>JASMMZ010000012.1:6315400-6539471 GCA_038502455.1 Anisogramma anomala | reverse complement strand
TGGCGAGCACGGGGCTCGTGGATAGGGAGGGGCGCTGGGATGAGAGGGTGGGGGCGCTCTTTGGGGAGTTGGATAAGGGGATGCGGTATTTTGAGGACAATCCAAAGGAGGCGGTCGAGTATATGAGCACGGAGCTTGACTATTCCAAGGAGGATGCGCGGGAGTGGCTGAAGACGGTGAGGTTTCCGGCGAGGACGGAGGGCGTGGACTTGGCTGTTGTGGAGAAGACGGTGGGTGTTCTGCGCAAGGCGGGCGTGCTGGTTGAGGGCAAGGGCTTACCACCGGAGATAATGGTGGCGAAAAGGAGGAACGGTGATGCCAATGCGTGAGGTCTTGGTGCTTCCAGCTGTGGTCTGCCGGTGAGTGTGTCTACCGCTGTGACTATCGCGAGCAGTAAATACGGCCTTATTATTACAAGTTCGTATTAGATACCTGGAAAACCCGCTTTCTGAGCCAACGGTTTGCAAAATATACGTATTAAGTATATAGTAGTAACTTGTTTTACAGCATCATCTAGTCCAAGTACATATATAATTATACCTACAGAATATTCGGCTGAAATTGATATAGTACTTATATACCAATATAAACGAAGTTGTGATAAACTTTAATATATGATTTTGATTGAGGAAACTTTTTATAATACGGGTATCTTGTATTACAATATACTTTTTAGTTAATATATTATGAACAATTGATTTGAAATGAAAAAAATACTATAAAGGAAAATAATCTAAATACGATATCAATTGGATTTGAATTAATAATTTCAAGATTTTATTGGTAGAGTATTAATTATAGCTATAATTATTGATTAGACCCATATTCATTCAATTCATAGTGATATTATACACATATAAATAAATGATTGAATTCTTGAAATTGTAAGACTTAATTTACCAATCATAATGTATTTGTATATAATGGTACCGATATTTATATATTAACAAAAATGAGTGATTGTATCTTCTTGATTTTATATTGTATTGTTTCACATTTTTCTTGTATTGTAAACAAATACAATTTATTATATTATATTTCATACGTAGAATAATATCAATATTAGTAACTCTATGTTTTTATAAATAGGTTAGTACCACGTTAATACAAAATGAAACTTCAATAACGTGAACCACAAAATAGTTCATTCGCTATACATTTATGAATGACAAACGTAATTGAGTTGTAATAAATTTAATATATTTACTGTTATATTATATTCGCTAATCTATTTCACATATTGTATAAACAAATAAATAAATAAATATGTAGTATGTTATGGATTCTATCAACATAATCTATATTATATAATCGCTTTTCAAATATACTTGGTTGACAAACTAAATTACAACTAGATGAAACTTCCGGTACAATTGCTTTTATAAAAGGTTCTATCTTTGTTTTACTTCAACACTTGAACAAATATATTTTAAGATTCAAGTAATTTGCAATTTATTGCATTTAAGATGAATTGTATTATACGATATATAATAAACTCACTCCAAATTCGGTCTAATATTATTACTTGATTTATAGGGTTTAAATAATTTATGAACCTATATAACGAGGTTTATTATTATAAAACAACAGGTATTTTTATCTCTTTAATATCCATCTATATAAATTAAAATATGTTTCCATTTACGTGAAGTATTGAATCAAATATATTCCTTCACAATAATAAATTCGAGGGGCGGCCTGTAAAATCTTTTTTATTGTAAAGTTACCCCTTGTTGAAATAGTATTGCATGCAGTACAATAGGTCAACTTTACTGTCAGTAAAATTGATCGTACTGTAAGTGTACTGCTTTATGCGGACTTACCGCATTGGATGTAAGTCGAGTGCAGTACACTACATTTCATTTTAGGGCACGGGCTAAGCAGTTGGCCATACAAATTACAGTGCAGACCGGCTAGCTGTCTACCAAACCTAGAATAATACATCTACCATATGACCACATAATACTACTGTTACTTCGAAGACTAATCGAATCAACAACGTTGTAACATCTAAGGCCTACCAATACTGATCAGTGCTTATTAGGATAAGCACAGATTCCCAAGTAGAAGAAGAAGCTTTTTTCTTGTTGTTACGCTTTACGCCGCGGTTAGGGTAGAGGAAAGATTTTTGCGAAGGGCCTCTACTACTGCACCTGTTTTTACGGTAGTAAGTAGAGAAGACTTTTTAGCTGCGCCGGTTTTCATGGCAGTTTTAAGGTAGCGATGGTATCGCTATCGAAAACACCAAGAAATCTACATTGATCCTTTTTGAAGACATTGAGATTGACTGTTAGAAGTCTCAAAGTTCGGCAAGTTAGTAAACGGCTAAATCAGTACTATTGCGGGTGTTACTACTGCAAGAAAACCAACTAAGTCCTTACACCGAACAACTTTTCAATCTTCGCCCTTCACCAACAACAAACGACCTCCAACCTGACCCTTTACACCAAACATCTGCCCATACTTTACACTTTTCCACTCCTTACATCACCTCGATCGTCAATTTCGCTGCTTTAAATGAAAACGCCAAGTCGCGCCAAGAAAGCCATGTCGCGCAACCTCATACCAAATCATCAAGTCACCAAGTTTACACGCGACTCTACACCAAAACACCAAGTTCCCTACACCCAAGATCACCAAGTCTCTCGCCCTACACGTCCTATACAAGTCAAAACACCAAGATGTCTACCGTAAGCCTTTACTTTCAGGCCATTACCGATCCTGCCTAGAAAGAAGCAATTAGGAACCTCGGAACAATCTTCGCCAAGCTTTGTAACCACGACTTTTAGGAATACGACGTTGATGAAGAGTTAACCTAAAAGTACCTGACTAACTTTGTCGGCAATTTTATCCTGGAATATAATAGCGGTGAAAACCCTAACCGCGCTTTTTATAAGTATTGTAAATTCTTTAACGATTGGATTTCTAACATGTAAAAAGCAATTTAAAAGACCGTTAAATTAAAATTAAAGGTTAAACCAAAGCGTTAAGCAATTAACGTGTTAAAAGAAAGCTTTACCAAATTGGTAAAAACTCTTTTCAAATTAACTTAACTTAAAATCCATTTTTCAAACCCTAATCCTTAAAACTCTTAAGGGAAAGGAAAAGGCGTTAAAGGACCTTAACTCTTATATACACGTTTTAGAAAACCTTTACTTTACTCTTAGATAACTTAAGCTTTTTTACGTTTTAGTGATAAGGAACCTGTTAACCTATTCGGAAACTTAGTACCTTTATGTAATACCGTAAAATATACCCTTAGTAGCGGTAAAGCGCGTAAGGCAAAGACTGTCAACGCGACTAAAGGTATTAATATTGGCGCCTTACACTAATGAATTAAATAAGATCGCTAGACTTCCCAGAATTTTTAAGTACCCATCGCCTTTTAGTAATTTAGTCGCTAAGCTCCTTAGAACATTTTTCCGTTTACGTTCGCCTACACGCGGGAGCTTACTACAGGTCCTATTATAGAACTTTACCCCTAGGGCCAAACGACTAGTAACTACCTTTGACACCGTGCCTTAAAGGCCTTAATTCTTAAACCGCCAATAAATACTATTTACGACTAAGACGATTATCACGACTTTTTCCTAAAACCTGTTAAAATTAATAATGTTAATTACGAACATCTTACAGATTTTGTTAAAATAGGAGATAATAAAAAAAGGTATAAAGGAAAACCATATAAATTTTGAATGATAAAATAATACCCTTTCTAAACATTGACAAATGAATGGAGGTTTTTCCTTCTAATTTTCAGTTACTATTTTCCCAAATTCTTACAACACATGCTGAACACTATGACCTAACCTTCCTAATTAACGTTACCTCGTTTCGCGAAATCTACGATAATATAAAGGGCTATTTCGAATAATATACCTACCTCTCATAATACTATATCAACTGGGTTATTACAAGGGAAATTATAATAATAACAAAAAAGAAAAAGAAGGAAATACCAATAAAATTATTTAATTCAATAATTAATAAGCTAATATTATGTTAAAAAGTATTAGAGAAAGCTTACAGTAACGAAGCTATACTTCGCGAAAAAGGTACGTATAATAGTTACAGGCGTTAATGAGTTCAAATACGCCTTATAACGCGTAAATACCATTTGCAAAGGTTTTTTTAATTAGTCAGGGTCTTCGTTTACCACCGTAATAACGCGTACATCGAACTCGCTTAATATATACTCCTAAGCCAGCAATTTCCTTAACGAAAATAAAAAAGAATTTACGGTAATTAATTTAGTCGACTATAAATACGGGCGTTAATAACGCCTAAGGTTTAGCTTACTAGCCTTAAATTAGAGATAATAACTACGTTCATATTAATAAGATTTAGGTAAACCTGTTAACCGTAAGTATTATCGTCGTAATAGTAGTAAAAGATGTTATATTTATAACAAGTCCAGTAACTAGTTAACTCAGTACCCCCTCACCGAATGTAATAACAAGAAAATAATCTTCCACGTTTAATACCTTATTACCTCGAAGTAGGATTATTTAGATTAAATTGTAAACAATATAGGCTAAAAGTCAATTAACGTCGTTGAAGTTTCCAAATAAATGAAGTAATACAAAAATACTACTTTTAGTACAGCGGCCAAATAACTAGCTGACCACACCTTTTTATACCGTTTAAGTGGTAAAAACCCTTGCCTTCGCCCTAATTAAGCTCCTAACCACTTATACACTTTTAACCTCTGTGATCGTTACGTGAACTACACGTTTTAGGGTATTATACCAGATATAAGAGTCATAAGATACTTAAGAGGAGGTCATTCGTAGTATATGGAGTTGCGAAGATAAAGTATTACAGCTATTGAGATTGATCGTTACGATACGGATAAAGCTAAAGTTAACTTCAATATAAGCAAACAACTATAGTTATTAGAGATAACGGAAGTTTAAACAGTTATAAAAGCGATTACGTTTTACATTTTGAAACTATTTAATCTTTTTCTACTTCATTGAAAGGATATAAAGATATTTGTCGTTAACGTTAACGAAAACGTAAACGAATTGGTTAAAAACAGTTAAAGTGTAATGATCACACTAAATACCTGTGAGTATATTGAAGGTGTCAGAGGGTTTATGTTAGCAGTAAGGTAGCAGAGGTAACAAAAGGTGCAATATCAAGACTGTGTTCGTGCGAGTGATGATCAGAAGCCGTAAGGCTATTCAGGGTAGACTGAATACTTAGATTGATAACTGAAAAGCTATGAAGGAAATACTATCTATGTGGTGCTGACCGTGTCCTTATATCCTTAATCCTTCATACGCCTTCAGTGCTGGATCATGTTGGATCTAAACATGATCTCAATGATCCTTAGTGCGTAACCCTAACCCTAAGGTTGCTGAAATAAGAGACATCCCTACCTGATGTGTTGGACATCAGGTTCTTAGTGGCTTAGCCCCATACTAGCCTGTTTTCTGACCCTCCGATGTTCTTGGGTTATAACATAAAGGTTTTTACTGGCCTTTAAATATGAGCACTTATGATTTTATCTTTAAGGTCCGAACGTATTGGTATTAAGCTTGAAGGAGCCGAGATACTTTAATTACACCGGCGTTTTAATTACCTAGCCATTAATGAGTTATATGAAGTCTTAAAGTCCGCAGGATATTAAAATGTGAAATACTTTACCCTAAAGGTTATTGAAAGGCTTTTACACTACTGCCAAACGTATACCTAAGCCCCTCAGAAATTTAAATTTACATTAAGAAACGATAAAGACTTTAATTGTGAAATTTTCGTTAATATGTTTTACTTAGATAATAAGCCTATCTTTTACATCGTTAATTTCGTTACTTCGTTTCATGGGGCTAAGTTTTGAAAGTCCCTTTGGGCAAATAATACATGGAAAACTTGAAAAATACTATAAATTAACACGTATTTTGGTTTACTCAAAGTTATCATCCATAATACCGATATAAACTTGGTTACAGTGAAATTTCAGGAAGACATCAAAATGAAAGGTATTTAGTATAAATAGATACCTGTAAAATCCCACTAAAGCATTAGAAAGGTTAAAAGGGAGTACACCTTACTTCTCCGAACGTAAAATATTTTACGTTAAAAATTAAAAACTTTATGGATCCAGAAACACGCTTATTAATAGCAGTAAAAGACTTTAACGATACTGTGGAACCTAACGGCGGAGTGTCAACACTCCTAATCTTTAAAGTATACCTACGCCTAACAAGTGAATCTACGTCCTTAGCAAGTACTTAGAAACGTGTTACGGCCTATAGAAAAGCCTTAAGGGAACTGCGAAGAAAATCAACACGCCACCAGGTTAATAACGCCCTAAACACCAAAAATAACCCGTTAACAATCGACGAACTTACTTTGTCATTATAAAGTAAAGTACTTATATAAAGGAAACCAGGAAAATAGAAGGGTTTATATAAAATATTAAGTATTTTAAACATCAAAATAATTATTAAAGCTGGTAACGGTTTTATATCTTTTTGAACTATTTAGCTCAAACCTTATATTGGGGTTACTAAAAATAACGACTCTCAAGCTCCTTAAGCCGAACGACCGAGCTAACACGAACCTTTTTTACCCATTTTCGATAAGTCGATGGAACTCTGTCGACGTAAACAACTCCCGAAAAGGAAAATAATTAAAAAGGAAGAATATACACCGGGGAGTATTTACAATAATACTTATGTAAGTAGGGGGAAAGAGGATAATGAGGACCTAGTATTAAAGCTTCGAGATTGAAAGATTATCAAGATCTTTAATAATCTCTTTAAGGAAAGTAACAGAGTCGAAATTAACAGCATTTTAACTCGAAAATTTCAATAATTTGTACCGAAAACCGACTTCAACTTGTAAAACCCAAACGTCACAATCTTTAAGTCGAGAATTATTTACGAATTTAAAGGTAAAACCATAAGGCGGTCATACGAAAAATTACGTTTCATCGCTTAAAGATACAGTAATGAAAGCAAATATTAGATTCTTACATAATTACCAACGATTTAAAATATTAATTAAAGTTTAGTAGTCGCTTTAACAACAACTTTACTAACTAAAAGTAGAGGAAAATTTACTTTGAATAGCTGTAATATAATGTAAGCCTATACGTAATTAGTAAAAGATTTACAAAGAATTGTATTACTAAAACTGCTATAGGAACTCCGTGTCATCTACACTCTAAACATGGTAATACGATATATTAAGCTATTATATGGATTAAATAAAGCTGGCATATACTAGTTTTAAACTTATTAATTGTGTTTTGAATTCTGGCTAACGAACAAGTATTTAATATACGATCCTTGTCTACTAATAAAGTAAAAAAAAGATTTCGACCTAATAGGTATGTAAACTAACAATACCCTTTTCGTTAAAACGGCTAGTTTTATAACATCAAAACAATAAGCGATTAATGACTTTAAGTTCTGAAATTGTAAGCCGGTAACGACACCGACGGGAAACATCTAATTAGACTTTAATAGATCGTTAATCCGTATACTTAGAGTTAACGTCTATTTTAACTTTATTGAAAAGGTCTAAGGCGATATGCTAATTATAATTAACAAGACTAACGAGGTTAAAGCTTCATAGCACCTAAAAAAATGTATTTTAAGTAGCTATATTACTATTTTATAAGAACCAGAAACCTCTTAAAATTTATCTATCGTGATATAAATACAAACGCCAACGGAAAAAACCTTTAACCAACTAAATAAAAGGTTCGAATAATAATTATAAAACTTGGAGGGCAAGATTAATATAGATTTCATCGATCTTTCGAAAGCTAAGTTAATAATATTTATGGATGAGTACTTTACAAATAATAAAGATTTATCTTTACAGATTGACTTCCTAATAACCTTCGTTATTGTAAATAAACGGAAAGTCCGATTTAGTATAATAGGTAGCCTAATTCACTAATCTTTTGTCAAATATAAAAGAATAATACAAAACATATTAACATTGAAGGTCTACAGTATAATAGCAGGCCTTAACGTAGATATGGTATTTTAGGAAAATTTCAATATCATTACTAGGTAGTTACGAATTCGTCTTATTCCGGTGGTGATTTATACTGACTTAAAAAGACTTTTCGAAACCTTTCGAAACCGAGGATCACCAGCAAAAAACGCCAGATAATCGACGTAATGGTACTCCGCAAAGTCAACAACGGGAGGAAATTTGAGGAATTCCGATAAATAGACGGTAAAGATAACCCCTATGACGCCATAACGAAGGCATCGCGGAATGAAGCCCTGAAAAGGTTGGTAAATAGCAACAAACAAATTATACATGTTGAGAGCTGCGTAGATAAGCCACACGGAAAGCTCAAACCACGTAACCCCGAATAGGAATGTGCTGGTAAATTGAAAGACTACCAGTGGATTAATAATGGTAATCTATTTAAGCGGCATAGTTAAAGTGAAGGCTTGCGAAGTGATGTGGAAAAAGAAATTTTTGTAAAAGTTAATAAATTCGGACCTTGGAGAAGCGGAGTAATTAAGGCTTAATAGAGGTTAATTTACATGAAATTGTATGTAATTCAGTATGGAAATTAATTGGAATTAATAGGCGTCTGCCCAGTTAACGAGCAGACAATGTAATAGTAACCGGAAAAGATTGGTACGCTACACTAACGTGCGCGTATAAACTAAAAAGCCGCCAGTGTTGGAATAGTATTACATGCAGTACAATAGGCCAACTTTACTGTCAGTAAAGTTAACCGTACTGCAAGAGTATTGCTTTGTACGGACTTACCGCATTGGGTATAAGTCGAGTACAGTACGCTGCACTTCACTCTAGGGCATGGGTTAAGCAGTTGGCCATACAAATTACAGTGCAGACCAGCTAGTGGTCTACCAAACCTAGAACAATACATCTACCATCTGACTACTTCAATACTACTGTTACTTTGACCAATCGAATCGACAACGTTGCAACGTCAAAGGCCTACCAACAAAAAGAAAGATTCGCCTCGATATTATAAGAGTTTGGAATACCTTTATAAGGCCGAAAGATATCATAATCCACTTTTTTAAGACATATTAAAATATAATAATTAATCCCCTACGTTCCTTTTATAATAATTATTTATATTTAGATGGTTTACCGTAGATATAAGGGTAATTAGTGGTATATATAATGATGAACTAAGGGACCGCGACCTTTTTAACCTAAGGTTATAAAAGCTTATCATACTAATACCGGTTTAGTTTAAGGGGTTGAAACGTATCGTATCCCGAAGGATTTTATAATCTTTTTTAATACGGATCTTTATTAGCCTCTACTACGGGAAAAAACGCCTAAACGATTTTTATCCAACTTGGTTACGTTTTTTATATACGACGTTAAGTTCGCTTTCGCCGAAGAAAAAGTCATATCGATCTCATTACGGGACATATAAAAGGCTTTCGATATATTATTATATTATCACCCCATTCAAAAGATAAAACTTCTTAAGCTTTATCAAAGTTTATCTATTCTAGTTAAAGGCTTTTTTACTTATAAATTAGTAAGAGTTTGGTATTAATCGGCGATTATAGGATTTTTAAATCTTAATTATGGTACCCTATAAGTCTCTCCCCTTTCTATAGTTCTTTATATAATCTATATAACGGACTTAATTAGGGTATTCCTAAGTCGTATCTTTATATATATTAACGACATGCTTTTCCAAAGGATATCGGATTTCCTGAAACGAAACGCCAAAATTCTCAAAACCGACCTAAAAGTAGTTGACCAGTAGGTAATGAAAAACAGGCTTATATTCGTACCGGAAGAGTCCCAAAAATTTTATATTACCAGGCGTTAAAGACCGGTGGATATAATTTAACGGAGTAACCCCTAAATATATGCGGCAAAAAAACTAGTTTCCCTAGTTACTTACCCTTTTTGAAATGTTAAGTACCTTTATATACGATAATTAAGGTTTTAATTCAATAAAACCCTATTAAGAAAAGCTTACGTTAGAAAGCGCGTAAGGAAGGCCTTAAAAGTTACTCGGAATTACAAGGGACTTTTACGGATAAGATACGGGCCTCTACCACACTTGTTACAGATGGCCTCTACCGCTGCCATCATATTTACACTTACGTACTACGTCGAAAACTGGTATTACGGGCGGCGATAACAAGCTTTAGAAAACTAGATTACGATCCCGCTAGTCATCGCGGCGCAAGAAGTCGCCCCGTTATACAAAACCTCTCCAAACATTACAACCTTTAGGAATACCGGTATACCCTTCGGTATGGTAATACTTGAATAATAACGACTTCGTTTCGCGTACCGCTTAAAAACCTTCTATGCTTAATACCCCCTTACCTTACGTATCATGAAAATAGGTAATAAGACCCTACTTATAATACTATTATACCTACTGACCAGCCCCTTGGGTAACACTTAAAGCGCCTTTTCCGTTATAAAATGACTAAGGCGCTTCGAAAGGTCATAAGTAGTATGTAGGAACTACGATGTCCCTAGCGGGATAGGGGTAATCCTCCGAATAAGTAGAGGACGCCCGACGGATAAGCTTTAGCTTAAGTTACTTATAACCGACTAGGAATTACCTAACTTTTTACGATTAGTATTAATTAGCCCCCGGTATACATTGAAATCCCTTACATATTTATATATGGGTTTACGGAAATGTAAATAACATTTACATTTAAAATGTAATGCTTTGATCTTAGTAACGACTATAATATGATTTTTATAAATGGTTTCGAATAAATATTAAACGGGTAACAACACTTCAGGTATATATTTATGGTTCTTCGAAACGGCTATACGATTACTGAAAGATTCAAAGGATTACACTATATCATATACGTCTTTTATGCTGAGGTCGTAAACGTGTTCTGCGGCCTAAGGGCGGTCGTATATATTACGATAAGCGATATTATAATATATGTTAATAATACCTTTATAGTATAGGGATTAAATGGAAACCCGATTCTTTTGTCGTAATAGGCTTTTAGGGATTTTCTTTTGGTAGTCGAATTTAATACGAACTAGAGTAACAATACGATAGTATCCGGAGTATATAAGTATTAGCGAAAACGATATCGCAGATAAACTAGCGGATATTAACCCTAAGTTTTCCCCACCCCTAAACGAATATAATAATTCTTTTGTAAACGGAGTAAAGTCCTGCCCAAAAATACGCCTAAAGGCGGCTAAATAGAAGTAGTATAGCCGGTAGAAGAAGAGTTTATCCCTATAATAAAAATAATAAAGCTTTACGTATTTAACTCAGCCCGTCTTAAAGTACCGGAAAACGAAGTAAATAGGACTTACCCTATCCGCGTCGCTGCTTGCTCGACCTTTTCTATACTGTGTTTTAACTATAAAATACGGGTATAGAGATTTGGCGTCCTAATCCCAACAATTTCGACTATAGGACACCGACGGGCGTTACCCCAAGTATAACTGGAAATGGGGCGCCTTTTATTTAATATATTACCCAGCTTTCGCTAAGGTTTCCAAGTAGTAGCTACGTCCGCCTAAAAATCCCCCGGATAAATATTTACGTAAGGCCTATATATAAGTTTTTAACAGACCCTATGAATTTCCGGGTAGTTTTATATATTACAGCTTTCCTTTTGTAAATAGGTTGAAACTAAGATATTTAAGCCTAATTAAGCCGCGAGTACCGCCCGCCGTTAACAAGTAAGGTTTTATGCACGCTGGCAATATTTACGTTTTAAGCCCGCCAGTTAAGCCCCGTATATGCATTACAATTATTAGCCTATTTATTCAACAACTCTATAACCGCCGTTACTAAAGCCTTTACGGCCGTCACTTTACGGCCACGGCCCTATTTACTGGAAGAGATAAGGCTTCAGAATGGGTTCGGGGTAAGGTAGACTTGAAAATAAAGAGGGAGGGGGGTGAGGGAACGGGGACAGCGAAAACAAACTCGTCAATAACAAAGCCTGTATTGTCTCTATTAAGACTGTCATCTTCGTCTTCGACGCTAACCTCCTTTTGATCAGGGGGGGGGAGGGAGCGCCGACCTAGTAACGCCGCGGCCGCTGCCTACGTTGTATCGTTTTCGGTCACCTTAACGGCAGTGCGAAGTATCCGCCGCAAGGTGGTAAAACGCCTGGATAACGCCTTTACGGTAAGGGCGGCATAATAAGCAGCTAAAAAACCTACGATGCTAACGATTATGGGGACGTACCCGCCTTTACGATTTACTATTACCGGTAAATACTAATTAACTCACGTCCTTTAATCTTACTCTATACACGACATTAAAACTTTATATAATCGTAATGGGTGTACCGTACGTCCGGTCTTCTACTATAAA
This sequence comes from Anisogramma anomala, assembly GCA_038502455.1. Lineage (NCBI taxonomy): Eukaryota > Fungi > Ascomycota > Sordariomycetes > Diaporthales > Gnomoniaceae > Anisogramma > Anisogramma anomala. The sequence continues at coordinate 6,527,164 of JASMMZ010000012.1, read as the reverse complement.
TATATATGCTGTTGAATGCCCTAGCCAGTAACTAACGTATATAATATATACAAAGTCTTACCCCGCGAGGTTAAAAAGGGTGGATCAGAGTGGTAATGGGAAGGAAAAGGGAGGTGAAGGGAAAAGGAGAAAAGGTGTTGAAACGGGCGCATATAGCCTGTATAGGGGTATTAGAGTAATAGGGGGGGGGGTGGATAAATTATCCCAGCGTGGCGTCGCGCGAATAAATCGTTTTTTACGCGAAGAATCTATTGAATTACGTTAATACGGGCTTCAAAGTCGTTGAAAAGTATATTACAAAGGTTTGAAATATTAATAATATTGTTGGAAAATTACTACGTCCAGTATAGTTAGTTAACTTTACTTACAGTAAAGTTGACTATACTGACTGCAATTTGAGTATATTGTTTTTGTGAACTTACTGCATTAGGTTTAAGTCGAATTTAGTGTACTGCACTTTATACTAGGGCACAGGCTAAGTAAGTGGCTATACAAATTACTGTGCATACCAGCTAGCAGTCTGCTCAGCTTAAAATAATACATCCACCACTTAACCAATGTAATACTACTGTTACTTCGACTACGATTCGCATTGATAATGTTGCAACAATCTAAGGCCTTACTAATATTGATTAATGTTCATAAGGTTAAGTACAGATTGACTAATTTGAAGGAAAAGTTACTTTCCGGTTACGTTTTACGTTAAACAACGGCTAAGATAGAAGAAGGATTTTTGCGAAAAGCCTTTACTGCGTCAGATTTTACGGTAGTAAGTAAAGAAAACTTCGAGGCTGTGTCGGTTTTTAAGGTAACTTAAACGCAACGACAGTATCGTGATGGAAAATACCAAAATTTTACAAATCATTTTTTAAAGTCGTTGAGATTAACTGTTGGAAATTTCAAAGTTCGGCAAATTAGTAAAAGGTTAAATTAATACTACTGCGGGTATTATTACTATAGAAAAACGACTAAGTCACTATGTCAAATAACCTTTAACCTTTACTAATAACGACCTCAGACCTTATTATCTATAGTAAACCATTACCCATAATTTTTTTCACATATCTTACGTTAATTTCATCGTTGAATCCGCTCCTCCGAGTGAAAATAATATGAATGGCCAAGTTGCGCTGAAAAAGCTGCGTTACGCGACTTTATGTAAGATCACCATATTTCCATACAACTTTACGCCAAAACACCAACTCCTTACGCTAAAGAATACCAATTACCTCGCTCTACACATCTTACACAAACCAAAACGTTAAAAGCGCTAACTTTAGCGGGCACTATAAAGTTATTATCGATCTTATTCGTAAAAGAGTAATTAAAATACTTGGTTACTTTTTCGCCAAGTACTATAACTACGACCTTTAAGGATACGACGTCAATAAAGACTTCACCGAAGAGTATTTAAGCAGCGTCGTTGGCTATTTTGTCCTGAAATTTAACGGCAGTAAAAACCTTAACTGCGCTTTTCTTAAGTATCGTAAGTTCTTCAACAACTAGATAATCATTATATAAAAGGTAACATAAAATATCGTTAAGTCCAAATTAAACGTTAAACTTAAGATTCAAAGGATTTACGTGCTAAAGGAAAGCTTTATTAAGTTAGCGGAAACTCTTTCCGAGTTAACTTAACTTGAAGAATACCCTTAAGATACACAACCCCAAGGAAATAATATTAAGAAATACTAACGCCCCTATATGCGTTTTAGGGGACCTCCTATTTATCCTCAATTAAGTTAAGCCTTTTTACGGGCTAGAGATAAAGAATTTGTTAACTTGTTCGGAAACCTAATACCCCTACATAATAGCGCGGAGCACGATTTTAGCGGAGTTTAAGAGCGTAAAACAACGGCCGCCAACGCGGCTAAAGATATTGATGCCAACGCTTTTTACCAGTTAATTAGGTAGGATCATTAAGTCCTTTAAAACCTTTAGGTCCCCCTTACCCCTTAGTACATTAATTAAAGTTATTACGTCATCTAAGGGAGTACATATATTAAATTCGCTTATACGCTAGAGCTCACTATAGGTTTTACTATAGGATTTTACCCCTCGGGTTAAGCGACTGGTAATTACCTTTACCACCGTACCTCAAAAGATTTTAAATTTAAACTGCCAGTAAATATTAATAAAAACTGGGATAACCATCGCGACTTACCCCTAAAATCTACTAAAATAGTTAGTATTGATTACACGTTTTTTTTACGGACGTCGTCCATATTGAAAACGATATAAAAAAGTATATTAAAAAACCCTACAACCCACTTCATACTAAGAAAATACAATTTTTTAAATATTTGAAAGTTTATGGGAATTTTCTTTTCTGATTCAAACTTAATATTAAACGGAATCATTACAAAACACGCTAAAGATTACTACCGAATTTTCCTAATCCGAGTAATTACTTTTGAAGAAGTTTACAATAGTATAAAAAGTCACTTCGAATACAATATCCACTTCGCCCAATATTATACAAACTGGGCTAGCACGCGGTAAACCACGATAATAGCAAAGAGGAAATAGTATTAAATATTAATGGGTATATTAAATGAAATATTTAATAGGCTTATGTTATTTCAGTAAGTAATGGGGAAGGTACACGCTAGCGAAGCTATATTTAGCGAACAGGTACGTGTAGCAATTACAGGCGTTAGCGAGTTCAAATACGCTTTATAAAGTCAAGATACCACTTAAAAAGGCTTTTCTAACCAGCTACGCTTTTTGTTAGCAATTGTAATGACCTATACATCAAACTCGCTTAGTATATACCCTTAAGCCAACAACTGCCCTAATGTCGACGAAAAAGATCTTTCAGTAGTTAATTACGTCGACCGCAAATACGGCTATAGGCGCCCTTACCACCTAAGATCTGGCTCATTCACCACAAACTGAAGATGAAAATTACGCTAACACTAATAAGGTTAATATTTAGGCGGACCTATTTACTATAAGCACTATCGTGTTAATAGTAGTGAGAAATACTAAATATATAATAAGTTTAGTTATTGGTGGAATTGGTACCCCTCAGTCGAGCGAAATAATAAAAGGGTGATATAATACATCTATTACTCTACCATTTTGAAATAAGATTACTTAAACTAAATCGTAGACTTGGAGAGCGACGAGCTAGTTACCGGTAATAATACCCCCAAATACATTCAGTGATATAAAGATACTACTCCTAATATGGTTTAATAATTAGCTTACCACCATTTTTTATATCGTTTGGATGGTAAAAATATTTACCTTAACTCAATTAAGTCTTTAACCATATATATACCTTTAATCTTCGCAATCGTTACGCGGACCAAACATTTTAAGGTATTATACTAGATACGGAAGCATTAAAGTACTTAATAAGATGCGATTCGCAGTACATAGTACGACGGAAGGAAAGTACTATTGTTACTAAAATTAATTAAGACGACGCTGGTAAAGCTAAAGTGGACTTTGAACCAGGCTAGCAACTATTTTCATTAAATATAACGGTAATTTAAACGGTTATAAGAACAACTAAGTTTTATATCCTCAAGTCACCTACTGTTTTCCTCCTTTACCTAGAGAATATAAAGACTCCCGGCGTCAACGTCAACGTTAACGTAAATGAACTAGATAAAAACAAATAACGGTTTCCTTTCGCTTTTAAATGGAGGCACCTATAATTTTACCTTTAAGGCCCTAAATGAGTGGTATGAAACCTAACGGAACCGGAGATACTTTAATTACACCAGAGTTTTAATTACCTAATAGATAAAAGGATATACAGTGTTTTAAAGTCCACAGAGCATATAGATATAAAATATCTTGCTCTAAAAGCTATGAAAAAGCTTAATTACCATTGCTAAACGTATGACGCAACCCCCCGTCAATTCAAATTTATACTTAAATAGAATAAAGAATTTAATCATAAGGTCTTTATTAATATATTTTACCTAAATAACAATTTTATTCTTTACATAGTTAACTCTATAACCTCCTTTTACGAAGCTAAGTTTCCAAAGTCCTTTTCGGCAAAGAATACATAGGAAATACTAAGGATACTGTGTATTAACCAGTACCTAAGCCTACCTAACGTCATCTTTTACGATACCGGTACCAACTTCGCAGCGGTAAAGTTTCAAAAAGATGTCAAGATAATAGGTATTAAGAATAAATAAGTACCTGTAAAATCCGACTAAATTATTGGAAAGGTTAAAAGGGTATACGCCTTACTTTACCGAACGTATAATATCCTTACATTGGAAATCAAAAACTTTACGAATCCGGAAACACGCCTTTAGATGGTGGTAAAAGGCATAAACAACACTGTGGGCCCTAATAGCCTAGTACCAACTCTATTGGTCTTTAGAGCGTACTTACGCCTAACGAGTGAATCTCCGCCTTTAGCAAATACTTAAAAGCGTGATACAGACTACAGAAAAACTCTAAGGGAATTACGAAGGGAATCGACATGACGTCAGGCTAATAATACCCTTAACTCTAGGAACGACCCCATAATATTCGACGTATTTGCTTTGCCGTTATAAAGTAAAGTCCTCGTTTAGCGGGAGCTGGGCAAATAAAAGGGCCCATATAAAATTTCAAGTATATCGAAGTTCTAAATAATTGTTAAAACCGTTAACGGTTTTATATACTTTCGAATTACATAAGTTAAAACTTATATAAGGGTTACTAATGATAAAAACCCTTAAGCCTAGCAACTGAGCCAATACAAACATCCTCCACCGGATATTGATAGGCCAATATCACGACGCCGGTGCGGAAGACCCCCTAAGAAAATAAAACACTAAAAAGTAAGAATATACACCGGACCGTATTTAAAATACTGCTAAGATAAATAGGAAAAAGAAAAATAACAAGGATTTATCACGAAATCTTCAAGTATAAGGAATTATCAAAACCTTCATTAAACTTTTTAAAGAAACCGATAAGGTTGAAATTCACGGCCTGTTAACTCGAGGGGTTGTATAATTCGTGCCGAAAACCGATCTTAACCTCTAATACCAAAATATTACGATTTTCAAGTCAAGGATTATCCACGAGGGTAAGGGTAAAACCACGGAGCAGCCGTACGAAAAATCATGTCTAATCTCTTAAATATACGGCTATAAAGGCAAAGACTATATCCTTACGTAATTGATAACTATCTAGACTATTAGTTAACGTTTGTTAGTCGCTTTAACAATAAACTTACATACTAAAACCAGAGGCTAATTTAGGTTTAATAATCGTAATATAACGCAAGTTTATAAATAATTAGTAATGAATTTATAGAGAATCGTATTATTGGAATTACTATAGTAATGAAGTATTATCTACCCTATAGGAATGGTAATACGATATATTAAACTATTGTTTGAACTTACTGAAAGAAACCCTTATTAATTCCTATCCTATTAGTTGCATTTTCAATTACAACTAATTATTAAGTTTTCAAAATACAACCATTACATATTTATAAAGTTAAAAATAACTTTTTTCTGGTAGGTATATAAACTAACGATAATGTTTTTGTCGAAACGGATAACTTTTTGGAATCAGAATAACAGTCGATTAACGACTCCAAGTTTTGAAATTATAAGACGGTAACGATGCTGTCAAAGGGTAATTAACTTAAATTTAATGGATCGTTAATCTATATCCTTAGTGTTAATACTGGCTTTGGCTTTCATCAAAAGGGCTAAATCACTACTTTTACTATAATCGATAAGACCAACGTGGCCAAGGCTTAATAGTACTTAAAGTAGCGTGCTTGTATCAGTTATATTATCACCGTATGCCAACCAAAAGCCTTTTACGACCTCTCCATCCCGAAACATGTAGAGGATCCAGCAGATAAAGACTTTAACCGGCTAAACAAAAGGCTCGAATAACAAATACAAAATCTGAACCGCGGAATTAATATGGTCCCAATAGACTTGTTGAGGGTCAAGTTAATTATTTTTACGAATGAATCTTTTATAAATAATATTGACCTATCTTTATAGATTGGTTTCCTAATAATCCTTGTTAACGAAGATAAGCGGGAGCACCAATTTAGCATTATCATCAGCCTAATTCACTGGACCTCTATTAAATGTAAAAGGATTACACGAAACGTGCTGACTTCGAAGGTTAATAGTGTAATAACAGGCTTCGACGTAGGTATAGAATTATATGAAACCCTTAACCTTATTATTAGATGGCTAGGAATTTCTCCTATTCTGGTGGTAATTTATATCGACTTAAAAAGCCTTTTCGAATACCTTTCGAAGCTCGGAACCACAAGCGAAAAACGCCTAATAATCGACTTAATGGTACTTCGTAAAGACTACAAAGGGAGTGAAATTAAAGAGTTCCGATAGATTTACGTTAAAGATAATCATACTCATACTATAACGAATGCATTGGCGAATAAGGCTCTAAAATATTTATAGACAGCAACAGGCTAACTATACATATCGAGAGCTATGTTAATAGGCCGCCAGGAAAGCTCAAATCACCTAACAGCGGTCAAGAATATGTTGGTAAACTGGAAAATTACCAGGGAAGTGAAGGAATCAATAATAGCAATCTTTTTAGTTAGCATAGCGAGAATAATGGTTGACAAAGTCATATGGTGAACGAACTTTTTGTTGGAATTGATAAACTTAAACTTTGGAGCTGTAGAGTAATTGACGGCAAACGGGGTCAATGTACATATAATTGAGTACAATTCGGTATAGAGGTCGATTGAAATTGACAGGAGATTCGCACGTTAACGAGGTAGCTATTTGACGCTAACTGGAAAAAATTGGTTAGCTACACTAGCGTGCGCGCAAAGAATGAAAAGCCGCCAGTAATATAAAAGTATTATGTATAATATAGTAGGGCAACTTTACTTACAGTAAAATTGACTTTACCAACTACAAGTTAAGTGTATTGTTTATATGGACCTACTACATTAGGTGTAAGTCTGTTACAGTGCACTGCACTTCACACTAAGGCACGGACAAAGCAAGTGGCCATACAAATCCCAGTGCAGATTGACTAGCGGTCTACCAAACCTAAAACAACACATTCACCACTTGACCAATGCAATACTTCTGTTACCTCGACCACGATTTTAATCAACAACGTTGCAACAATCTAAGGCCCTACCAATCGATATAAAAGGCAAAATAATTAGGTATGTATTAATATATATGCGATTCATTATTTATGGAAAATATTAGGGTTAAGGGTAAATGAAATAAAAAGCTTTGTTTTTATATGAGGACTTAATACTTGGGTTATCCCTCGTATAAAGAACTGCTGGTAAGGGTTATTATAACAACGGGTAGCTACTCATACCTAAAGATAGGTGTTTGTACCAATACACGGGCCCTAACGCACCCACACGCATATCAACCACGCTAATACCCTACTATATAGGGTTTTACTTTGTGTTACTTTAAGCTTTAAAAGACCTTATTAGGGGCTTATATATATTAATCTCCATCGTAAGTAGGCGCGGGGTAGGGATTAAGCAGGTATTATTCAGGTGCTAAACCAGGGGTATAACTCTTAAACCTACGGGTCTCTAAACTACAAGGCACCCTAAGTTCTTAATCTGGTGGATAGCGTAGATTCCTGTTGGTCCTACGAGCATGTATAAGGCCCGCGTTACGATCACCTCCGCTGGTATCTACAGGACTATTTCGTAGCAGCTAGCGCACCGTTTAAAAGGGCGCAGCCCGGTGATAGTAAATCAAAATATTCTTTTTTTAGAAACTTATATGTACCTAATTTCAATTTTTTTTCCAGGAATTTTAGACTGATTGTTGCGATGTATTCACACTCCAATCATGTTCTAAATTTTCAGGAAATTCTTATCTAATTTATATCAAGTACTGGCAAGTTTATATATCTATCCATTCAAATAATCAATTTATTGTTATTCATAAATCCTTTCAAAATGTCGTCAAATGTGTTTTAATCATGGTATCAATAGGGTTGTCTTTACCAATGTTAGAATAGTAATAATTGCGGTGCATTGAGTTAACTTTATTTACAATAAAGTGGACTATACTGACAACAAGTGGAGTATATTGTTTTGTGGGTATACTGTATTGGCTGCAAGTTAAGTACAGTATTTTCCCACTTCATACTAGGGTATGGGCCAAGCAATTAACCATAAAAATTAGTATGCAAACTGTCCAGCAGTCTGCCAAACCTAAAACAATACATCCACCACTTGACCATTGAAATAATACTATTACTTCGCCCAATCGAATCGACATTGGTACAACATCTAAAGCTCTACTAACACTAATCAATACTTGTTAGGTTAAGCACAAATAGTGAAAAAAAAAAATACTTTCCGGACACGCTATACTTTAAACGGCGGCAAAGTCGAGGAAATTTTCTTATGCAGGGCTTCTATTAGTACTTCATTAATTCATAACAGCAGGAAGTAGAAAATACTTCTGTTTGCGTGAGTTTCAAACGGAAATCAGGAAGTAAACGACAGTATCGCTACTTGAAAATACCAAAAAGTCTTCACGAATTCTTCTTGAAAAACCATGAAATTAACTGTTAAAAGTCTAAAATCGACAATTTGGCAAACCGCCAAGTTAGTACTACTAAGGGTACTATTACTGCATAAATAACTAAGTTCCACACCACTCAACCACCAACAACAAACAACTTCCGACCTTACCCTTCACATCAAATCTTTACCCTAAAACACCAAGTTTTTCCCTCTCCACAATTTTTTCCCCTTCACTTTTTTCCTAACCGTATACCCCAAGGTCGCTATCCCAAGCGAAAACACAAAAGATTACCACATCGCACCCAAAAAAACATATTGCGTACCTTTTCATCAAAACACTAAGTCACACACTCTACGCCAGTTAAAACGCCAAGATAACTACCGTAAACTCTGACTTCTATACTATCGCCGACCTCATCAGAAAGGAGACTATTCAAGCCTTTAGTTACTTCTTTTTAAAAAAACTACAATAATAACGTTTATAGGCAAAATATTAACGACTATTCAACTGAAAAACATTTAATTAATTTCTTTGTTAAGTATATCCTTGAGAAAAAGGGTAGTAAAAAGCTTGACTGCAACGACCGCGCCCTTCGCAAGTATTATAAATCGTTTGAAAACTAGACCGTAAATATGTAGACAATGGTACAGAAAACTATTAAATGCATACTAAATTCAAACCTTAAACGAAAAAGAGGTTATGTACCAAAAATAAACTCTATCAAGCTGGCATAATTTTTTTCGATTTAGCTCAATTTAAGAAATACCCTGAAATCACACGCTCCTAGAGGAAAAGACGTTAAAGACCCTCAATTCTCTTATAAACGTTATAGCAGACCTTCCCTCAATCCATAATTTAGTTAAACCTTTTGACATACTAACGATAAAAAACTTAATAATTAGCTCAGTAACTCGACTCCTTCATGTAACAGAGTAAAATACGACTTCAGCGGCGGCAAAACACGTAAAATAATAGCCGCCAACGCGATAGAAGGTATTGACAGCAGTACTATCAACTAGAAAATTATGAAAAATCATTAAATCTCGTAATACCCTTTGTACGGCAAAATTACTCTTGCCCTTTAACCATTCCCTCAAAATCGTCAAATGCTTTAAAACAAAGATTCCTACAGCAGGTACGCCTATACGTAAGAGCCCACTATAGGTCCAACTATAGGACTTTACCCCTCGGACCAAGCGACTAGTAATTTCCCTTAATGTCGGTAAGGTCTCTGCCTATTCACGTGAACGAAAAGAGTAAAAGAGTAATCGTAAATATTGGTAGTATATATTGAAGATAGATAGTAAGATAGAAGAGATAAGAGGAATCGTGAAATTGCATGCCACAGGTGGTGGCACTTTACCTTACACTTTATTAATTTCTCTTCTGAGTAGTCGCACTTTATTATACTCTTTGTCAATGCTACTTTTGGGTAGTGGAACGCTATTATAAACTTTGTCAAAGTGTACATTATAAAGTAATACGTTACCGTGTACTTTTATAAGGGTACAACTTACAGTGTAACTGCTTACTAATTATACAGATATCTGATAATATTTATATAGGTAATCTTTTCTTTTGTTAGTACGGTTCATATTCAAAATTTTGTAATAATAGTTTGGTTATAGTAAAATTTTTATCCGTGGTTTAATAATAATAATTTGGTTTGTAATGCAACTTGTATTCATACCTTAATAATAATAATATTGTAATTCAAATTGTAAAGGTCCGGATTAGCAGTTTTAACCGCGATAATAATTGTAGTAAAGGCTTAGTTAGTTTCGGTAATTAGTGGTGGTATAGTTGTCGATGGTTATAGGAGTATAATTGCGAAAGTGTTATATGGGAATGATAACGAATGAGTAATTATCGTTGTTACTCATTTTAGAGTTAGTATAAAAAGATATATTGCTATTAGTCCAAGTAAAACCTCTTTTCCCCCTTTGTTTTAACAACGGTCCCTCTTTTACAACGTAAGTTTTAATTAATCAACTAGTATATATATACCAAAGCGACTATCCCAATTAATTTTTTTCATCGATCCCATAAATAGGTTACTTAACTAACCTCATATACTAACCTCTTTTGTAACTGAATGCCCGCAAAAATAGGGGCGTTAATCGCCGTTTGGCTCGTATACGTAAAAAAGAAGAGGCGGCCATTACTGCCGCCCGTTGCACCGCTATTACCGCTACCCCAAGTCCTGCCCTCTTCGGGTTGATATCGTCTATTTCAGCTTTTATTTTCGGCTCGCCCTCCGTCGTTGCCGCCGCCGATATCTCCTCCTCCTTTCCTCTTTTTTCCCCCTCTCCTTCTTTCCCTACTCGTTAGAGAGGGGAGCAGGGGGTTTCTATGGTTATTAACCGTATCTTTTCGTTATGGGTCAAAACCTCTTTACCCGTAGCATTCCCCCCCCCTTGCCCCCCTGACAGCCTAAAACATAACTCTGCAAAACTATAATGCACTTCGTATTACTAATTTACCTTTTAATTCGTGCTATTTTAATGTTTTTTGAAATAAAGCGCAGGCAGCCGACCTAACCCACCGCCTCGAGTTGCAGCTCGTAAAGGTACGTTGCGAAGCCTTTTTAACACGTAAAACGCTAAAGAGGCGTAACCGGTTCCGTAGCCCCGGGCCGTTCATAAATACACTTTACGTGCTATATATTTCCTCTACGACCGCGGGTAAGCTTATTGGCGATTTTCATTTCAATGGGTGATGATTGGCTTATTATTACCGTTGCAAAAAAATTCATAATAAATACTCCCCCATTTCGATGAAGTTATGGAAGTAGAAAGAATCCTTACTTAGAGCCCAGCGCCTTTACGGTAAGTTTATTGTAAAATCGAAATCCGAACCGTAGCCAAAAAAATTTACTTTTACTAATATACTGTTTTACACATTTTCAAAAAACAAATATTTTCGAAGATAACCAAAACAAGTTGATACTAATTAGTAATAGGTGTCAACCGAAGGTCTCAAGAGATATCATCTTTCATCTTCACCTTGAAGCGGGATTTACGTATATACTACGTAGTTGAATTTGACAACATTATCGCGCGTTGCTGTAAAGAGAGTAAAAGCCTCCCACGTCTTTATCTAAGGGTATTCATTTTAAGGCGCGGAGCCCCTCCTTCAGCGGTACCGATAATGGCGTCGATAACGGCAATAGTTGTGGCGTTTGCGGCGAGGACGAGAGCGGAAAAGAGGAGGATAACGAGGACGTGACGCCGCCCTCCTCCTCTTCCTTTAATAGCGATTAGCTGCCTATTTTCATATTTCGGCCAGTGTGGCCGGCTTTAGGGTAATTTTCTTTTGTAGTAATGAAATTCGGGTTTCAAAGAAAAATTATAATATGAGTAATAAACACTAAAGGTAAAAAAGGATGGAATATTCAATAATATCGCAAAAGGTAAAGGGAAAAATGATCACATATTAGAAGCGACGCTAATAGTAAATTCAAAAGACTTTAAGAATACAAAAAACCGGTGTAAATTCCGAATTCTAATAAAGATTAAATGCCAACAGAGATATAAAATGGTAAAATAAAGAGAATTAACAAATATCGGGTGTGAAATATCTTATTGGAGCGAAGTTGTAAAACCTTTTTTGTAACGTTAACGAAAAGTTTACTAGTTAATATAAGAGTTTTGAATACCTTATTAGGGGTTTCTTTACTTGTTATATTCGCCGGATTGGACTTTTCGTTAATTTATCCGATTTTTTCTAATTTCGTGGAGCTCGTAAGATTTACGTAAGGCTGTAATATCGATTATAAAGGGTTTTTTGTCAGTAGTACCGAATTGAATGATTTATTCGTAAAAGGAAAAAAAATCAGTATAAACTATGAAAAGAAGGGGTCTCAAACTAAGGTTGGAAATAGTTATTCAGACCTTTATTATTGTAGTAATTTCGGAGTTGAATCTTTCAATTATGCCGTATATTTTCGAGACTAAAATGTTTCGCGTAACCCTCTTATAATATGATCAAGTTTTGATGGATATGTTTTCATAGGGGGTAAATCCGGTTTGAGCCGGTATTTCGTTGGTAAAAACAAAACCGAATCCTATTTTCGAGCTATAGTTGGTATTATTAGCGAAGGATCCGTTGATAAAAACAAAGAGGTTCATAATGCGTATATCAAGCGGTACAGATTGTAAACCGGGCTTTATATTATGTATTTTCTTTGTAAGACGCTTGTAAAACGCCTTGTATATGTTTTCCAAAGGATTGTTTTAGCATTATATAATGACCAACAAGTTAAATACCGTTTTTGTTGTATTAATAATGCCATCCAAACGCCATATATACGTTAGCACTTGTATTCATCGGCTTTTTTTGCGTTATCAGAGTTAATAAAGGTATTTTTATACAATTTACCTTTTATAAAAGTTTTAAAACGCCGTTCCGAGACGTGATTGTCGCGCCGTTAAAATTGATTATACGATTCGTAGCCAGATACGTCTTGGGTTTTGTATTTAGGCCGGCTTTTGAAAGCTTCCTTTCTTCCGTCTCGAAAAACAACGCGTTACATCGTGTTAGCATATAATCTGTTTGTACGCTTATTAATTTAATGACTTTAAAACATACTGTTAAGACTAATAGGTATGAGTCGAAGGTTGAGGTAGCTATTTAGAGCCGTTTACAATCACGCCTTGAATAGGTAATATTAGTATACACTAACCTTAACAAGTCCGTAAAGCGGTGATATAATACATAAAATAGTTTTGGTTGGATAATAATTTGGGATATCCCCAAGTATTGGGGGGTAGATACATCGTTTAAGCTTTTCCACAAACTATATGTAAGTTTACATAATATTATAGAGTTTACCATAAAGGTTATAAGGGGTGTTAAAACAGGTGGTAAACGTTAAAATAAAACGATAGCTCGCCTATTTCAAAGTAGTTGACTAGATTATAATATTCCTTTTGCCGTTTTTATTATACCACTTAACTATAAGGCGGCCTTTTATAGGATTTTTTGGCCTTATCCTTTACCTCGTGTATTAGGCGGGTGGGAAAAATTCTATTGGCACTGTAAATCGTTAGTTTAAACTTTTTCAAGCGAAAAATGCCTTACTCAATTAAGGAAAATATTTCTGTTTGGGAGATTATTTAAATACGGCACTTAAGGCGGTAATAATTTATTTACAGAAGAGATTGAAGTTTAACCTACGGTTTACCGTCTATCTTTAGGTAATAAAAAAGCTCGTAACGCATGCTTTAAAGCGATTTTGATTTTTTAATTCAAAAAGACGCCTTCGCCGGCATAGTGATGGCTTTATTAATATAGTTGAGTCGGTTTGGTGTAAGGGCAAAGGTTTAAAAGTGGTATTCAAGGGGTATATAGGATTTCGGAACGGCTTATATTTGTTATCGTAAGAGTAGCTTCGACGGTGTCACTAGTTGAATTACGTTTTCAGGCTGCTTTCGTCCACCTTTTCCCTTTTATATTACCGCACCATTATCTAGCGGAATACAGTCGTATTATTTGGCCAATCTATAAGTATATCGTGGCCTTTAAACCCGTTAATCTTTCAAGTACTAGTTTATCTGTTCTTTTGTTTTCAGATTAGGACTTTAAATTATAATAATAAGTCTAAAAAGTGTGTAATACGTGGGCCTTTCATTATAGCCAATTCTTTTGAAACATTATTCGTGGCTCGAAAGGAACGTAATACTATTATGGCTTTTGATATATAATTTACTATTTATATCGTAGCTGGAGACGGTACTGAATCTGTATTGATTTTAAAGTAAGCACCGAAAATGAGGAGCCATATAATAAGCCTAATCGGGCCAAATATGTTATTTGTAGCGTTAACCTTTATTTATAGGATTAATTCGTTAAAACTAGCGCTTTTTAGTTGTTCAAATAATACTATACATACTATCTTTAAAGGTTGATAGCATCGTTTACACTTTCCAATACCTAAGGTTCCTTTACTAATATTTTTTTACACTTACTTCCGCCAATTCTGGCTTTGTTATATTATTCGGTCGAGTTGAAGGCTATGTCGGTATCATACGAAATCCAGTTTTAACGTCTTAAATAAATGTTCGACCAGCGGTTTATTAATGTATTCTAGCAGTTCGTAACGGAAACTCTCCGTTTAAATTTCTCGGTTTGGAATAATATCATTCAGTTAACGGCGTATAGTATTTGCTGACTGTTAAGGTATATTATCTTTATAATTACCTCGTGGTTAAAGTTCATAATGCTTTCAAGGCGGAATTCAAATAGCCGTAGGGCTTACGAATGTAGTTAACACTCGTAGCAAAACTTTTCGACAGCCTTTAACACTCCTTTTCTCATATGAGTATGCCTTACGGTGTGGAACAAACGAATAAGGCGCTTTGTAGTTAAGTGACAAAACTAGTAACGTAACATCCTAAGTTCTAGCTACGTTACATATACGTCTTTAATTGTATATAATTTGGGAAAACAAACAAATAGTTAAATTCAAGGCGAAGCGGTACGTGTATACTATCTGAATCGTAGACGAATTAGTTAGTCGTATTTCGAACCTTAATTCCGAACTTATTTATGTTAGTTAATAATAACAAAAATAAAGTTTAAAAGTTTATTACGTAAAACTTAGCCGGTTCGAATCGTATGTTCATAATAATTGTACCAGATAATAACGTCTTGCCTTGACGAATAAAACTTTCCGGTATTCGACTATCCGGTCGAGTTAAAATTTCGGAAATTTCGCCGCGAACGCGTCGAATTGTTGCTTTCCAGCGGTCGAGATTTCAATTACGCTAGCGTCTGGCATAATTCCTTGAAATAGATTTCTATACCTATTAGAAAGTATAAATTGCGACGACATATAGGCGTTTAACACTTCATTTTCGCAATGCAGACCTATAAAATTTAGGAATAAGGTATTTTACAGGCCTGTAAAAATTCTGTAGTCAGTTTCCTTATTGTAAGTGGTCAAATAAGTCTTATATTCCATGAATATTTCCTGTTTAAAGATTTATTTGTAAAGTTCGACGTCAAATTTATCATTTACGCCTTGGTAATGGATTTTATGCGTTGTAAAATTAGCTTCAATTTAGTTTTTAGGTGGATAATTGGCCTAAAATTAACGTTTAGTTGGAATTTACTCGTATATTAGACAATTGATCAACTAATAAGAAACTTTACTATATATTATATGAAGGTTTTTTTTTTTTTTTTGAAAACTGTAATTATTTGTATGCTTCTTCGGCGGTATTGCTATCTACGTAGTAAATTCCGGATTAAGCTATAGGATCGTCGTCGTTAATAAATTCTTTATCCCCTGTTTCTGGGATTTTCTCATTGATGTTTCCCGTTATAATAACCTTATTTAAAGCGTTTTTTTTATTTCGGATACAATTGAATTCATCGATTTAGAACGTGGTAAATTGTTGCGGCGAAATTAACTTTGATAATTTCACCCTCAACGTTGTTTTTTTCTACTATCAATCCTAATCCAAAGCTTATATATCGCTATCTTTATGTTTTCTAAAAAGTTATAAATCTCGTACAAAAATCTTCCAAGGTTTTCTCCAGCTTGAATAACCTAAGATTAGAGTCTAGATTCTCTAGTTAAACTTTTGTTAATATTTTGATAAATAGCTCGTCTACCTTATTTTTTGGTTGAAAAACCACCAGGTATTTTCGGAACTTCGTTAAAAAAGCTATAAATACTTCCTGTGGGGTTTCATGGACGTTTTTAGAATAAACTCTTACGAATTTCCAGATAGTTCCCGTCAAATTTTTAACTTAAAATTTATAATTTATTCCTGTATCAAAGTATATGTTGAAACGGTTATAATACTTCGAAAATATATGCACCTAGGTAAGGTAATATATATACGACTTCTTAGCTAACCAAAATAATGTAACATGTAAAATGATGTAAAGTTATAATAGTTCAACATCTAATCTTTTAGAAATATTTGATATAACACGTATTTTATTATCGAAAACGTTGTACGGTTCCCTACTCTAGTTTTCCTCCATATATTATAAACTGTCGATGTTGGTAAATATAGTCGATTTACTTTTATTAATAGAAATACGGTATAGTGGAATATAGCAGTATGGATTGTAATTATTAAATATTAATCCGTAAGGTTTTTATTATCATTTTACGCTGTGTATTTTATTTACGGATGGGTCATTTTCGGTATTTTAGCCGCTTTCATTATTGTCGCAAAGAGTGTTAATCGCATTCGCAAAGTAGCCCAGTATTTATGTCTTCTCTAGTATATATATAGGTATGGGTGAATATTATACCCGCGTAACGAATGACATCCGTGGTCGTTCCTCTTCTTCATCGAACTCTTTATACCTTATTTAAGGCGCGGGTATATCGTCGGAACCTCCCTCACTCTGTATTCACATAGTGTTTTTGCGTTGACATTTTATTCCTATATCTTTCATAACTTGTTTTTTTATATTCCTTTATATAACACCCTTTTATACAGTCCGTATAATACACGTTTCATCTTTTTAATTTAATAAGTCGATAAATCTTACCATATCTAATAGGGCTTCCATAAGGCGGCCACGTCCGCCATCTTAAGTACTAATACCTCTGTTTTATAGATCAGTCTATAAAACATCTTAAATAAAGTTACATATTATACACCATGTTTCTATCGTCCAGTTGATAAATTCTTTAAAGAAATTATCCAATATACCAGGTCTCTAAGCCTTTTTTTCCCAATAACAAAAAGTTACGGAAATGATATATGTATTTTCCGTATAGAGGTTTAATTAATTAACCGGTACATCGATGATATTATCCTATATTCTTAGGTCAATCTCTTTCAAAACAACTTTTTCCATCCTCATATATTAGACCAAAAGGTTAAAGTATTCGTTAAGGTTATCTTAATCTATCAATACTACTATTATAGTTACGAAAATGCGGTATATATTAAAGCGTTCAGGAAGCTGGTTAATATGTACACCTGGAATATAAGAGAAGTGTGAAATTTCATTAAAGGTAGTAAATGATATTTTCAGGCTCTTAGGATATGATATTTTTATAGCTCAGGCTTCAATAAAGGTGTATAATATATGAACTGAAAGTAAATGAAATGCTGCGAGGAGTTTTAAATAAGGCGTTGAAAATTTATCAACACGGATAAAATTCAAAACAAATTAAAATAAGGCGTGACTACAATCTAGTTAGACGATCTAAATTGGTCATTTAACGTTAAATGAGAGCTAGAATAATTAATCAATTAATAAAACTAAATGGTGCATGTGATAGATTCAAACATGTGATATAGTTCGAGAAAGAAAATGCGAATAGGGTATTGAGAATAGTGTAAAAAGGATGTGAAAAGATGTGTATATATATGTATGGTATTCGAGATGATATATAAGGCTTAATAGGCGTATTTACCCTACGATATACGTTTAATTGTGAAGGAATCCTAAAAGTTGTATGCTAGCTGTTTTTAATGTTTGTAAGCGGTCTGGATATTACGTTTTTACCGTTTTCGAAGTGTGTGAACGATTTTAATATTGTGTTTAAATCGGATAGATTTTAATCAAGGGTTCCAAAACTTGGTGCTTTTAGCTTACGTGGCCTAATACGTGATGAAGCGCTTTTAAAAAAGTGCACGGATACATTAAAGCGCTGACTAAGTTAATAATGATGTAATGGAGCTTATAGTAATTAAAAGGCACCAACCAAATTAATCATTTTGTCCTGAAGCGGTTCTTTTTAAAGTAACTTTTCTTTGATAATCTTCATGTACCCCCGTATAATTATTGTAAAATAGTAGTGTTAAAATACGGATAATTAGGACCGCTATAGTATCCAGCTATGAATATTGAACGTAGGTTTATCTCTTCTTTCCTAGGCTGTCTGTAGTCGACCAAGTTGGCTACTAATTAGTATCGAAAAGGTTTCGGCATATTTATATAAACATAAAAATTAAAATGAGTAATCGAAAAAATTGGTAGTATATATTAAAGATAGATAGTAAGATAAAAGGGAAAAGATGTATCTGGAGAATTCACGCCATAGGTAAGAGCTTATAACTTTTTACTCAGGTAGTAGCACTTTACCATACACTTTGCTAATCTCCCTTTTGGGCAGTGGTACTCTACCGTACACTCTGTAAATGCTACTTCTAGGCAGTGGCACGCTATCATGCACTCTGCAAGAGTGCACCCAGAAGAGTGGCACATTACCGTGTACTTCTATAAGGGTGCAACTCGTAGCGTGGTTGTTTACTAACTATGGAGATATCTGATAGTATCTATACTTAACATTGCAATTCAAAAGCTCAAAAGTTTAAATTAACAGGAAATACCACCGACAACTAATACGACCATCGCGACCTACCCACCGAACCAAACAAAATGGTCAATGTCAACTACAAATTCCTTAGAAACTTCGCAAAAATCTGGAATAACGCAGAAAAATATGACGGAAAGCTTTATAACCCCTTCAATACGAAGATAATTATTGGTAGAGCTTTAGACGTTGCAACGTTGTCAATTCTATTGGTCGAAGTAACAGTAGTATTACAGTAGTCAAGTGATGGATGTATTGTTCTAGGTTTGACAGACCGCTAGCCGGTCTATGCAGTAATTTGTATGGCTAATTGCTTGGTATTTTCCCTAGTCTGAAATGTGGTTATACTACACTTGACTTGTAGTTAATTACAGTCCGTCCGTACAACACAATGCACCTAACTTGCAGTCAGTATAGTTCACTTTACTGTAAGTAAATTTGACTTACTGCATTGTAAATACTACTATTCCAACACTAACTGTTTTTTAGTTTATACGCGTACACTAGTATGGACAACCAATCTTTTTCGGTAGACGCTAAACTCCAACCTAGTTAATTGGCTAGACCTATGATAATTTTAATTGACCTCCACATGGGATCAAATTCAAATTGACCCAAATTACCGTTAATTACACTACGTTTCCGAAATTCAACTTTATCAATTCCTACAAAAAGTTCTTTCGTTACATACCTGTATAATCCTTTACTTTAGTCGTGTTGATTAATCAAGATAGTTTCTTTAATTCCCTAGCAGTCTTCCCATTCACTAGAATATCTCTAACCGCTGCCACGTGACCTAGGTTTACCAGACGGCTTATAGAAGTAGGCCTTAATACGTATAATTAACATATTTCTGCCTACAACCCTTTTAATGGTCTTGTTCGGCAATACCTTCGTTATAACATTAGTAGGATTATCTTTACCATTAATGTAACAGAACTCCCTAATCTCCCTTCCTCCATAAGCTTCGTAGAGTACTATTACATCGATTATCAGGCCTTTTTCGCTAGTAGTTTCGAATTTCGAAAGGAATTCAAATAGGCTCCTCGAATCTATAAAGATTACCACTAGGTTTTAAGGAATTTTAAGTTACTTGGTAATAACTTTAAAGTTTTCCCACAGTTCTATGCTTATATTTAAGCTTGTTATTATACTGTAGACCTCTGAGGCTAATATTGTTCGTATAATCCTTTTATATTTGATAAAGGCTTTATAAATGGTGTTACTAATAAAGTTAAATTGGTCATTCCGCCTATTTTCATGAACAAAAGCTATTAGGACACCAATTTGTAAATATGGGTTGGTATTATTCACAAAAGACCTATTCGTAAAGATTATTAGCTTAGTTTTAAACAAGTCAATTAAGACTATATTAATCCCTCGGTTCAGATTTTGTATTTGCTATTCAACCCCTTCATTAAGCCGCTTAAAGTCTTTATATATTGGATCTTGTGCATATCTCACAATGGAGAGGTCTTAAAAGGCCTCCGGTTTATATAAAATTGTAATATAGCTGCCACATGCAAGTTGTTCCAGGTTCCTCTAAGCTTTAGCCATGTTAGTCTTATCGATTATATCCAAACTGTGCTTTAGTTCTTTTAGTGAAAACTAAGGCCAGTATTAACACCTAGTATGCGGATTAACGATCCATTAAAGTTAAGTTAGTTGCCATCCGCCAACGTCATTACCGGCTTATAATTCCAGAACTTGGAGTCCTTAATCGCCTGCTATTCCGATGCCATAAAGTTAGTTGTTCCGACAAAAAGAGTATTGTTAGTCTATATACCTATTAAACTAAAGTCTTTCTCTTACTTTACTAGTAAGTACGGGTTATATATTAAAGACTATAACCTAGTCGTAATTTAAAGTGTAACTGGTAGGTTAAAAACTAGTGGACGCCTACTTTAGCTAGTTTGTTTAAAGGTTTAATACATTGTTTTACCGTTTTTAAATTGTAGATAGGCCGTAATTCCTGTGGTAATTCAAGTAGTATAATCTGCTATAAATCCGTTATTAATTACGTGTAATTTTACGTTATATATATTGGTTATTATGTGTGAATTTACCTTTAGTGTAGCTAGCAAACTTGCTGCTAAAGCGATTACTAAACGTTAGCTAATCTTTTCAATCGTTGTCGATTACGTAAGGAATTAGGTTTTGCCTTTATCGTCGTATCTTTGGGCGATTAGATGTGATTTTTCGTACGACCACCCCGTGGTTCTGCCTTGAACCTCGTAAATAATCCTCAACTAAAAGATTATAACGTCGTGTTTTGAAGGTTAAAATCTGCTTTCGGTATAAATTATACAACTTTTCGAGTTGATAGGCCGTTTATCTCGACCCTGTCCTTTTATTTCAAAGTACTGCAAAAAGTCTTGATAATACATTATATTCGGAGATTTAATGCCAAGTCTTCGTTATCCGTCTACTTTCTCCTTACCCAAATAGTACTGTAAATACGATCCGGTTTGTATTCCTCCTCTTTAACGTTACTCTTTTTCGGGGATTGTTCGCGATGGTAGCGTTATATCGGCTTATCGATAACAGGTAAAGGAGGTTTCTGTTAGCTCATTCATTTAAATTAAGGGTTTTTATTGTTAATAGCTCTAATACTGGGATTAATCTGGGTGGTTCGAAAAGATACAGGACCGTTAGCAATTTCAACAACTATTTTAGAGTTAACAACGTTTAAGGTTTTGTAAAGGCCTTGTGATTTTCCCGGATTCCGTTACACAAGGACTTCACTTTATAGTGGCAAAGCAAGTACATCAATTGTTATAGGGATGTTTTTGGTGTTAAGGGTATTTTTAACTTCGCGGCGTACCGATTCTTTTTGCAGTTCCCTTAGTGTTTTTCCGTAAGTCTTAGCTCGCTTTTGGGTACTTGTTAATAGCAGAGATTTATTTATCAGGTGTAGGCACTCTCCAATGACTAGTTGCGTTGGTACTAGGCCGTTAGGGCCCACAATGTTATTTGGGCCCTTTATCGCCTTTTAAAAGCGTACTTCTGTATTTGCAAAGCTTTCAATCTTAAGTGTAAGGATATTATACGTTCATTGAAGAAAGGCCCGTTTTTTTTTAAACCTGTTGAATTCTTTAGTAAGCCTTTATAAGAACTTATTTACATTTAATACCCATTATTTTAGAATTACTCTGAAACTTTATCGCTGTAAAGATGGTACCCGTATCGTTAACATCAATGTTAGGTAAGCTCAAGCACGTATCAATTTATAATATCCTTAGTATTTCCTACGTACCCTTTGCGAAAAGAGACTTTAGAAACTTGGCTCCATGAAAAGAGGTTACAGGGTTAACGATGTAAAAAATAGGCTTATTATCAAAATAAAATCCATTAATAAAGCCTCATAATGAAAGTACTTGTTGTCTTTTAATATAAACTTCAATTTTCAGGGAGTTTGGGTATTCGTTTAGCATCAATAGCAAAGATTTTCGATAATCTTTAGGGTAAATTATTTTACATTCTTATACCCTACCGACTTTAGGCTTTTGTACAACCTATTAACTGCTAGGTAGTTAAAGCGCCGGTATAATTAATACATATCCGGCTTCTTTAGGTTTTATACCACTGCTTTAGGGCCTTAAGGATGAAACTATAAGTGCCTCTACTTAAAGGAAACGGGAAATTTCTAGCTGTTTTTAACTAGTTCATTGGTTTTGAAGTCAATGTTAACGTTAAGGGTTCTTATATACTTGAAAAAATAAAGAAAATAGTAAGACACTTAAGGATATAAAACGTAATTGATTTTATAATAGTTTCAATGACCGTTATCCCTGGTAATGATAATTGTTCTCCTGATTCTAAGCTCACTTTGACCTTGCCGGTATCGCAACGATTGATTTTATTGGCTCTAGTGCTTTTTCTTTGCAGTGTTACGTGTTATAAATAGCCTTTCATTAATTAACTTACTACCCTTATATTGGGTATAATACTTTGAAATATGTGGTACGCGTAAAGATCGCGAAGTTTGAAAATGTGTTAGGAGTTAAGATCTTGGCTAGGATAAATGTATACGTTTTTACCACCTAAACAGTACAAAAAAACGTAGTTGACTAGTTATTAGGCCGCGTTATAAATAGTATTTTTATGTATTTTGATTTATTTAGGAACATTGTCGCCCTTAATTAACTCTTTGCCGTTGAATTTTGCGATCGAATCCAAGTAGTCCTGTTAAAAAGTGGTAGGGTACTAAATGTAGTACATTACCTTTTTATTATTTCATTCGGCGGGGTGGTGCCGAGTGGACTGATATCTAAACTTACTACAAATCCAATATTTATTGTTACTATTACAACGATATTACTTACGGTTCGTAGGTTTATTTGAATATTGGCTCTATTAGCGCTAACGTGGTTGCTATCTCCAGTTTGTAGTTGATAGGCTAAACCTTAGGCGTTAAAGGCGCCCGTAGCCTTATTTTTAGTTAACTCAATCAACTATCGTAAAGTTTTCTTTATTCATATTAGAGGATTTGCCGGATTAAAGGTATCTATTAAGCGAGTTTGATGTACGCGTTATTACACTTGTAAGAAAAGAATGAAACTAGTTAAAAAATCCTTCGAAAGTAGTATTGAAGCGTTGTAAAGCGTATTTAAACTCGTTAACACCCATAATTGTTACTTGTACCTGATTATGAAGTGTGGATTCGCCGACATGAGCCTTTCCCATTATTTTTTGGCATAATATCAACTTTTTAATCATCTAGTTAAGTATTTTCTCGTTTTTCTTTTTTAATTATTATCGTTGCTTATCACATAGTGACTTAATCCATATAGTATTACCTAATGTGGGTGCCGTATTCGAAATAGTTATTTATAACGTTATTAATTTTGTAAAACGTAGTTGTTCGGGTTAAAAAAGTTAAATAGTAGTCCCTAGCATGCCTTGTAGGGATTCCTGGGAATAATAAGGGAAAACTAAAAGGGGTAACCTCCATTCACATTTCCAAAAATTTAAAAATAGCATTATCTTCTTGCTGACAAGGTTGTGGGGCTTTCTGTTATACTTATACGTGTATTTTGAGATTTTGGAGTCTTCCATAACAAATTTGTAATTAATGTTAATTACTTTGACAAGTCTTGGGGGCAGATCGTAATAGTTATCCCAATCTTTATTGGTGGTGTTTCCTAATAGTTTAAGCCTTAAAGCTTTCGAATCACAGTGTTAAAGATAATTACCAGTCGCCTAGCCTAAGGGGTTAAGTCTAGTAGTAGGATCTGTACTAGGTTTTCGTGTATGGACAAATTTGCCGTTGAAAGGTTTTTAGGGGACTTGATGTTATGACCCAAGAACATCGGAGAGTCAGAAAACAGGCCAGTATGGGGCTAAGCCACTAAGAACCTGATTTCCAACACATCAGGTGGGGATATCTCTTATTTCAGCAACCTTAGGGTTAGGGTTACGCAATAAGGATCATTGAGATCATGTTTCGATCCAACATGATCCAGCACTGAAGACGTATGAAGGATTAAGGATATAAGGACACGGTCAGCACCACATAGAAGGTATTTCCTTCATAACTCTTCAGTTGTCAATCTAAGTATTTAGTCTCAGTATATTCTGAATAGCCTCACGGCTTTTGATTATTACTTGCACGGTTGCGATATTGTTCACTCAGCACCTCTGCTATCTTCTTGATAACATAAACCCTCTGACACCTTCTATATACTCACGGGTATTTAGTGTGATCATTACACTTGACTATTAAATGGCTATGAGCAATAGGGATGTGGAGGTTCTGAGGGACTTGACGATTTTACTTAATTAACTGGTATAAAATGCTAACATCAATTCCTTTAGCGGCTTCAGCAGCTTCTGCTTTACGTTCTCTACCGCCGTTAAGAGCATACTCCGCGTTTCCGCATGAAGTTGCTAGGCTACCGAAAAGGTTAATAGGTTTTTTATCGTTAGCTCCTAAAGAGCTTTAACTTAGTTAAGATTAAAGGGGAGGTCTCCTAAAACATGTTTAAGGGCTTTAGGGTTTTTTAATGCCCTTTCCCTTAGAATGTGAGTCTTACTGGTATTACTTAAGTTAGGTGAGGTCGAATAGTGCGTACGCCAACTTTATAGTACCCTATACATAAACGTAAATCTTTCGTCCCTAAAGTTCTGACTTAAGCTTCGACTTAACCCCTTTTTGGATTGCCATTCACATGTTAATAGTCCTATCGTTGAAGAAGTTGCGATATTTGCGGAAAGAACGGTCAGGATCTTAATTGTTGTTGTAATTAATAATATTGTATCTAACGAAGTTGGTAAGGTACTTTTCTGTTGAATTTTCATCGATATCTTACGCCCAAAGATCTTCGTCGTAGTGATTAGTAAAGGCAGTTCCGAAGGTTTTAATTACCTTTACCAGTTTTTTGAGAGGTTTCATTTTAAAGTTTTGGCTTGTGTAGGACTTGGTAAGTGAGGAACTTAAGGGTCTTAGTGTAGAGATTTAGTGTTTTGACTTAAAGTTGCGTGACGTGGCTTTTACGGTACAACTTAGCAATTCTTGGTGTTTTCGTTCAAATTAGAGGTTTTAACGATTGAATTAGTATAGTAGAAGTGAAAAGAGTGAAGTAGGGATAAAGGTTTGGTGTAAAGGGTAAGGTTGAAGGTTGTTTATTATTATAAGTTGTTTAGCGTAGTGACTTAATCTTTTTTCTATATTAGTAACACCCGCAGTAATACTTACTGAGCCGTTTGCCAACTTGACGTACTTCAAGACTTTTCATAGTTAATATTAACGTCTTTGAGAAAGATGTGGTAAAGATTGCTTGGTGTTTTTAATACCGATACCGTCGTTTACTTTCAAATTTCCGTTTTGGACTAACGTAATTCAAAAGTCTTCTCTATTTTCCTGCTGTTGTAAACTGGTACAGTACTCATAAAGGCCACTCGAAAGAATCTTTTCTTTTCCCTAGCCGCTATTGTGGCCGTAGAGCATAACCGTAAAGTAGCTTCTTCTTTTACTCGGCTCATCTGAGCTTAACCCAATAAACACTAATTAGTATTGGTAGGGATTTAGATATTACAACGTTATCAATTCGATTGGTCGAAATAACAGTAGAGTTCCAGTAGCCAAATAGCCCATTTATTGTTCTAGGTTTAGCAGACCGCTAGCCGGACAGCACAGTAATTTGTATGGCCAACTGCTAGTATTTTGCCATATTGTAAAGTGGGGCCATACTGCACTTGACTTGCAGTCAATTACAGTATGCCCGCATAAAACAATAAACTCAACCTGCAGTAAGTATAGTCAACCTTACTGTAATTAAATTTGACCTACTTCACTGCAAATACTACTCTTCAAACAATAATACCCTTTTTAAACATTTTCAAATAAATATAGTTCCCTTCATCAAATATTCACATACTATTCCCTAAACTCCTTACGAATTACGCTAAGAATTACTACCCAACCTTCTTAACGTAAGTAGAAACCTTTATCAAGATTTATAACATTAATAGAAGCCACTTCGAATAAGATAACCACCTTACGCAATATTATACGAATTAGGTGACTACGAGGTAAACAATGATAATACCTAAGAAGAAAAAAAGAAAAAAACACCGATAAATATTTAAAACGCAATATTTGACCTATAAATACTATATTTATAAGTAATGGTAAATGCATAAGTTAGCGAAGGAATATTTTCGTAAATAGATATAGATAATAGTTATAGGCGTGAACGAGATTGAATACGTTTTACAACGCGCAAATATAACCTGAAACAGTCGTATTAGTCAATTACGATCCTCCTTTACGACCTTAATAACACTTACGCTAAATATGATTCATACATACTTCACAGTGGATGATTTTCTGAATATATATATATATATAGAGGGTGAGAGAGAGAGAGAGCGCGTATTAATATATTACGTCGATAGCAAATACGGGAGATGTCAATATTTGAAATCTGGTCCAAAGTCATTGAGCTAGAAACCACAAACATACTGTTATTAACGAAAAAATAATTTAAACGGACTTGGTAACTGGTAAGAAGATTATCATTATAACAACAAAATATATTCAATTCATCAAAAATCCGGCTATTAGTTAACTCGCAACCCTCCGACTAAAAGCTATAAAGAATAGGTGATATATCTCCCCTATTTCTCCATTACCTCCAAATCAGATTACTTTAACAATATCCTAGATTACAAAGACAAGAAAGATACCTATGGTCACGATACTCTTAGGAAAGTTATATAATATAAAAATGTTTTTAACGCGGCCTAGCAGTTCACCAACTAGGCTCTTTTTTATCGTTTAAATAACGAAAAGGCCAACTTTTACCCTAATCTAGTCCGTAACCTATCACATACTTTTAATCTTCGCAATCGATACGCGAATCACACGTTTTAAAGTATTATATGAGATATAGGGGCAACAACGTACTCAACAAAAGGCTATTCACATTACTCGGCATTACGGAGGCAAAACACTATTTCTACGAGAATTAATTGTTAAAATACTGTTAACGCCAAATTTAACTTCTATTTAAGCGAATAATTATCTTTACTAGAGCCGACAGTTATTTAAACTATTATTAGGTCAATTATATTCTACATCTTCAAATTCCCTTTCTCTTTCCTCTTTTAATTTAAGGGTATAAGGACCTCTCGTATCAACGTCAACGTTAATACTAATAATCTGGTAAATAACAGCCAGAGGTTCCCTTTTACTTCCAAGTTAATCTATTTATAATTGTATCTTGAAGACCTAAAAGTAGAAGTATTAAATTTAACGGAGTTGGAAATACGTTAATTATACCGGAGTTTCAATTACTCAATTTTCAACAAGCTATAGAAAGTCCTTAAATCTACAAGGTACAAAACGTGGAATATTCTACCCTGAATATTATGAAAAGCTTTACTACCATTAATAAATGTATACCTAAGCCCCCCCAATATTCAAATTTACATTAAAATATGTAAAAAACTTCAATTAAAAAATCTTTATTAACGTATTTTAATTTGATAACAAGCCTATTTTCACATTTTTACCTCCTCAATCTTTTGTTACAAAGCTAAGTTTTCAAAATCCCCATTAGCGAAAAACATATGGAAAACGTTAAGAATATTATTTATTGAACATACTCAAATCCACCTAATATCACCGTTCATGATACCGGTGTTATCTTTACAACGGCGGAATTTCAAGCGGATATTAAGATAATGAGAACCTAGTGTAAACAGGTTCCTTTCAAGGCCCACTAAAACATCAGAAAGATTAGAAGGGTGCACGCACTACTCCTGAAAACTTACGAAATCCTCACGCTAGAGATTAAAAGCTTCATAAATTAAGAGGCATGCTATCAAATAACGGTAAAGGGTTTGAATAATACTGTGGGCTTTGATAGCCTGATATAAACGCGATTAGTCTTTACAGTATACCCAAGCTGAACAAGCAAATCTCCGCTATTAGTAAAGACTTAAAATCGAGTTGTAATTTACGGCAAAGCATTGATGAAACTAAGGGAAAAATCGGCGTGAAGTTAAATCAATTATTCATTAAAACCATAAACGGCCTTACGACAATCAATATACTTACTTTTCAGTTATAGAGTAAAGTTTTCGTATAGACGGAGAAAGAAAAATATAATTTCCTATATAAGATATTGAGTGTTGTTAACTCTAAATTAACTGTTAAAACTACTGACAGCTTCGCTAAGTTTATCATAATTCAAATTAAACCCTAAATCAAAGCGAGTAACAATAGCCATAAGGACATTCAAGTCAACCAAATAAACTAGTATAACCTTAATCCTTCTGCTATCGAAAACCAATAAACATCTTTGAAATGAACAACCACTAATAAAAAGGAATGTTAGAGATAAGGAATATACATCGGGTCGAGTCAATAATATTATATAGATAAACAGAAAAGGAAAGGAAGATTGAAGCTTAGCTATAAAGTTCCGGGCATAAGGTATTATCAATTTTTTTTTTGTAAACCTTTAAAAAAAACTATTAAATCAAGATTAACGAACTCTTCACTCGAAAAAATATACAATTCGTACCCAAAGTCAATTTCAACCTCTAAAACACGAATATCACGATATTCAAATCGAAAATCATATACGAAGTCAAAGGTAAAACCAAGGGGCGACCGTACGAAAAATTACACCTAATCGTTCCAAAATACAATAATAAAAGCAAAGACTTAACTCTTACGTAATCTCTAACGACTCATAAAATTAGCAAACGCTTAATGGTCGCTTTTACAACAAATTTTCCGATTAAAATTAAAAGAATGTTATCTATTAATAGCTATGATATAACGCAAACTTATACATAATGAACGACCAATTTACAACAGATAGTGTTATTGAAGTTACTACAGAAACCACGTCACGAACACCCTCCAGTATCTGTAATACAATATACTAATCCACTATACGGATTAACTAATGTAAACTTCCATTAATTTCTGAGCTATTAATTGCAATTTAAAGCAAAACCATTCATAATGGTTTTAACCTACAACCCGTACTTATTAATAACGTAAAAAAGCTTCAGTTTAAAAGGTATACAAACTAAAAATATTTTTTTCGTGAGAACTAACAACTTTGTAACATTGAAACATCACACGATTAAGGACTCAAAGTACTGGAATTACAAACCAGTTGTAACTCTCACAAAAAGCTATAAACTTAAATTTAACAAATCGTCAATCCGCATGCCTAATATTAATACTTACTTTAGTTTTTACTAAACTCTCCACAGCGCTAACATAGCCATAATTAACAAAACTAACGTAACCAGAGCTTAACGGAACTTGAAATAACACGCTTATAGCAATCATATCGCCACTTGATACCAACTGGAAACCTGTTACGACCTATCGATTACAACATAAGCATAGAACCTAATGGATGAAAACTTTGACTAACTTAATAAAAAGCTAGAGAAACAAATGAGGAACCTAAACCAAGAAATCAATATGGTTCTAATCGACCCATCGAAAACGAAATTAATGATATTTATAAACGGCTCCTTTACAACCAACACAAACTTATTGTCACAAATTTATTTCCTAATGAACCTTATCAATAAAAACCAGCGAAAAAACTAATTCCACATCACTAGAAGCTAAATCCACTAAACCTTGATCAAATACAAAAAGATCAAACGAAATGTGCTAGCTTCAGAGGTTTACTGCATAATAACCGGCATCAATATAGACATAACATTGTAAAAAACACTTAACATGATCACCAAACAACTACAAATTACTTTTATCCCAGTGATGATTTATACCGATTCGAAAACCCTATTCAAATATCTTTCAAACTCGGAACCACCAGTAGAAAAACACCTAATAATCGATATAATAACACTCTGTAAAACCTATGAAAAGAAAAATGTAAAACAAATCCGAAAAATTAATAACAAAAACAATCCCACTGATGCTATTAAACAAAAGTCACTAAATAAAGCCCTTAAAAGGGTTATAAACAATTTAAAACAAAACATACGCATCAAACGCTACATTCACAGATCACCTGGCAAAACCAAATCACGTGAAAGAGAACGAAGATATAATAACGATCTGAAAAACTACCGGAGGAATAAAACCGGCGATAACGACTTTGTTAATCAATATGGTAAAATTAAGGTTGAAAATAAGTTAGTTAACCCATATAGGTTTAATTGAAATGATAGGTAGCTTAACTCACATCAGTTGAGATAGGTAGAAACTAGAATGTCAGTAGTAAACCAATGAACTCACGTAGGTTATTTAAATTTTTAGGTGGCTTAACTCATGTTAGTTAAGAGGGTCAGTTACAACAATAAGCAAATACGTACAAGTTTGTCGCGAAAGACTTGCTCACGGAAGTTTGTAAAGCCGAAACTCGAAACTGTAGGGTAAATAAAATCAATTAAAGTCAATTTAGCTGCGAAATTAACAATGGTCTTTCCAATTGACGAAGGCGTAATTCAGTGGCAAATGGAAAATATTAGTCCACTATACTGGCGTACGCGCACAAAATAAAAAGCCGACAATGTTAGAATTATAATAATTGCAATGCAATAAGTCAACTTTACTTACAATAAAGTTGACTATACTAACTACAAGTTAACTTTATTTTTTATAGGTATAGTGTATAAGCTGTAAATCGAGTACAATATATGCTCACTTCACATTAGGTCACGTGCCATGCAATTGGCCATACAGATTTTTGTGCAGATCGGCTAGAAGTTTACCAAACCTAAAACAATACATCAATCACTTTGCCATAGAAATACTACTGTTACTTCAACCAATCTAGTCGACAACGTTACAAATTCTAAAGCTCTACCGACAATCACTAATATATTTAAACTCGTCGATTTTTCGTGTATCATATACTTCAATGAATATTATTTTGTTTGTTATCAAATATGTTTTATGAATCGTTTCTAATTTTTAGTATTCGTAAGAGCTTTCTGAGTGAGTGTACATTAATGTAGTAATCAGAAGTAATCACAGATGTTTGGTCATAATTTCGAATATATCGTCGATTATCATACTATTGTTAATTCCTGTTTTTGTACCGCAGACATCTCATGTTGATACTCTTTGTATTACACGTTTATAGTCAATGAATGTCTCATAAATAAGGTTACCGATGATATTGAACAGTCTATCGGACCTAGTTTTGTTGCCGATTATTATAAGAAATCCGATCCTGGAAATTAAGTCGATGTTATGAGCAAAAATATTATCTGTAAAAAAATTATATTTGCCGTCGTGAAGTGTACAAATACCAATTTGTATCTTCATCCAAATTATCCTTTCGTTATTGCATACGTTTATTTAGTTTATCAAATTCTACATTTCATTGATTTAAAACTTGTATTGCAATTGACGTATGGTTAGATACCTTGAGTTACCAAACAGTTACGATGCAAGTGTTTTAAGTTTTTTCCTCAAGGTAATGTTGTAATTGCATGTTGTCAATTTATGGATTTTTATTAAACTAACAGTCCACTCTTTTTTCTTCGTAGGTTTATGTATGTGCCGCAATTGTTATAAACGCTTTAAATACATATTATCAATTTTTATAGTCGAGTTATGTGCTTTTAGTTAACGTTTCAATTGACTCATATTTCTACAAGCTTAAATATTTAATAACACGTTATTCTAGTATCACAAAGTTTACAATAACCTCTAAAAACGTATTCTTAATCTGCACACAAAATATTCCAAACACTTTACCGTTCGTAAAAAATAATGACGGGTTGAATATTAATGGCTTCATATTTAGCTTAGTTTCAATGTGTATTAGGTATATTGGGAACCAATAAATTCTTATCTTATTAATTGAAAAGAGAGATTTTACGTAAAGTATAAATATTCCAGTAAGTAACTTATTCAGTAACATCATTGATAACTTTAACAATGTACTCCACTGAATATTCGAAGTGAATTAAATATATATTTACGTAATATACCGCCTATTAAAAGTTAACTTACTATTTGCACTGATAATTTGACTAGTAGCAATTATGACGATTGAAAATTAAATGAATTTCTAGATTGTACGAGATTGAACAAGGATTTAGTGTTACCTTCATTACTATAACTTTCTCAGAATGATCTTGAGTTTAGGTATTATAGGTTTTTAGTTTTACCCTTGAGCTCGTAAACTATCTTTGACTTTAAAATCGTCACTTTATATCCTTTAAATATTACAAATGGTATAACTTAAATCATACCACAAACAAAAATCAATTAATTTTTATTCGGTAGTTTTTTTTCAAATAACTTGACCGATACGTTGATAATATCTATAATATGTAGTTCAACGGCTAGTTAGCAGTTAAACCTTTGACTTCTACGATACTCATCTTATGGTATGTGGTTAGTCAACTTTAAAGTTTTTTTATCGTCTTTATTTTCATTGTTAGTACACCTTTTGAAAGGTTATACTCAACTCCATCACGTTATAGACTTCTTCACCATCTATGTAGATAATTTGTACTGGTAAAGTCACTTGTTTCATGTATTTGGAGTCTAAAAACGTTTTTCTCTTCATAGAAATTATATGGATTAACTCATGTTATACGAAAAAGTAATAATATCCTTTGTGGTTTTCAATGTCACGTTTCTATTTAAACTACTAAAGATTTTATGTAGACCATCTTATTTATCTAATTCTTTCTAAGTAAAAAGTTTTCTTCATGAAATTAGAGATATCACTTGCGTTATCTAAGGTCCGTTCGTAATATTGAGGGCATCGCTAATTTAATGCCTAACTGATACTTTCCTGAAATTCTTCAGGGATTTAATATGTATCGAATCTCTTTTCAATTTTTTAGTAATAAGATTAATTTATTGGTTTTGCGAGAGTATGCACCCAAAACTATTACAGTTAGCATTAACCTCTTAAAGCCAATAATATTGTTAATATCTTATGGTTTTCTTTATCATCTCGCCTTTGAACTTGTAAAATAACTGATTTCTGATGAAAAAATATTATAAACTTTATGACAAATATCTTTTGCCATGTCAAACTTCCAAATATTTTGAAAAACTTCACCAACATTTGTCTATATGGAATTCCTATTAACATAAAATTATCCTCCAAATTTAACGAAACAAAAGGATTTTCAATATTGGGGATGAACACGTTAAAAATTGACAAGTACCTGTTAATTTATAAGATACGTAACAATTTTTATATTCCCTTCGCCAATGAATTTGAGAAACTTAACGTCGTAAAAATCTATTGTTGAGTCAACAATGGAAAGTATAGCTTATTATTTAAATGAAATCCGTTAACTAAAATCTTAAAGTCGAAATTTTATGTTTTTAAGGTAAATTTAAACCTAAGGGGTATTTGAAAATTCGTTTGACAATGATGATAAGGTTTCTCAATTCCATTGAATAAAGATAAATCCACATATTTACATCCATATACCTTATAATATTTAATATAGATTATTGGTCGCTGGTTAATGAAACCTTAAATGTAATTCAATATGTTCTGACTTTCGTCAATTGAATGTCATTATCTTCGTTCCTCTAAAATTCAGTTACAAGTATTAGG
The DNA here is from genome assembly GCA_038502455.1 of Anisogramma anomala. Lineage (NCBI taxonomy): Eukaryota > Fungi > Ascomycota > Sordariomycetes > Diaporthales > Gnomoniaceae > Anisogramma > Anisogramma anomala. Next base: position 6,493,319 of record JASMMZ010000012.1, on the reverse strand, counting down.
ATTTAAAGCTAAATAAGAACTTTAAGTTGTTACTTTTAATCATTCTTTAATTGAAACGTTAAGTATATCCCCAAAATACTTCATATTTTTAGATAAAGAATATAAATAGTGGGGGATTTCAATATATGGAAAACAACAGGTCCAACGACTGTAATAACAATCGTCGATATAAGCAAAAAAAAATCTTCCCGAAGCTAAATAAAACTTTAGCTTTACCAGCGTTCACGTAATTAATATCCGTAACGATATTAGTATTCTTTCGTAATACAACATATTACGAACAATCTCCTATTTACTATCGGGTTACCAATACAAGATTATATAACTATATTATAAATACTTCCCAAATTTCGTATAATATTTCGAAACTATATTATATAGGTGTATATAACGTTATTGAAGGTTATAATCATGTACTATACAGATATACCCAACGTTATATAGATTCACATCGTTATATAACATAATTTTATGATTGTATACGATTATAACATACGAATTTACATCAGAGAATAATTTCAATCTATACGAATACAATACCTGTCCAAAAATATAACAAGGAATAAAAATCCGATTAAAATTTCAAAAACATCACAGTAATATAGGTGAAACCACAATTAGAAATTAAAATATTGTGCAGATAGAATCTTACAAAAATACAGGTAGCTTTTGAAGACCTTAGTGAACCTAACTACCTTATAGGAATATACCTTACCAAAGGCTTCACTTAAACGGAAATTCATTTTGATTTGTTCAAATATCTATTCTTATTACGAATTCGTTTTTTATACCCTTCTATTTCTAATATATCTTCGCTCTCCACCTTAAAAACACCCTTTTGTTAATTCAAATACATTTGTTAGAAACTATTATACATAATTCTTTCTTTTAAAAAAATAATATTTTATATAATGAGAACTATTCAGTAAATAGGATACTTGTTTTTCACCTTACTTGATCAAATTAACATTTGTATTAATTCTCCTCCATTATATCTCACCATGTATATAAAACATTTACTTATAAATTTGGTTTTCTTTTACTCTCATTATTTCTTTGGAATTTTCTTTAACCGAGTTCCATTTTTATCATTCTTTAATAACCACATATTAGTTTAATATTTCTTCTTCAAATAACACCATTCCTTTAATTACCCTTGAAACTCAAACTTTCCAAGTTAAAGTTTTGTAAGATGATAACAATAATAAAATCAAGAGTATTAACTTCGAATAAGAAATTTATAATTAAACTCGACCGAAACCGAATATAGTGAAATAATATGCTATTTATCACTTTCATTTATTGAACTGACACATTCTTTCTTTTCATACCAAAAATAACCCTTTGTTTTAACTTTTTACATATTAATAATAAACTCGATTTGAAATATCTTCGTTAATTTTAAAGTAGACAATCAACATACAAACTAGGAAGTCCCACAATGTTCAATTAAATTGCGTTAACGCAAAAATTATCTAATTTCCGACTCCATCCCTATTTCTGAACTGTCTTTCTTCACATCGAAAATGCAACCTAACCATAGCTTAATGAAACAAAACTAGAGCTACATTTCTGAAATTCATTCGTCACTGATGATTGACATCATCACTATGAAATATAATTTATAATATAAATTCTCATTTCAATACTTTTATACTATGATGTGAATAATTTCATTTATTATTCACAACCTTGATCATCCAGATTAAATCAAGGGTAATTAATGAATGCATAGATCATGAATCTAAATGAAAATCTCATAAGAAACTAAAATTATTTCTGATGAGGTCATCCCAACAAAAAATGTGGAAAGAATAACAAAATCAACCATAAGGTAAAGAAGTACTATAATACCGGTAATCTATTATTTATCATTTCAAATCATTCTACTAGGGCGCATTTCTTCTTCAACTCGCAAATAGGGACAATATTTTAGGATATGAGATGTTGGCACAGTTTTTGTTCATACATTTGGGTGCATTGGTAGCAGCTAATCAATGGAGCCAACTATGTTTCCATGAAGCTACCCTTTATTTAATTTTTTTTTATAAATATAAATAAAGAATTTATCAGTGTTTTACTTTCGCTTTAACGCTTTTACATTATTTTCAATATGTTTTAAGTTCATTTGAGTTTTCCAGTTCAATTATCAACGTTAAAATAGGTTTATTCATATTGTTTATAATATTTCATTATAGGAATTTGTGTATGTTTACTGTTAAAGTTCACTTAGGTACGTTATTTAGATTTACGCAAGTTCATAATTAAAATTCATACAGTTTTACTTTTATAGTCCACATGAGTTTGCTATAATGGTTTTTATAAGTCTATCATCAGGATTTCCATGGTTTCATTATGTAAATATAGATGGGTTCATTCTCATGGATTTGCGGGTTTATTATTTAGGTTTAAATAGATTTGTAATTTAGGTTTAACTGCTTTCATTCTAAAGGTTTATGTTGGTTTGCTATCAGGTTTTATATGAGCTTGTTATCAAGGTTAATATGGGTTTGTTATTACAGTTGATATAGGTTTTTATTCAATCTTCTAGCTTCTTTTTAAACATCTACATATATTATGTATGATATCCTTATGTAGGTTTTGTTAGAACAGAGGTCTATTTCAGTACAGTAAATTCAACCATACACTCAGTAATCTGATTATACTGACTGCAAGTTGACTGTATTGTTTGTGGGTTTACTGTACGTTGTGTACGGTATGTACCCTTTTTAAACTAAGGCACAGGCCAAGCAATTGACCATACAAATTAGTGTGTATACCTGCTAGTGGTCTGCTAAACCTAAAACAATACATCCACCACGTAACCCGCAATACTAATATTATATCGACCGATTAGAATGAATAACCGTTGCAACGTTTAAAGACTTATCAACAGGTTTATTATTGAACAGGATACCAAATCATTTTTTAAATTCCCATTATTTAATCATGCAGGTCTCAAAAAGTATCTCGGTTGAAATTGAAGTTTTTTAGTATATGTAGAAGAAGTGGTGCAAAATTTGACAAGGGAGGGGTTATAGGAATAAAAATAGCATTGCGAATTGCTATCCATTCATGTACCTTGATATATGACGAAAACCTATGCTATTTGAAATGAAAATCTATACCAACTTTCAATTGAAATACCGTATGTTATAAATTAAAGTCAAAAATAAAATAATTGAAATATTGGTGGGCCTTAATCGTTGCAAAGTAGGTTATTTGAATGTATGGTCAAAGTAACAGGTGTTTGCATTTCAAGTGGTGTGTTGTTCATCAGTTTGGCTGATCGTTAGCTGATATGCATATTATTTCGAATAGTAAACTGCATGGCCCATACCCCACAATAAATTGGGTATTGCATTTGAATAAATTTGTAGTTAATATGATTAACTTGATCGTACTGCAATAGACTTCTGTTTTAACACTTTCTACTTTTTGTTTTGTATGTACATAATAGTATGATTGATTACTAATTAACGGTAATGACAGAAGTTCATCTTTTCTGTGCCACCTATTACTATATCGATCTCCGTTTGTTTTGCGCTAAAATAATATTCCAATTACTCGAATCAAACTTATAACTTTAGTCATCGATTATCTCTATGTACGAACGTAAATCCTTCGTTACGTACTTATACGTAACTAATCTTATAATTTTAGTTTGTAGTTTCCAATGCGTTTTCTTCATTTTTATCACCCAAATCGTCTCTCAATTCAGGAAAACACCATTCTTACCCTTTTGATATGCCTGGTGGTCTACATATCACTCGATTCCGATGGTCAATTTCCTTATATCTATGAATCTTTTTTAAAACCCGTTAAACGTCAACTTAATTATAATATAGATAGGATTATCTTTGCCATTTCTACACTTAAATTCATCAATCTTTCGAGTTTCATATACTAACTTTAACGTTATTATGTTTATCAACAAATTGTTTGTAATTGAAGCTCTGACTTTGAAGATAAAATTGTAAATGTTTCGAAAGTAAGAACAAATAATCATCAAAATCAAGATAAATGCTAATTTTTTGGTAATATATTTCAATATACTATTAGTTATTATACCAATATTCATTTTGTTATTATGATGTAAATTCTCGATGTTGGTAGGTTTATCTTCTTACGTTTATTCTTGACAGATGTCTAATAAATTTGGTTATATATGATGGTAAATTGTTCATTGAACCTTTATTTATCTACTATTATTATAATAATTAGATGAAAGAATTAAGTTGCAGTTCCTAGGAAAGTGACCATTTATAAACCTTATCAATTTCGCTATCATAAAGTGCATCAACAATATATGAATTCACTCATTCGAGTTATACATTTTCCATTGTGTACTTTCATTCATCATATGAACGATGTTATTTTTCATCTTGAAAATATGAACCGTAATGAATAAAGCGTATAATGAACTATGTTAATATTTTATTGTAATGTAAGTTATTTGAGATTTCTATTCAGGATAACGTTAAGCTTTTAAGTTTTCGGATTTAATACTTCTTGTTGATAGAACTTGAGGCGTTACAACGTTGTTGATTTGGATCCTAGTTGGAGTAACGGTATTATTGCATAGTTAATTGGTAGATGGCTATGTCTAAGTTAGGCAAATTGCTAGCAGGTCAGCATACTACTTTGTATAGGAAATTACGTAGCCCTTTCCCAACATTGAATTTGGAACTCTACTACAATTTATTTACAATAATACAGTCAACTTTGACTACATTGCACTTAAATGTTATTTTAACACTAACGGCTTTTTTTATGGTTCCAATATGTCTTGTAGGAAAGGTTGTCGGTAACGCAAGTGATTTCCTACGTTGACCTTCCTATCAATTACATAACTACCTCATATCCTATCATTTACAATCCTGCTAACAAATACTATATCATATTTACACTCCAATACTTTTACACCTATACAATTAAACCATACAAATAAATTAAGATCGCATTGATAATAGCCTCACCATCCTACCAATCTTTCGATTTTCCGAAATATCCTTATTTCCTCCTCTATCATATATTACGAAATAATGCACCAAATAACCTTACAATTTAGTTTTTAATCCGTATAATTAACTTGTTGTTATTAATCAATATTTATAGAGCGCTATTAGATATAATTTTTATTATAACGTTAACCGGTTTCTTCGCTATTAATTTATCGAAATTTCTGAATGTCACTATTTTTGTATTCTTTGGGAAAAGACATCATGTCAATTATAAAAAGGTATTTATTAATCGATCCAAGTTTTTAGAGTCATTCGAATTAGATTTTAATATCAGTATGTATAATGAACAAAATGAGTAAAATTCTCAATGGGTAAAAATTACAACAAATGTTTTACCCATACATATACTCAGATTAAAATTAGTTATTTTGCCGTAAATTGAAGGAACAAATATACATTTCAATGACTTTCTGTCATTTAATATAACTCTAATAAATAAGGTTTCCGCTTCAAACTAATTATTTATCCTACGATTTATCTTCGTTAACTATTATGATAAAACAATTCTATATATAAAAATAAATCGGTATAATCGATGAAACAGTTGTTTATGAATATTAACAACATAGCTTTGGATAAGTTAATGAAGAAATATTGATCCTTCTATTCAAACTATTCATCTAACACGATAATCATTGATTAAATCGATAATAATCCTTATTAAACAGATCTTGAACTTATACTGAAATTAAGATATTGTATAATACCTTCGTTTGGAATAAAAATAGAATCTAACCACTATGAGCACTTCATGCCAAATATTTCAAACATTTCAATATATGTTTTATTAATCTTTATCACGAAAATACTTCAGGCTTATCAACGGAAACCAGAATAAATTTCAAAATCGTTTATAACATGTATACGGAATAAATATAAATTAAGAATTCATTTTTTATCCCTGTTCAAAGTTATAATCGAGTTGAAATTTCAAAACTTCAAGTAATAATCGCATATTACTACATTCTTACAAAGTCGAAAATTCAGACGAAATGAATATCTTAAATTTATATACTCAATACGCCTAAATTTTCATCCGCTTGAGCAATTGATAAATATAGGTCGTAAGTTAAAGATTTAAAACTTATTTTCGTCTCAATATACGAGTAATATGCAATGAACCGATAAACCACTATTCAGGAAAATTATTATAGTGGTTTAACGTATCATATAATTTTTTTCAATAGGTATTCACCAAAAAGTGGTTATGGTAATTTTAGTCAAATGATCTTTTGTAAATTTGTTTTTAATTAAGTATAAGTTTAAGTAATATTTCTGCTATTTAAAGCAAATGTTTAATTAGTGGTTGCCATTGAATTCGTCATTATCACAACTACCTAACGTTCATTTGTTTTCAAGTCGTTAACGATTATATAAAGATTGACTTTTGACCTTTATTTCTTTTTTTTATAATGATTCGATGGAACTACTCATGCAATTTATGCATGGCTTTTGCCTTATCCTTGTAAAAAGAATCCTCAACTTTAAAATCGTATTTTTTAGGTTGTTACGGTTAAAGTCGCGTTCGGATGAAAATTATAAAACTCTTCGTATAAAGAATTAATTAATTTCGATCTTATATTCGTTTTCAAAAGTTCTAGCTAATACTTCAATGTTCTTTTTTATATGTAGTTTAATAGCTAAATATTCATTATCCTTTACTTTCCTATTTACCTAAGCAGTTGTATAAATACTCTCCTATGTGTATTACCCATTATAATCCTTAATATTCTTCATTTATAATATTTGGCTGTGTCACCGTCTCTATATCAACAAGTTAATTACAAGAGGAAGAAAATTTTAATAGCTTATTCGTTTATTTGTAGTATTCTTATCAATATTCGTTTTAGTATAAGGTTTTACCTGAGTTATTCATAATATCACGAAACCGTACACAGTTTTAACAACTACTTCTAAAGTAACGATATTTAAGATATTAAATAGTTTATTCTATTTACATAGCTTTCGCCATTCGAAAACCTCATTTTACATTATTAAAGATGACACTTTATCTATTGTAGAACCGTTCCAGATGTTCAAGACGTTATTAACGTAACGCTTGGAAAATTACCTCTGCATTCCATTTAAAGCCTTACCACATGTCATAACCCTCTTTTAGATACTTATCAATGAAGAATATTCGATCGTCAAACGAGGACATATTTTAAAGCCAACGAATGGTAATATCAGGTTGCTAATTTCGACGGTATTATTGAAAGTCTTGAACAACATTTCAAAATGTACCTCCAAATCCATAAAACTTTTAATCTAGAACGTGAAAATGATATATAATTTTCAAAATAAAGTCAATATCTTTTTCAACCTGACCGATTCTTTAAAATATCTGAATATATGCTTATTAACATTAAATTCACATTAGCTTGGTATTAGCTTGGAAATTCGCCGCAGCAAGTTGATTTTTGCTATTTTGATCATCAACGTTTGGTAATTTTCGATACATGTTAATTAATAGTATTCAAAACATTTTTCAATTTCTTTTTCTGATAACTACTTGTGGAATTTCAACTCGTAAAAATAGATGTTTGAGTCCGCTATGTAAAAACATATTAATATATAAAACTCAAAGTATTTAATTTCTTGATACTTTACAAACTTAAGGATTCAAAATAACAAATGGATAATTTGGTAGTGAAACCCTTTTTTCAATGAACGTATTTCAAACTTTTTCAAATTTATTACCTTTAAATCTAACCATTAAACATGAAATTATAAATGTCTTTATTTAAACGCAATGACATATTTTTAGCCCTCTTCAACCAGCTTTTCAACGATAATATTGAATTCAACGGTGAAATATTTTATATGTTTCAAATACAGCACAAATGGATTAAGTAATTGAAAATATGAAGGTAATTGGTGTAAAAACTATTTCATAATCGTCGATCATAGTAACGATAATTCCTCGCCTAAACCAAAACTAACTCTAACTTTGCCAATATCTTACCGATTAATCTCCATAACGATAATGTTTTCCTGTCGTAATACTATGTACTTCCCATATCCGCCTAGTAAATATGTTACTACCGCCGTATATGAAATGATTACTTAAAATACATATTTCGCGTTAAGATTACGAAATTTAAAAGTATATAAAAAGTCTAGCACTTATTTATTATAACAAAAGTAAAGATATTTTCTTAACCAATGATACCAAAACCACATAACAAGATAATGACTTAATTACTTGAAAACCAGTATATTCATAATATATAAATTACTTTAATTTGTTGTCTTTATTATTTAATGCGTCTTCTTTCTTATAATATCCAATGTAATCAATGTAAATCTTCTCGATATCAATATCATATTGCATATAATACATCAGCTACTATTTGAAACGTTTTTCGATAAGGTAATAAATTAACTAATAACTGGACTTACTATAAATACAACACCTTGTATTACTATCACGACGATAATACTGATAATTACTATGTTAGCCTGAGTCTTAACCATGTTATAATTTCCAATATAACTTCCAATTCAAAAGCTTTAAACCAAATGTTAGACGAGTTGACCCTCTGTACATACGGTCGATATAATGCGCAATTGAACGGTCTTCACTGTTACCGTAACGAAAATTATCAACTTAGGAGTATATACTAACAAAGTTTAATATATGTGCCATTATTATCGCAAACAATGACCGCGACTAGCTAAAAAACACTTTTAAATGTGGAATCTAGGCGTTATCAAACGTATTTAAACTTGTTAACGCTGATAACAGCCGTTTGGACCTACTTTCGAAGAGTAGCCTCGTTAATGTATACCTTATATATTATTCATAAACACAGCATCAGCTTTACAAATGTATGATTAAAGATACGAAGAAATATTTTCTCCTTTTTTTCTTAGCTATTATCGTTTTATATAGTATAATAACAAAATTCATATAATATTACGCAAAAAGAACTATGTGCTCTACATAACTCTTCATTTCGTTGAAAATTTTGATAAAAGTGTATAGTTTCATGAAAAATATTATAATCACAATCGTAACACATAAGAATTAGTTGAAACAATAAATGTAAACCTAAAAAATAAACCTGAATTTACTTATAAGTATCGAAGAACGGCATTATCTTTATATAAAATATAGTATAAGGTTTCCAGTAATACGTCGATACATCATTCCAATCCTTATTAAAATCCATAACAAGCATGTCATTAATATTAACCATTTTGATGAGATTGAGAGATAAGTTGCAATTGTTATCCCAGTTGTTAACAGTGTTTTTTTATATTCAACTCAAATGTTAAACCTTTAAATTCATGGTAATAGGGGTACTTACCCGTCTCCTAGAACGATAAGTAAATTTTTATAATAAGATCTATGTTATATTTACGTGTGTAGTCTTACCTTGTCTGGTTTTACATATTTGCGTCACGCGAAGTTGCACCTTAAGGATTGCTTGAACGAATTCAATGACCATTTTCAATTGATATTTAAATTAAACCGACGTTAATTACTGGTATCTCGTTAAAATCTGCTACTTTACATACTATACCTTCGACAAATGCATATTCCGCGTTACTCCAAGAGGAGGCGTGGGTTTAATTTCCCAATGCATCAATAGGATCTTCAAAATGTTGTATAAATTTAAAGACTTCACTTATTTAAGGATTAGATCTTGATCTCCTGAAGCGTGTATAACGAAGGTTGTCGACGAAAAAAATTCTTTTTCCTTGAAAGTTTTACGCTTAAAAATATTCAAGGTTCTTATTTACTGAGACTAGGTGATAGAGGGCGTTTGACAAATATACCCTTTTGTATAAGATCAAAATCTTACTGTTATGAAGGTTGATCTTCAACTTAATTTTAATTATTTTCTTACTTCAAATCCTGATCTCAATTATCTCGCCGTCCAAATATCTCCTAAAGTTTTCAATGTTCCATTTTCTTCGATTAACTTTCTTTAAGTTTGAATTTAGTATGAATTCACCGATAAAGTTAGTTCAATATTCCTGTGTTAAGTTGGTGTCTACATTTCAAAATTAATGGTCCTCTTCATAATACCTGGAAAAAAGGGATACAAGTTCCTCTATTGATTGTATCTTTAAGTTTAACGATGTAATTTCGACGTTGTACCTTAAAAAAAAATTTATTGTTTTTTTTTTTGGGGGGGGGGGGTGAGAACTCAGCGATTCGGAAGAAATGTAACTTAGCTATTTGGTGAAGTGAGGACTAGGAGATTTAGAGTTTATATAAAGTGGCTATTTGGTGCGACTTGACTATTTTTGATATTTTCATTTTCAATAGAGACTTTGCACTGTTTAGTGATGTGTTCTATTGAAAATCTTCTGATGTAGGTAGGCAAAAGTATTAATGGAAGAGGTTAAGTTTAGTATTGTAGGTTATAGTTTATTTATCGCTCAAGTTATTGTTTGGGGTAAGGGGTTTTTAACTTAGTAATTTGCTATGGTGAAAGTAGTATCAACTAAGTCGTTTGTAAATTATAAATGTCTTGATAACTTGTTAATTCTTTTTAACGACTGATTTTGAGACTTCTAGCAGTTAATCTTAAACTCTTTTTCAAAAGAGCTTTTATAAATATTTTGATATTTTTGAAATAATGATTCCGTGGTAGCTGAGAAATTACTGTAAGACCCACCATAACTTAAAGATTTTCCCTACTGACTGCTGAGAACTTCACTGAAATTTGTAAACGCTTTTTGCGAGAATCTTCCCTCCACTTTGTCCGCGCAAAATACTATAAGAAGTCGCTTATTATTCTATTTAGCTTTTTTTTCTTATCCTAATAAGCAATCAATACTATTGATAAGCCCTTAGAAGTTGTAACGTTGTCAACTCAGATCATAGTCGAATTAACAGCAGTATTGCGTACTTTAGTAGTGGATGATTACTTCCAGGTATGGCAGACCGCTAACCAATCTGTACACTACTTTATATTGTCAATTGCTTGTCTCGTGCCTCATATTAAATTCGGAACTCGACTGAAATTGAATTTCAGTAGTACAGTGAACTTTGCCTACACTGCACTTGAATTTTATTCCAACACTTTTTGTTAAATTAGTAGCCAGTTTTTAAGCGTAGACTTAGGTACGTTTCGCAATCACTATAAATACTGTGGATACAGAAGTCTAGATTTTGGTTACCCAAGAAAGCAAGTGTGGTGCCTTATTAAATATGGGGCATGGGTCAGGCTTTGACATAGGGTAACCTTAATATAAACCATTTAGCAATCCGATAAACATAAAAAACATATATCCTATAAATTAATAAAGCCTAACTATTTACATCCATGATAGTGATTTGAAACTATTCTGGCAGTAATAATTCTGGGTTTAATAGTATTTATTAGTCGTCAATTAATTCTTTAAGTACATATAAATTATATAAAAGAGAGAGAGAGATCGTTTTGATTAACTTTACTAGTTGATCAGTTACAGTGGAGAATTCAATCTAACCTTTTCTTTAAGCATTTATGGACTCTGAAATCATCGGTTTGATTAACATTAAAGAGTTTTTAACAACACTAGGAAAAAATACTATACTTGAACGTTTGCGTTACTCCGACGACATTGTTTAAGCAAACTTTGAAAAGGTATTTACGTAAGTATTAACAAACAATTGGCTTATACTTTAGAGGCCTCAATGTTTGATATTACGTCATTTCGATCTTATAAAGTTTGCGGTTCCCAAAAACATCGTGTCGTTAGTTTGTATGCTATTTATGCCAACTCTTTCACCGTTTTTAATTCATGGATACGAATGAAATGACAACAGTTTTATATTTAGTGGGGTCTTAAAATTCGTTTAGTATGTTATAAACTCATAGACGTCGACTTTAACTAGTTTGTAAAATGCCTTTTTATTTTTATTTCAATTTCAGTAATTTACTATCTCCAGGCAGTGTCTACTGTATAGCTAATATACTGTGACCCTAGTTATGATAAAAGGTACAAATAACGGTGGTTATTATAAATACAATACACTTTGCCACTTATCTAACGATAACTTCTACATTTAATAGGCTTATTTATATTTTGCATTCGTTACTGTTGTCAATATAGCTTCTAGTCTAAAACCTTTAGATCAGATTTCAAAAGTTGGGACCTTTTGCATTTACGATCGATGTAGTACGATATCGAAAGTTTTTTGTTATTCTAACCGCGAAAGTTTTTAACATAGGGGTATATATAACCTAAGTTTGGAATAAGTTTAATAATAGTGATGAGTGAGGACCGCAACTAGTTAAAAAATTTACTTCGTAAGTGGCATTTAGGCGTTGTAATGAACTCATTAACATGTGTGATGAGCACCTGTACCTACTCGAAAAATGTGGTGTCGTTAATGTATACAAGTTACATTACTTACTGGTACAACATTAACTTATGAAGCATTTTGTTAAAAATATTTATTGGTGTTTTTTTCTTGACCGTTATCGTTTTCCACCTCATCGTTTTCAAATCCATGTGTTATTACATAAATTGGACGTCTTGTTCAAATTAAAATTTGATACTATTGAAAACTTTACGAAACTTTTTTGCCTTAATTGCAAAAGTTAAGTAATACTTTTGAATGTAACGCGCGAAGTTATTTGAAAACAATAAGTGGAAACCCAAAGTGGGAATTAATATTTATTTCCAATTGTTGAATAATTCTGTTATCTTTATATGAAGTAAATTTTGAGGTTTGACGCCATTCTTTTCTACATTATTCCAAATTTTAGAAAAGCATGTAGGAAGCTTATAATTAATATTAATCATTTTAACTCATTTAGGTGAAAAGTTAAAGTAATTGTCACAGTTATTAATAGTGTCTTTTAATATTTTAGAATCGTGATCATAGTAATTGTTACCAATTTTTTGGCCTGAAGGATAAAGTCTTGTAGTAGATATTATGGTAGGTTTCTGTATGTAAGCGAGCTTACCGTAGGAAGCTTCGCTTTAAGGAAATTGAATATCTTGAGGAAAATCTTCATGAGTTTAAAGTACTTTAAGACTTTTAGTAAATCTTTAAATAACTTCATTATCTGAAAGAAAGCTTTAAGGAACTTGAAAATCTTTCTTAATTGACCGCTGAATAGCATCGACATCAATTACATTTATTATATTAATGGTCGCTACTTTACGTGTCCTGCCTTTACCTAGCGCATACTCCGCGTGATCACGCACTAGGATTAGATTTCCAAATACATCAACAGGTTTTTAATCATTGGTGAATGACGGATTGATACCAGCGGAGATGGAGGTTTGACTTAACTTGGGATTAGGAGCTATGGTTCCCTGGAACATGTATGAGGGCATTGATAGTTGTTACCGCCTTTTCTCTTTCCTTATAGGTTTTAAAGTTGAAAATCTTCAAAGTATCTTTCAAGTTAGGCAAATTCAACGAAAGTCCTCTCCAACCTAGTTAAAGTTTTATTTTGCGCATAGATTCCTTCTCGGCAGATATTTATCCTTAGTTTAAACTTTACATCCTTTGAAATCGTCTTTCATATATTAAAAGTTCAATCGCTACAGAACATACGAAAGTTTTAAAAGTCTCAAAAATTCAGGTTCAACTCTTTACAACTGTCTTGGTTAAGGATGTAGTGGCTGACAAAGTTGGTTAGGTGTTTTTTTAGTTAAGTCATTATTAATATCTTTTCCCTACAAGTCTTCATCATAATTCTTAGGAACAAGGGGTCCAGATGCCTTAATTCTTTTATGAATTTTTTACGGTTTGCCATTTGAACTGATTATTTTGGACAAAGGAATTCGGTGATTTGGGTAAATAAATTTGGTGATTTGGATACGTGAGGACTTAGCTTAAGCGTATATTTGTGTGATGTGGCTTTCTTTACACGATTTGCCAATTCTTGATATTTTTTCTTAAATTAGCGACTTTGTCGTGTTTGGTAAATTGGTTTATTAACGATCTTACAAAGTAGGGGGAAAAGAGTGGTAAAGAGGGAAAAACTTGATGCAAAAGACAAAGTTGAAAGTTGTTTGTTATTTAAGTCTCTGTTTATTATAGGGGTCTTGTACTAAGTGATTTGAGATTTTCAGTAGTAGTACCCGCAATAATAATAGTAGAGACTTAGGCGTTTGCCAACTGTAAAGTGCTTGGCAACTTGATGATCGCTTTATTGACGATTTGAGACTTTGATGGTTAATCCTCACGTTCTTCAAGATGATTTAATCAAGATTTCTTGTTTTTTTTTAAAAAAAAAATAGTGATACCATCGCCTCTTCTAGACTTCCTTGGAGACTAACAAAGTCCAAAAGTCGAATCTATATACTTCTTTAGAGACTGACGCAGTAGTAGAGTCACTTCGCCAAAATCTTTCCTCTACCTTGCAATCACACAGAGCGTAACCGGAAGGTAACTTCTTTTTCTTTCTTTCCAATCTGTGCTCAACCTAATAAGAACTGATCAGTGTTGATAGCTCTTGCCAATAATAGGCTTTTAGACGTTGAAACGATGTTGATTCGAATTTTGGTCAAAGTAACAGTAGTATTGCGTGGTCAAGTGGGGAATGTATTATTCTAGGTTTGGTAGACTGCTAGCTGGTCTGCATACCAATTAGTATGTCCAATTGCTTGGCTCGGGCCCTAGTCTGAATTTGGTATATACTGTAATTGACTTTACAGTCAATACAGTCCACCCATAAAACAATACACTCAACTTGTAGTCAGTACAAGCAACTTAATTGACAATACAATTGACTAACTGTACAGCAATTACTACTGTCTTAACAAGCAGTGTATTACGTTTAGAAATATTGGAAGTATATCAGTTTTTTATACCTATTTTCCATATAATAGAGGCACGGTAGATGAGGTTGCGGGTAATGGTAAACTGTTCGGTTTATAATTTATCTTTGTTGCCGATTATTGTTTGGAATCCGGTTTATAATGATAGGTCTTTATTTATAAAGGGGTTTTCTGTGAATCTTATCAATTTCATCTTTAACAAATCGTTAGCAATTATACTATTTACTCCATTGAAATTGTGACTCAGTCAATTTCATCATTTATTTGAAGTCTTTTAATCTTTATTAATTGGGTCTTAAGCTTTTTCTGTAATTAATACAGCGTACTATACTTTAGATTGGTATATTATTGTGATGTAGCTGTTATAAGTACGTTAATCTAAGTATTGCTGGAACTTAGCGATGTTAATCTTATCTATTTTTCAGTTTCGTCCCCTTTTTGGCAAATGCTCAGCTATTTAATATCAGTATACTTATCACTATGTATAAAGATTGACAATACGTTGAAATTTCGGTGTTTTCTTTCAATTAAAATTGTAATTGGCTTACAATTCCAACATTACGGATTTTACATCTCCCGTTGATTTACTATTACAGATCTAGAGGTTGTAACAAATAAATATGGTTAATTTATATACTTACTACACTAGGATTCCTTTGAGAAAACTCTATTCATAGAAATAGGTTGTTAGTTAAAGATTTTATTCTCATTTTGTACTTATTATACGATTGGTAACTTAGAAATCAATTGGTATTTTCAATTAATCGGTAGTGATTCAACATATTGTATGGAGATGTTGATAGATTATTGTGACGAATTTATAGAGGACTATTTTTATGATAATCCTTTATAAATAATTAATAAAGTTTCTATACATTTGAGGAATGTTATAGCTACTTAGAGTAAACTTTCTATTAGTAACGATTACTAAACTTGTTGTTAAAGTAGCTATGAAACGTTAACTGATTTCTCAAATTGTTAGCTATGATGCGAGGATCTGGTTTTTGCTTTCATTACTATATATTTGATTTATTAGTTTCTATTTTTCATACGGCCTGTTGGTCGTTATATTCAAACTTTATTAACCATTTTTAACTTGAAGATTATAACGTTGGGTTTATAAAGATCGAAGCAGTGTTTGGATATAAATTTATCGATTTTTCGTATAAGGAGTCCATCGATGTCAACCCTATCTCTTTATGCAAAAAGTCTGTCCGGGTTTTTTATTGGTCCTCATATACAAAGTTTAACTGTCAAATTTTGATTTCTTTTGTTAACTCAAGAAGTTATATATATATACTCTGACTTTTATTCTTTATCATCTTTTATGTGGTTCCAACTTTTTAGTGACTGACCACACTTTTATCATTTTATTAGCTTATTAATTACTTTCGGGCGTGGTTTATATTAGCGTATTCTCTCGGCTTTACGGTTTTTATCGATAGTTGTACTCATAGAATGTTTAATTGAGTACTGATACTCTCGCAAAATTGTTAGTAGCTTCAATAACGACTTTTAGGTTAGTAATACTTAACATCTTGAATAACCAATCCAATTTTTCTGTTTCACGATATACGAAGACCTTATTTTATAGTAATAAAGTTAGTACGTTAATTTTAGATGAATCATTCCTAGTATGAGAAGAATTATTGACTTGGTTCCTTACGGATTTCATCTGAAACTCTTTTCGAGCCTTACCATATACCTTAAATGTTGGGACAGTGTTTAAGCGCAGTACAATGAAAGTTGACTGTACTAATTACAAGTAATTTTTAGTAGAATGAACAATTTAATGTAGTTCACAGGCCAAGCAGTTACCTATACGAAGTAGTATGCACACTAGATAGTAGTGTACTAAACTCAGAAAGAATAATAATTCACCACCTAACCTTCATATTATTCCTATTCATTCGATTATGATTCAAATTAACAACGATACAACGTCTAAATATTTATCAACACTAACGAATTCTCACTAGATTGAGTATAAATTAGATACGTAGGAAAAAAAATTAATTTCCTGTTGCGCTTCATGTAATATTATAATAAAAGGGATATCTTTACGAAAAGCCATTCCAACCTACGTCAATTATCACGGAAATTAGTGCGGAATACTTATACATTATATCAATCCTCATGGCATTTGAAGATGAACGACATTATCGTTATTAAAAGCATCCAATTATTTGATGAAACTAGTGTTGAAAAACGTTGAAATTAACTGCTAAAAGTCTAAAAATCAATCTTCAAAAAAAGATTACCAACTTATTAGAACCTTTAAAGATTCCAAACGGCTAAGTCGTTTCTACTACTACTGCAAATTCCAAACCGCAAACTTCTAAATGAAACACCCCTTTATCAACAATTATTTTAGTTGAAAATAACCTAGAACCTTTCCTTCTATACCAAACTTTTTATTTCACTACAAAATCCTCAATTAAGCACCTAAAGAAATACGTCAAAATCGCTACTCCAATCAAAAAACACTAAAACATCCAAGTCACTTACAAACCAATACGCCCATTTTATTCGATAGATTACTAAGGCGTAGCAAATAACAATCTTACATTATTCTCAAATTGATATATCTCCGCTCCTTTCAAAATTAACGTCAATTTACCAGCCAAAATGTAATGATCACACTAAATACCCGTGAGTATATAGAAGGTGTCAGAGGGTTTATGTTATCAAGAAGGTAGCAGAGGTGCTGAGTGAACAATATCGCAACCGGGCAAGTAATGATCAAAAGCCATGAGGCTATTCAGAATATACTGAGACTGAATACTTAGATTGACAACTGAAGAGCTATGAAGGAAATACTATCTATGTGGTGCTGACCGTGTCCTTATATCYTTAATCCTTCATACGCCTTCAGTTCTGGATCATGTTGGATCGAAACATGATCCCAATGATCCTGGATCTATTGGATCGAAACATGATCCCAATGATCCTTAGTGCGTAACCCTAACCCTAAGGTTGCTGACATAAGAGATATCCCCATCTGATGTGTTGGACATCAGGTTCTTAGTGGCTTAGCCCCATACTGGCCTGTGTTCTGACCCTCCGATGTTCTTGGGTCATAACACAAAACACCAAGATAACAAATGAATAGAAGTAAATAAGGGAAATTACTTCTTTCTAACCACTTTTCGTCGAATATTACAATAATGCCCCTTTCTTGTATATATATTGATGATTTCATTTTCAAAAATATTTGACCTATTTCGTTTACCAATACATTTTCGATTCGACTATTAGCGAACACTTTTGTCGTAACGCTTATGCTTTCTACACTATTCGTAGGTTCTTTGCCGACTAAACCATGATTATATAAAAACCGTTTGAAAGGGGTTAGAATTAAATGAAATAACAAAGTTTTGAAGCATGAGATTTCTTTCTTGGATGAAACTATAAATAACTAACACAACCTTCTTTTAAATTAATAAAAATGCAGGATTATTCTTGAAATACTCAAATTGAAGATCATTAACATTAAAAACTACGAGAAGAATGTAAAGGAATTGCTAACTACTACCAACAACTGAACATAGGGTCTAAAAATACCTTTCAATCCCCAAATATATCAAACTTTCAATTTTTTCAGGCGATACCTTTTCTTATTCCAACGATAGGAAACCTATCAATGAGTTGACAAGTGTAAACTTTTCTTGTGATAGCGTAAAGTATGTGTCCGGAAAGTTAAAAATGAGAAAAACAACTATTACCAATGCGTTAAGACAAATTAAAATCAACGATATCCAACGATTATTAAAAGAATATCGTTGAGACCACTGAAGTAATGATTAAAATTGCCACAGCCATGAGGCCGCGCGGGATATAACTACTCAAAACAAAAAATTAGTGTTGTTATCCTAAAGAAAGGTATTTATATACACGAAAACCCACTACGGGTTCTGTTATAAGACTTGATCTATAGGGCTAACCAACTAATAAATACCCTTATCATCGAAAGTTAAATGCAGAAATCTTTAGTTAACCATAAAAAAAACATCGACGATTAAAAGTACTATCGCTACTTACTGCTTAAACCAGTCACAATGATTAATATCAACTAAAGACTCTTTACAAACTTCACCAAAATCTGAAACAACATAAATATAATTAATGTAAAGACCTATAACCTATTTAATATGAATATTATACCATTTCTTAATATCTAGAAGTAGATGGAAATTTAACCTTCAGATTTTTACTTTTTCTCCGAAAAGTACTACTGGGGTATACCAAAAACTATTACCTTACTTTATCCATAAAAATATGTACCGGTCGTGCAATTAAAGACAAACTCAAGAGTTACTTCAAATACGACGTATAACTTATATAATACAACACGAATTATATTTTAATACTGAAAATATCGATTATAGCTATAAGAAGAGAAAACACTGATAATTTTTTTGTTTAAATATTTGAAGAATTAATACTTTTGTAATAAGCAATAGAGAATTCCCACGCTGGAAAACCCAGATTTTGTAGGTTGATCCAAGTAATTGTCTCAAGAATTAAAAAGTTGAATAACGCTCTATAACTCCAAAATATCACATATAAATGCATCTTTACCCAATTACAGTCTTCATTGTCGATGTAATGACAAATACGATAAACTCAATGAATATATTCCCTTAACCTTATAATTTTCGTAATTAAAAAAATGAAGACCTTTTAATTACGTATTGCATCGACCGAAACGACGGCAAATATAAGTATTTAAAATCTGATCAAAAGCTACTAAATTCTAAAGTTTGTTAAAATCATAGAGTTAAGGTTTAAACAAATATGATAACGGTAGGATCTATCTTTGAAATAGTGATTGAAAGAGTTAGATTTATGGAAAGTCTAGATTTCAATCAATTTGTTGCATAATTGATGAACGACATTAATAATAAGTAATATATTACTCTCAAACCTCTATTACTTCTGAGAAGATTTTTTTCAAACCCTATCGCAACTTATAAAATAAAAAATACTACATGGTTGTTGGTAGGTCTTAGACGTTGCAACGTTGTCGATTCGATTGGTCGAAGTAACAGTAGTATTGCGTAGTCAGATAGTGGATGTATTGTTTTAGGTTTGGCAGACCGCTAGCCGGTCTGCACTGTATTTTGTATGGTCTATTGCTCGTCCCGTGCCCTAAAGTAAAGTGCAGCGTACTGTACTCGACTTACACCTAATGCGGTAAGTCCGCACAAAGCAATACAATTGCAGTACAGTTAACTTTACTTATAGTAATGTTGACCTACTGCACTAAATATAATACTATTCCAATACTGACGGCTTTTTAGTTTGTGCGCGTACGTCAGTATGGCTAACCAATTTTTTCCGTTTATCGCTAAATTACCCCCTTCGTCAATTGGCCAAACCCCTGTCAATTCCAGTTAACTTCCATATTAAATTGCACTCATTTATATTAAAATTGACCCCATTTGGCTTTAATCGATGCGTTACCCCAAGGTCTTAGTTTATTAACACCTACAAAAAGTTTTTCCGCCACAGGCTTTTACAAGCCTCTACTTTAGCCATGTCATTCAAACAGGTCACTATTATTAATCCCAATCCCCTAGCAGTCTTCCAGTCTTCCAGTACATCCCTATCTGCCATTACGTGATTTGAGCTTTCTAGGCGGCGTATTAACATAGCCTTCGATACGTATAGTCAGTCTATTGTTATAACCTAAGCACGTTGGCGGGTCAGGAAACAGGCCAGCATGCAGCTGAGCTACCGAGAGCCAGAAGTCCAACACATCAGGCGGGGAATATCTCTTTGTCAGCAACAGACTAGGAAATCCTCCAGGGTTAGGGTTATCTAGATCACAAGTGCTCACTGAGCTTCAGTGAGCACCGGTAAGCCTCAGTACTGAAGATGGTATGAAGGCCATAGAATATAAGGACCCGGTCAGCACAACATAGATAGTATTTCCTTCATAGCTCTTTAGTTGTCAATGTAAGTATTCAGTCTACACACCTGAATAGCCTAACAGCTAGTAATCATTCTACAGCACAAAGAAACATTTTCTTGATATTGCACCTTTGCTACCTCTGCTACCTTACTGCTAACATAAAACCCCTGACACCTTCTATTTACTCACGGGTATTTAGTGTAATCATTACATCTACTTCTATCGATAAACTTCTTCAGAGCCTTATTTGGAGATGCTTTCGTTATGGTGTCGATAGGATTATCCTGGCTATCGATTTATTGGAATTCCTTAATTTCCCCCCCCTCATAGAATTTTCGAAGTGTCATTACGTCGATCATTAAGTATTTTTCACTGGAAGATCTAAGGTTGAAACGGCATTTAAAAAGGCTCCTTAAATCGTTACAAATTACCACTGTGATGAAAGAAGTTGTTAGATGCTTAGTAATAATATTAAGGGTTTTATACAATGCTATACCTTTATTAAAACCCGTTATTATACCGTAAACCTCCGATTCCCACACGCTTCTTCTCATTCTTTTACACTTGACGGAGGTTTAGTATATTAAGCTTCCGATAATACTAAACTGGTCTTTCTGTTTGTCTTAGTTAACGAAGGTTATTAGGAAGCCGATTTATAAAGACAAGTCTGTGTTATTTATAAAAGACCAGTCCGTAAATATTATTAACATGGCCCGTAATAGATCGATTGGGACAATATTAATTCCGTGGTCCAAGTTCCGCATTTGTTACTCGAACATTTTATTTAGCCGATTGAAGTCTTTATCCATTGGTTTTTGTATTTCAACGGCGATAAATAGGTTGTTAAAGGATTCCAGTTAGTAGAAAGTAGTAATATAACTACCTCAAGCACGTTATTCCAAGTATCGTTAAGCCCTAGCCTCGTTAGTCTTATTAATTATAGCTAAAATAGCGCCCTAATCTTTTTGGCGGAAGTTAAGGCCGGTATTAACTCCAAGTATACGGATTTACTATTTATTAAAGTTAAGTTAACTGCCCTCCGTTAAAGGGATAACCGGCTTATAATTTCAGAAGTTAGAATCCTCGATCGCTCACTATTTCAGTATTACGAATCTAACTGTTCCGAACAAAAGTGTATTGTTAACTTACATGTTTACTACTCAAAGTCCCTCATCTACGTTACTAGAAAGTATGAATCTTATGTTGAAGACTCTATCGTTAAACGTAATTGAAAGTACGACTAATAATTTAGGAAATAATAAACACCTGCTTTAGCATATCCTTACAATAGCTTAATATAATATTTTACTGTACCTAAAGGGTATATGGCACGGAGTTCCTATAGTAGTTTTCACAATACAATCCTCTGTCCATCCGTTACTAACTAAGTGTAAGCTTACGCTATATTACGGTTATTAAGCGTAAACTTACCTTTAGTCTTAGCTAACAATCTTAATTCTTAAGCAACTAAAAAACTTTGACTAATTTTCTAAACTATTAACGACTATATAAGTATTGAGTCTTTACCTTTATTACCGTATTATTAAACTATTAGACGTGATTTTTTGTAAAGCCATCCTAAAGTTTTTCCTTTAACCTCGTGGATAATTTTCGATTTGAAAATCGTAACGTTTGGGTTCTAAAGATTGAAATAGGTCTTCGACATGAATTATATTACCCCTCGAGTTATCAAACCGTTAATCTCGACCTTATTATTTTCTTTAAAGAGTTTTCTGAAGGTTTTGATAATCCTTTACGCTTGGATCATTAATTCCAAGTCGTAGTTATCCTTCTTTTTTTCTCTTACCTAAACAGTATTATAGATACGGTCCGGTGCATATTTCTACTCTTTGATATTTTTTCTTTGAAGGTCGTCTGCGCCGGTGACGTTTCATCGGCTTGTCGATAATGGGTAAAAGAGATTCGTATTGAATTGGTCACTTAACTTGAAGGTTTTGATCGTCGGTAGTCTTAATATAAGGTTTATCTTGGGTAATTCGAAATAATATAAAACCTTTAACAGTTTTAATAATTATTTTGGAGTTCGCGATACTTAATATTTTATACGAGCCCTCTCATTTACCTGGCATTTGCCATACAAAGACTTTACTTCATAACGGAAAAGAAAATACGTCGATTGTTATCGAACCGGTTTTGGTGTTGATGACCTTATTAACCTGACGGCGTGCCGATTTTTTTCTTAGCTTCCTTAAAGCTTTGCTATAGGCCGTAGTATGTTTATAAGTACTTGCCGAGGGCTGAGATTTACTCGTCAGTCGTGGGTACGTTCCAAAGACTAGTATCGTTGACATCAAGCCGTCAGGGCCTATAGTGCCGTTCAGGCCTTTTAATACCATTTGTAGGCGTACCTCCAGATCTGTAAATCTTTTAATCTTTAACGTAAGAATATTGTATGTTCGGCTAAGTAAAGCGTACGCCTTTTCAATCTTTTTAATGTTTTAGTAGGCCTTTATAGGAATCTATTTATACTAAATACCTATTATATCGGCATTTTTCTCAAACTTTGTCGCTGTAAAGTTAATACCGATATTGAAAACGACGACGTTAGATATGCCTAGGTATATATTAATTTACAGTACTTTTATTGTTTTATACGTATCTTTTGCCGAAAAGAACTTTAGAAACTTGGATTTGTAAAAAGAAGTTACGGAGTTAATCACATGAAAAATAGGCTTGAAATCCAAATAGAACACATTAACAAAGATTTCGTAATTGAAACATTTATCGTTTTTTATTGTAAACTTAAATCTCTGGGAGGATTAGACATACGTTTAGAAATAGTGGTAAAGTCTTTTAATGGATTTTAGGGTAAAGTATTTTATATCTTTATACACTACGGACTTTAGAACTTTGTAAAACCTTTTAACAGATGAATAATTAAAGCGCAGGTGTATTTAACGTATCTTCGGCTTTATCAGGTTTAATTATACTACTTCCAGGCTTTAAAGATAAAACCATAGGTACTCCTACTTAAGCGCGAGTAGAAACCTTTAGCTGTTTTTAACCAGTTAATCTACATTAATGTCAATATTAATACCGAGAGTCTTCATATTTTTTTAAATGAAGTAGGAAAGGGGTATGGCATATAAGAATGTAGAGCGTAATTATTCTTACAACAGTTTAAACTATCATTATCTCTAGTGACGATAGTTCTTCGCCTGAGCTAAAGCCAACTTTGGCTTTTCTAGCATTGTAACGATTAATTTTCGTAGCTGTAGTGCTTTTCCTCCGTAATGCCACCTACTGTGAATAAACTTTTATTAAGTACCTTGCTGCCCTTGTGTTTGGCATAATACCTTAAAGCGAGTGGTCCGCGTAATAATCGCGAAGGTTAAAGGTATGTAAGGGGTTAGAGGTTTGATTAGGGTAAAGGTAAGGGTTTCCACCACTTAGATGATACAAAATGGCATAGTCGGCTAGTTACTAGGCCTTATCAAGAGTATTATCTTTGTATTATTTGATTTATTTGGAGGCGTTGAAAGTTTTAGTTGGCTTATCACCTTTAGAGTTTGAGATTTAATTTAAGTAATCCTATTTAAAAGTAATAAGGTATCAAGTGTGATATACTGCCTTTTTATTATTACTTTAAGTTAGGGGATGCCTAGTTTATTAGTAATCAGACTTACCATAAACTCCATATCTTTTATTGCTATTAAGTCGATAGTGTTGGCGGTTAATGGGTCCGTCCGTAGCTTGGCCTTACTAGTGCCAACGTAGTTACTGCCTCTAGTCTAAAGCCGAGGTCGATAGGCTAAATCTTAGACGTTGTAGACGCCTATACTTACAGTCGACATAATTAACTACCGTAAGTTTTTCTTTATTTACGTCGATAAAGCTAATGGCTTAGGAGTATATACCAAGCGATTTTGGTGTACGAGTCATTATGGTAGTAAAAAAAAACGTAACTAGCTGAAGAAGCCTTCGCAAGTGACATCTAGGCGTTGTAGAGCGTATTCAAACTCGCTAACGCCCGTAACTGCTACCCGTATCTGTTTACGAAATGTAGCTTGGCTATCGAAGGCTTTCCCTATTGCTTTCTGATATAGAATTAACTTATCAATTATCTAATTAAGTATATTTATTCGTGTTTTCTCCTTTTTCTTTTTCTTTTTAGCTATTATTATTGCCCACCTCTTGGTGGCCTAATCTATATGGTATTAATTCAAGTGGACATTGTATTCGAAGTAGCTCTTTATTTCATTATAAACTTCGCGAAACTTAGTTTTTTAGGTTAGAAAGATTAATTAATAGTCCTTAACGTGCGTTGTAACGGTTTCGGAAAATAGCAGGGAAAAATTAAAAAGTAAAACCTCCATTTATTTACAAATATTTTGGAAGGGATTTATCTTAGTGTCGAAAAGGTTATAAGGCTTTTTATTATACTTTTTCATGACTTCCAAGATCTTAACGAAGTCCGTAAGGGATTTGTAATTAATATTAACTATTTGTATAAGTTTAAGAAAAAGTTCACGATAGTTATCCTGGATTTAATTGGGGTTTCCTAATAGTTGGGTTTTTAGGGCTTTCGAGGTACATTGTTAAGGGTAATTGCCAGTCGCCTAGTCCGAGGGGTATGATTTTATGGTAGAATATGTGATGCGCTTTTGCGCGTACTCAAATTTAAACGGGGAAGGTTTTTCAGGGTTTTGGCGATTAAATTGCTAAGGAGCGATAGGTACTTAAAGGTTACGGGAGGCTGAACGATCTTACTTAATTAATTGGTTTAAATCGCTAACTTGAATACCTTTATCTGCGTTAGCGGCCGTTGCTTTACGTGCCCTGCTGCCGGTAAAGATGTACTTCATGATATTATATAGGGGTATTAAATTACCAATAAAATTAACAGTTTTTTTTATTGCTAATACATAAAAAGGCTTAACTTAGCTCAGAGTAAAAGGGAGGTCCCCTAAAACGTGTGTATAAGCGTTGAAATCCCTTAACGTTTTTACCTTTCCTTAAAAATCGTAAGGATTAGAGTTATAAAGGCAGTCTTTTTGTTAAGCCAGTTCGAAGAAGGTTTTCGCTAATTCCACCGGGTTTTTTTTAGGAATATAAATACCACGACATGTAACCTCCATTTAGAGCTTGACCTTCATCGAAGATTAGATTATCTTTCACATGTTAAAAGTTTAATAGCTGAAAAACTCGAAAAAGCTTTGAAAGGTATGGGCGTCGAAGCTGTAGTCGTTACCAAAATCCGTTTCGATAATATACTGGCCGATGTAGTTGGTTAAATGAGCTTTAGTTAAGGTCTCGGTGATATTTGTAATCCAGAGTTGTTAGTCTTAGTGGTTAACAAAGATTGTTTCAAAAGCTTAAACTTTTCTGATATATTCCTAACTTAAGGCCATCTTAGCGGTTCTTTTTGTAAAAGACGTGTAGGGGCGTAAGAACGAGGTATTTGGTAATTTTAGGCGTGGGGACTTGGTGTTTTTGGCGCAGAATCGCGTGTAAACTTGGCGATTTAGTGTAAGGTCGCATAACGTGGCTTTTTCAGCGCGACTTGATATTTTTCACTTAAAGTAGCCAACTTGACGATTGAAGTGGCTTGGGGAGTAAGACAAAGTAAGGTAATGTAAAGGTTTGATATGGAGGGTAAGGTAGAGGGTCGCTATAGGAAGTAAAGAGCGAAAGTTGTTTGTTGTTGTAAGGTATTTGGCGTAAGGAATTAGTCGTTTTTCTTATAGTAGTATTACTAGTAGTAGTACTAACTTAGCTGTTTGCCAGCTTAACGAACTTTAAGACTTTTAACAGTCAATTTTAACGTTTTTAAGAATGATCTGTAAAGAGTTTTTGATATTTTCGATAGCGATACCGTCGTTACCTCTAAGTCGTCGTAAAAAACCGACGCAACCTAGAAGTTTTCTCTACTTATTGCCTTGAAAAAACGACCAAACAGTAAAAGCCCTTCGCAAAAGTCTTTCCTCTACGCCAACGGTTGTTTAACTTAGATCATAACCAAAAAGTAGCTTCTTCTTTTACTTAGCTAATATGTACTTAAGCTAATAAGTACTAATTAGTGTTGTTAGACCTCAGACGTTGCAACGTTATCGATTCGATTGGTCCAAGCAACAGTAGTATTACGTGGTAAGATAGTAGATGTATTGTTCTAGGTTTTGCAGACCGCTAGCCGGTTTGCACTATAATTTGTATGGACAATTGCTTGGCCCGTTCCTTAGAGTGAAATACAATGTGTTGCACTCGACTTACACCCAATGCGGTAAGTCCGCACAAAGCAATGCACTTGCAGTACGGTCAACTTTACTGTAAAGTGAAGTTGACCTACTGCACTGGATGTAATACTCTTCCAACAATGGTAAAGATAATACGTTAACGTAAATCGCATAATATAATGACAATGCTTTTGGGGTAAACTAGTAGCTAGCCGACCATACTTTCACATACTGCCAAATAGGTAAAGAACGCTACTACTATGACAATCATCAAAGTCATAATCATTGATAATTATTAAATATTATCGATTGTTACGCAAAGCACATGTTTCAAAACATCATAGTAAATGCGGGGAAAATAAGATACATAATAGAACGATATTGGTAATATATTGTTTTACGACGATAAATTGTTTCTTTTTATGAAGATTAACTATTAAGGTATTGGTAAAGATACATTTAACTTTGGTTTAAGTGAGGAATTATCTTTCTTCAGATTAAAGATTATAAAAACGATTGTTGAACTAATTACTTTTCATATTTGAAAACCCCTACCACATGTCTCCTTCATTTGGAAAAAACAAATGCACTCCATGTGAAAGTAAAAGTTAATGTGAATAATTTAGCAAGAAAGAGCCAGAGGTTTCCTCACAAATTCAAATAAGGATGCCCAAGGTTTCATCTTGAAAAATGAATGGAAACAGTGATGAATTTGACAAAGTTAGGGATATGTAAATAAAACAGACGTTTCAATTACCTCACTATCGATAATTAGAACAAAATACTACAGTTGTTAGTGTATAAAAATTTGGAATGATCCGTATTCAAAGTCATCGAAAAAAGTGGCCAATATTGTAGATCTCATGTTTAAACTCGAAAAGGTTTTGAATTTATTTTAAAAGAAAATAAAGAACTTAATTATGAGATTTAAACCAACGTCTTTCCTTTTTGGATAAAAACAACTTTTTTTACTTTGGAAACTCAGTAACCTCTTTCTATGGAGTCAAATTCCATGAATTAATATCAGCGAAGGATATTAAGGAGGAGTTTAATATATTACGGATTAATATATACGAAGGCCCGCCAGATATCATTGTTCACAATACTGACACCAACTTCGCGACAGCTGAATTCCAAACGAGTACCAAAATACCGGAGATTGAATGAAAATAGGTACTTATTTAAAACTATTGAAGTATCGGTAAGTTTAAATGCGAGAACGCCGTCCTTCTAAGGGAGTATAATATCTTTACGTTAAAGATTAAAAACTTTACGAATTAGAAAACACGTCTTTGAATAGCAGTCAAGGTCTTAA
The DNA here is from genome assembly GCA_038502455.1 of Anisogramma anomala. Classification (NCBI taxonomy): domain Eukaryota; kingdom Fungi; phylum Ascomycota; class Sordariomycetes; order Diaporthales; family Gnomoniaceae; genus Anisogramma; species Anisogramma anomala. The sequence goes on along the minus strand of JASMMZ010000012.1, from coordinate 6,465,125 downwards.
ATGATGTTGTGGGCTCCAACAGTCCAGAAACAATATTACTGGTTATTAGGATATATTATCATCTTAAGAGTAAATATACTCTATAATAATATAATCATATAGAGCTACAGCATATGGTAAAGCACCAAAGGAACTAAGTAGATAACTGGTAGGGCGGTAGGTTGATAAAACTCCTAACACCGGAAATAGTCCATAAATAATTAATTTATTAACTTTGCAATCACGAAATGAATTTTTTTATATGGTGTAAGTATGGTAAATGAAATAACCAATTAAAAATCTTAAGCATTGTTAATCCAGAAGTAATTATTGAAATTTCCAATGACTTTATAATATTCCACATAAGCTAAGTAAAACCTTATATTAGAGATATTACAAATACACATCATGAAGCCCAACAAATCAGCTAACATGACCTATCTCTACGATTGACTGATAATATAAAAGAGCGATGGCGGTGAAATCGACAACTAACGAGTAGAAACTACAAAAAAATGATAGTGAATACAAGTTGGATCGTGTATATATAACTATTGGAGTTAATAAGAAAAAAAGATGGTATACATCTCGCAGTTAACTCTACAAACAAAAAAATATCAAGACCCCAGGTAAAACTTTCAAAAAAACGATAAGGTCAAAATTAAGGGATTCCTGATACTAGAAATTATTCAATTTGTATGAAAACGGGACTTTGACTTTAACGACTCCAACGTCACGATTTGAAAGTTGAAAAAATCAGGAAATCAAGGAGAGAATCATGAATAATCCGTATGAAAAGTTATGATGAATCTCGTAAGAACAATAATAAAGAAGAAAATTGTATTCTAATGTAGTTTCTAAAAATTAAGAAGATCAGTTGACGATTGGCAATTGCGTTGGAAAACTTTGGGTGTTGAGTACTAATAAGATTATCACTGTAAGTAACTGAAATATTATTTCAGCGCATACTCAATCTATCAATATTAGTCAAAAATTATCTTTCTAAAGCTACCTCATGAACTCCATGAAAATTACTCATTGGAAAAAATCATACGATGCGTGAAACTACCATACGAATTAGTTAAAATAGGTGTCTATTAGTTCCTGACTTACCAGTCGCACCTTCAGTATAGAATGGATATAAAATCTTCAACCTACGACAAATAACTCTTAATTACGTAAACTAATAAAAATTTAGTTTTCATAGAGATGAAAATTAATTTTATACTTTTAGTAGAAACTGCTAGGTCGCTGGTAGTAAAGTAGTATGAGAATAAGAATTCAATGTTCTGGAACTACAATTCGATTATAACGTGAACTAAATTTAGATACATAAACCTCAACGGATATTTAATCCGCATATGTAGTATTAACTATACTAATTTCAAATACCTCAGCTTTCGCTAAAATAGGTAAAAAAAACCAGCCTAGCTAAGATTAACAAGATTAATGTTGTTAAATCCCAATAGTACCTGGAGCAACGTGTTCGTAGCAACAATATCGCGACTGTATATTCACCGGAGGCACTATACGACTTGTTAATTGCGTATCAAGTCCTATATTGGATTGAAAAGTTTTAGAATGAATTGAATAAACGATTGAAATGGTAAATAATAAATTTAGTCCAAGGAATTGATATGGTTCTCATCAATTTGTCGAGAGTCAAGTTAATAATTTTAACGAACCGCCTCTTCGTAAATTACATTGATATACCGTAATATATCGAGTTCTTTGTGTTAAATGTGAACGGGAATAAATCGAAAAATTACTAGTTTACCATTACCAGAAGCTGAATCCACTCAACCTTTATTAAGTGTGGAAAGATTTTAAGGAAAATGATTGTTTTCGAAGTTTACGATATAATATCTGGCTTTAATATGAGTATATTCGTAGGTGAAACTGTTGTGACAGCGTTTAAAGTTTTAAAAGTCTAAGTTGATTGTATTAACTGCAAGTCTTTTGCAGAAAAGTGCACAATTCAATGTGGGTCATGTGCTACAGAATTGACTATAAAAAGTAGTATATAGATCGGGTACCAGTCTGACAAACTTAGAAAGAATGACAATTCAACACCTAACCTTTGCAATACTACTGTTACTTCGATTAAAATTCGAATTGATACCATTTCAACGTCTAAAAACCTATCAACAAAAATTTTCAATATCCGTTAAACAATTGGAGGTTAAATCAATTATGGTCGATATCGATTACAATTTACGAATCTTATTAAAATGGCTTTCCAAACTCGAAAAACCCAATGAAAAATTCTTAATAATCAACGTGATGGCCCTTCAAAAAGCTTATAAAAGGTAGGAAATAAAACACTTCCGATAAATTAATGATGAGGACACCTTACACGACGCTATTACCAAATCTATACTGAATCAAGCCCCCAAAAAGTTCGTCAATAGTAATAGGCTAATTGTACGGATCGAAAGCCACATGGAAAGGCTATCTGATAAGGTTAAAACACGGGACGATAGGTAGGATATGGTTTAAAAGTACTTTGGAAAATCGAAGGATTATTAGGTTGTAAATAATACAAATTTCATTAATAGGTACGGTTAAATTGTGAGTATAAAGGTATTGAAATGTAGAAGTGATCAAGTTCTTATTGCCGAGATCATAAGTGGTAGAGAGTAAAATTATGATATAAATCGTAAGGAGAAAGATATAGAAAATTCCTTTCGCTACCAATTAATTGTTTTAAAAGAAGTATTAATACTACAAAAGAAAATGCAGCCAATGTTAAGAAAACGTGTAAGTGAAGTATAGTCAAATTTGACTCTACTGACTGAAAGTCAACTGTAGTATAATGCACAATTTCATATAGTGCACGGGCCAAGAAATTACCTATACAAAGTAATGTGCAAACTGGCTAGCGGTCTGTCAAACTAAGAAGGAACAACAATCCACCCCCTTAATTTTTCAATAATACTGTTACTTCGAATAAGATTCTAATTGATAAAGTTTCAACGTCTAAAAACCTATCAACAGTAGCCTTATTTTAAGTGATAATTTTCACGAAGGAGATTTACTTATTAATTGAAGATATATATTGAAAACTAGTAAAATAGATAATAGAATATTCGAGCTCATGATATTATTCAGACTCTTTAACTATATTTAAAAACGTAATTTTTAAGGTTTCAAACTTTCGATTCCCGGAGGAAGTATTCAATACGCCTTTCGAAGTTACGCTTTTACTATTTTAATCCTTTATGTACTTTGGTAGGTTATGACAAACACCCTTTTTATTCACGCCTTATTATTTTAAAATTATTTTAAAATGAAGTCGCCGTAAAGTTCGCATCAGTATTGTGGATGATGGTATTTACATCTTTAGGTTCATATTAACTTATAGTATTCATAACGCATTTCAAATTTTCTTTACCAATGTCGACTTCAGGAACTCAGCGCTATGTAAAAAGGTTGCCGAGTTTACAACGTAAAGAACAGGTTTGTGATTAAAAAAGAAAACTTTAGCCAATATTTTACAATCACAGTCCTAATGGTTTTTAAGGTCAATTTCAATCTTTAGGTTTTTGAATGTGGATTCAACGATATTAGAAAAGATTCTTAGTAGCTTCTCACACTCAGTATATCACATCTATATTTCTTGAAAATTCGAGGAATTTACACAACTTTCCCATAACCAGGCAAATGAAATTTCGAAGTAATTAACGTATTTTGAACTTCGTTAAGTTTATTGCCTATATTTTCAATCCATGAAATAAAATTTCAATTATCCACATTAAAAGGTAAAATAAAACCTACGGCCTTCCTCAAGGGCCTTCTTTATCCAGATTATCAACTTTGACATCAAAGTTGACGCTGAGGGTTTTCATGTCTTCTAAGTAAAAGAAAAATGGGGAAAGAGTCTTTAAAATGTAGAAAGAAGTCTGTTTAATAATTGTTTATATAATCTCCCATCAGAGTAATAATAGTTTTTCACGTTACTTAAATATGAAATTATTTTTACTGGAGATCTATTAGTCAATCTCCGTGATAGTATTGTATTCTCATCTTGGAGAGATAGATTACAAATATCTATTCGTTTAGTACTTTATTGTCTCTATATCTGGAATAATTCCTTAAAACGTGTATTTGGTGTAACGATCGCGAAGATTAAATAAGTGTAAGAGGTTAGAGACTTGATCTGTATAATAGTAGTAGGGGTTTTCACCCGTCAATTAATATAGAAAAGCATGGTCAGCTAGTCACTAGATTTCTTTAAAAGTAGTATCTTTGTTTTACGCAATCTTTCTTCACGTATTATCGTTATTATATAACGTATCTTCGTTTTGATAATTTTGAATACAGTTCCAATTATCAATCTGGGAAGTATCATTGTATCAAGTATAATATATCACTTATAATTTGTGTCGTTTGATAAGGATATGAAAACTTAATTAGCAACCAAACTGATCATAAACCTCACACTTTTCATTATTATTTCTATAATGGTTTCTATGCTTATTGTATCGGTCTGGATCTTAGTCAAGTAATTATTTTCAATATAGCTTTTAATATTTTGGCTTTTGAACTAGTTTCAAGGATTTGGATCTACAGTATATTTGGCTGATATAGTATATGATGAATCTTTTTTGTTATCTTAGTAGTTGAAATTTTTGTCTTATGTAAACATATCAATTAGGTTTACAGTACGTGTAATTGACATTGGAAACTAAAGCCTATCTAAAAAAATGCTTTTAAAGGTGGTATTTTGGCGTTATAAGAAGTATTTAAACTCGTTAACGTTTGTAAAAGCTATACAGATCTACTCGTATGATCTGGATTTTCTGATATGCGCCTACCCTATTCACTGTTAGAAAATTATAAAATTATTGAATATTTAATAAATGATATTTAAAGGTGTTTCGTCCTTTTTATTTTGAACTATTATTGTCATTAACGTGTTATATCTCAATTATATAGTATTACATCAAGTAGATATCTTTCTGGAAGTTACTTTTCATTCCATTATCAATTTCGAAAAAGGTGTATGTGTACCTTTATTCGAATGGCTAAATAGTAGTCTTTTGAGTGCCTCTTTAGTATTTCTAGGAATTATCAGTAGAAGTTGAAAATTCAAACCTTTACATATTTGCAAACTTTGAGGAATAGCATCATTCTCGTATTAAATAGGTTATATGGGTTCCTATTATACTTCTTTGCATCATTTTCAATCTTAATGAAATCCATATGGATTTTATGGTTGATATTAATTATTTTAACGTGTTTCAAAGGCAATTTAAGATAATCTTTTTAATCTTCCATGAATTTTCTGGTAATTATCTTAAGTTTTATTCCTTTCGAATCTCGGTGGTAAGGGTAAATATTCATGGATTTACTTTAAAGGTAGAATCTTATAATATAACCTATGGTAAGCTTTAACATATAGGCGTAATTTCCTTCAAAGTAATAATGTTAATCTGGGTATTACGTGATATCGTTCCGCGCTTCCTTATTTCCTCAATATTCTTAACGATTATATTAGTGGTTTTGGAGATTCATTTTATAAATCGAGCTTTGAATTGTACCGATGCTAATTCCTTGAGTCGCGTTGGCATTAATTGTTTTACTTACTTTAGCTCCCCTCAACTCGTAGTTCGCGCTACCCCGGATACAGGTGGATGAAATAATACGTTGATAGGTTTCTTGTTGCTAAAGTGTACCAAATCATGACCTGTAACGTTTTAGGTTTAATTTATCAGGGATTTAGGGGTGATCACTTAAAACTTTTATAAAGGTATTATTAATTGCCGGTAATTCTTTACCTTCAACTTTTATTGAGGTTAAGGGTCTTAAATTTAAGAATTTCAAGGGTTATCCTCTATTTTTGCCAGTTCGCAAAAGGCTTTTTACGAATCTGTTTGTATTTTCATATAGCACAAAATCTCATTGTTTACGAACTTCCGTTTTGAAAACAATTTTACTCCTATCTACACTATTCTTCAAATATTAATAGTTTCGTCATTTAAAACCTTACGAGAGTTTTAGAAGGCTCAGGTATTGTAGAGAAATTTTTCACCGACATCTGAGTTGAGGATATATTAGCTAATAAATTCAATTAAATGTTTCTCTTGTAAATTATTCGTGAACATTTTTACAACAGTCGTCTTCATTGTAATACTTGACAACAAGTAGTTCTAATGTCATAATTAACATTATTCACCCCTAATCGTTTGTTACCATAACATTTCAATTGTTTAATTGACTTCAATTTAAATGAGGTTAAGGACTTGACGGTTTGAGAAGGGTGTAACACAGTATATTTATCCCAACTTGGTGATCTTTCGTGCAAGATTTGCATATTTGTATCATTATCAGCTACTTTGGTATTGTTTACTTTACGTAGTGAACTTAACGTATTGGTTTTTAATTGAATTAACGATTGTATAATAAATATAAAGATTGGTATATATGGGTAGATTATAGATTATTTTCCAGTAAAATTGTTGTTTTTCAAGTGAAAAGGATCTCCGAATGAACAATTACTAATTTATCATATTAATAATATTAAAAACTTACCCTTCTACGAAGTTGAAACGTCTTCATAGGTTCATAATCAGTTTTTAACGATTCACCTTAAAACTCTTATCGGTCAATCTCAACGATGAATTTAAAAACTTATTTGATGAAAATATTTTAATGATTTCAATAACGATATCTTCGAGACTTTGAAAATATTGTTACAACCGATGTAATCAAAAGGCTGTCCCTATTCATTGCCATAATAACTAACGCGATTTATAGAGGCTTTTTGTAATAATATTTACTTTACTATATAATTGCATAAAGGATAACCGTAAATTAGATTTTAGTGTACCTAACTCATTCGTACTTTAATTAATAACCAATCATCAGTCTTAATCAATTTTTAAACATTACAACGTTACCAATTCGAATTGTGGTCAAAGTAACAGTCGTATTGCAAAGATTAGGTGGTGAATTAATGTGACGTCTAAGTTTGGCGTATTTCTAACCAGTTAACTCACTACTTTTTATATGAAATTGCTTGGACTATGTCCACAATTGAACTGGGCACTCTACTACAATTGACCAACAGTCCATAAAATCAACCTTCACTATACTAAAATCAACCACTCTCTGAAAAACTACTTAAGGTAATTATTATATTCTAAATAACCTATAAACCTAGAATACATATTGAGAAACGTTATGCAATTCATCAAGCAACGAAGATAATAATCCTTAGTTTAATCGGTAAAGATATTAGAAATTTGCGATTGAAAACCTAGAAAATTAATATTTATTTGATAGCAAATATTGAAAAAATTCTCGTAATTCGATACTAAGAAAAATGTATAGCTTACTGTTACACTTCATACTACCACAGATCTTCATAAAATCTTAATCTATATGTAATACGTATTCATTATAACTATATCAAGAAAACAAATACTATACTAGTTGTTCAGCTCGTTTTGTTTTTTAATTTTGAAGTATTAACTGTGAGGATAATTACTTTCAAAGACGTTTGAATGGCAAATGCTAATAGTTGAAGAAACGAAAAATTATGTTATAAAAACGCTACTTCTTTGCTAAACTTATTAAAACTGATATAAACAACGCTGTTAAAATTGAATATAAGACTTGAATTATTAAGTATTCATTAATAGGTTAGCTATGGTTCTTATTTATGTTAACGATTTCTTTGCCCCGCCAATTAATTGACTTAATTAGTATTTTCCATATGCAGGTTAATGAAGGCCTCTTCGTTCTCTCTAAAGAAAATATCGCGGCGAAAGATTTGGGTAAAAGGGTTTAAAGAATCAATTTCACATGTATTTTAACACGATCTTACGCATAAGTATAAGGGAATTGCAAAGTATTGTTGCTAGCGACGTCTTTACTTTTTGTAATAAAGTCATGTAGTATTTCGTACATAGTACCCAGCTGGTTGAGGATATTTATCAGGTTAACTTCCCTTCCTATCTCATAAAAGACGAAGATATTATTATTATAAAGCTTATTTATGAAATTGATGTTGGTGGCCTTTGCGTTCTTCTTTCATATAACAGAAAACTAATTTTCAAATATTCAGCGAATTCATAGGAAACTTCATCGTAAGTGTTTAGTCGTTGAGGGTTTTATTCGATGATGAATTATCCAATGTAATTTGTAAGTTGTTTCTTAGTAGTATCGTTTGTAGGTCTTCAATATTATAACTTTTTATCAATATCTTTAACTATTATGAACTTAAATTGTATTATAATGTTATTAGCATTATTATCGGTAATTTCTGTGATATTTAAATTCAATTGGCGATTTCAAAGCAAAGGGGAATATATTTTGAAAAGTGATTGAGTGCTATTATTTATCGTTGAAAAAGTTTGGAACATTGTGGGTTTTAATTACAACTTAGCTTTTGGCTAACTTCATCGTCTTATCCATTTAGTGATAGTTTTGTTTTATAATTTACTATCACTAGGTAGCAGCCACTTTTTTTTTTTTTTTTTTTTTCAATTTTCTATCACTAGGCTGTGCCAGCTACGATGTAACGCTCTAGGTGCTACGAAATAATCCTGTAGATACCAGAGAGACGGATTGTAACATAGGACTGATGATTCACGTATGAATCTCTAGGACCTCGCGCCATCCCATTAATCAAATCCTTAGGGTGCTCTACAATTTAAAGACCGGAAGGCGTTTGAATTATAGCCTTGTGCGGGCTGTGTCATGCAGCTATCTCAGTACCAGCCTAACGACTACTAATGCTATAAATGCGATTTTATAAGCTTTTAAGAAAAATCGCCTTATAAAGTAAAATGCAAAAAAGTAACCCATATAAAAGACGTAAGTAGGATGTGTATAACGCAGCGTATACATATCGTGGGGTATGCTATAGTTGTTATTAAGGAAGTCTTTGCACGCGCGCAGTAACCCATATATCGCGCTCTTGAAACAAATAAAAAAGACCTCCTTATCAAAACAACCCCATAATTCAAACCTTTTCTTATATAATGATAAATTATAACTTATAATAGTAAGTATTCTTACGTACCTTTGTGTACCCTTATATGTTTGACTAAGATCCCTGTACTTATGAAAGTAGTGGAGTCATCTCGTAACGGCCGGGCTATATGTACTAGGAAACAGCATGCACGGGCCCGTGCATGGGAGCTCCTAGTTTCTTAAAGGATGAAGCGCGACCCCGCCGACCCCCCTCTTTCCTCCTAATCCTCCTCCCCCTCTATGGCCTACGTAGCCCCCAGCTACCTCGCTTTTACCAGCGTGGGGCAACCTTATATGGGCTTCGCGCGGCTTTCATTAGCAAGGCCTAACGATAGAGCCCGTGTTAACAGAGAGGAGTCAGATATTAATACGCTCATTATACGTTAACGGTTTTCAATGTACCCTTTGATTTTACGTGGAACGATCCAATGCTAACAGGTGTTAGTAACCGAACGTAAAGATGGGTGCATCCCCGTCGCCGCCAGCACCGTCAAGCCGTTGGCCGCCTACTGCGCCACTATTGCAACAGAAGGTGGCGCGGCCTAGGCCGCAACAGCAGTGATTTTTGCGGGGTGGAGCGCCAAATCCAGTGGGACTAGAGCCAGCGAGTGCCAACTATATATCCAGTAAAATGTGACTCTCGCTATTGTAAACTAAGTACAAATGCCGACTAGAAGCCTAGAAATCTGAATATTCTCATCTTACAACAACAACTACTCTATTCAACAAATTCCCCGATTATATGCCATACCTTATAACCTGTTAACGCATCACACGATTCCTTATTATACAAATATATAAAATTAAAAACGTATCCTTTATATATGTAGCAAATTTTAGAATAATATGCTATACGTAGTTATTAAATGCTAATGAGGTTTTATATTAACTGTATAGATTTTTACTTCATAGTGTAAACTCCACTGCATTACAAATATAGATCGTATTTTTATAAATCTATCTATATTGTTGCATAAAAAGAAACGATATACAATTTTGTGTTTTTAATAGTATTCTAACTTATTATAGTTGTAATGTAATGAAATACCATAGCTTTTTCTTATAAAATCCATTATCAAGTAAAATCATTTGGCGGTAAATCGGACCCTAAATCAACCTTTTAAATAATGCTTTAAGTTATTCAATAACTGAGAGAACCGTAACATTATACGGTCGAAGAAATTTAAATTCTAGTCGGGCTATAGTATTCGGCCGTAATGATTCCCATTCGTCATTTATTTGAGTAGAAGCTTTGATAACAGTATTAAAAGATTATAAATACGTGTGAATCACATGAACCTTGTTTGAAAGCCAGTGAGAATGGGGGAAATATACTTTACAACTTATTTAGAGAGGTACTATTTTACCCCGGGCCGCAAATTTAAGGAGTACAAAAGTGAATAAGAGGGTACGCCATTAAGGGGGTGGTATGCCGAGAAAATTCTTTCATTGATAGCCAAAGTTATCCAAAGTAAAATCGAAGGCTCCGGTAAGCGGTCGGGGCGTCGGTTTAGGTCATGACGACTATAAAAGAAAAGCCGTCAAAATCAAACGTTTCTAATGAATGTTTTCTTATTTAATAATTTTAAACATAATATGGAATTGGGCTTTGGTTGCAACGTAGTGCAAGTCTAGAGGGTTATGTTGGTATAAGTAACCAGGGACGAAATCGTTTTTTATGAAAACTGTTTTTTTTTTTTTTGGAGATATATCGTTGTGCGGACGGTAAGCTGGGCCTACTATGGTCTTTATGGCTAAAAGGGTGTCTCCGGAAAAGATTCAAGTGGTGGTAAAGTCGATTGGCAATGTTGTGGTGGAATAAAGGGTATATAAGGTGATGATGTTTCAAGAGATTGAACTTGAGATTTTTTCTCGAAAGTAGGCACTGTTAGGGTTTAAAATATAGGACTCATTCTTTTCTTAACAAGGTGGTCCTCGCACCCATGCCAAGAAAGTGAATTCAAGGTTGAAAATGAATGATACCTTTGTAAATTCAGAATTTTGGCGGTTAATTTCAATATTTAGGTTTCTAAATTAGCATAATAACGATGACTCTATAGTCTAGGATTTCTTTGTTACTTCTAAGTACCTTTAAACAGAAAACGAATTGAAAATTTCTCCCTTTTATTACATATAAATAGTAGATGTAACAGCGGGGGTATTTCGTAAAAGTCTTTCTTTTACCTCAACATTAAGGAAAGACGTAACTAGAAAGTCGTTTCTTCTTTTACTTAGTTTATTTATACTGAAACTAATAAAACTTAACTAGTGTTCGTAGGTCTTGATTGTTACAACTTAGTAGATTAGAATCTCTGGTCGAATTAACAAGTATTTGTATTGAAAGTGGTGTATTTTTATTCTGAGTTTAGCAACTGCTAGCCGGTCTGAACACTAGTTTGTATAGGAAACTACTTGTCCCATGCCCCACACCGAATCTAGCACTGCCCTGAAATTGAATTGCATTAATATTATTGACTTAACTGTACTAAAATTGACTTTTGTTCCAAAATTAACGAAATTAAGGGTTGAAAGTAAGAATACATGAAATTGTGATAAAAAAAACTTCACTGCCGGTTCACAAGCGCCTTACAATATATATAACTCATAGCGACCTTTACAAATTTCAACGACAATATAATTGATACTTAATAGTAAAAGTTTCAATAATTAAACGCATTAACGAAGAAGTAATAAGTCTTAACATATTGATATAATACAAACTTCGTATAATTAATTGTAAGAAAAAATACGTTGAATAGAAAGAAGTGTTGGAATAGCAGTCAAATTCAGTACAGTCAAGTCAACTATACTTACAGTTAGTGGATTATACATACTGCAAATTGACCGAAGTTTGAAAGACTGACTGCAAGTGTAGTGCGGTGGGTGCCCAATTCAAAATGAGGCATAGGCCATAGCGTTTGGCCATAGAAATTAGCGTGCAGACCAGCTAGCGGTCTACCAAGCTTAGAAGTTACAAATTATCAATCAGAACCAATTTCAATGCAATAACAGTTACTTTGACCAGTGATTCGAATCGATTACGTTACAACGATAAAGGCCTACCATCACGGATTTATGCTCATTAGGTTAGTTACAAATTATCTAAGTAAAAGGAAAGCTATATTTCAGTTATTAAACTTTGTTTGGGTAAGTTAAAGGAAATGGTTTTGCGAAGGGCTCTTATAATCTACATAATTATTCTAGGCAGCAAGTAGGGAAAATTTATAAGTTGAGCAATTATTCGTGACAATCTATAAGTAACAACGGTATCGCAATTAAAAACACTAATAAATTTTAGTCAATCCTTTATTTATTAAAAAAGCTCCAAGATTAACCATGATAAATCTTACAAATTACTAAGTCAGTAAATTGACAAACAGCAAAATTAATACTGCTATTATCAATACTACTATTTCAAACTTTTCATCAAAAAGGACTATGTTTTACGACATCTAGTAAATACTGACGTTAACGATAAACTACAACCTCGCTTTTCTTTATACTATTTTCTACCCCTTTTTCCCCCTTAATCTTCGTTACTATAACTTCAAAACGCACTGGAATTAATACCTTTGTTAGTTCTACTTGGAAAGAAGCAGTTATAACCCTTAACACTGTTATCGAAAATCATGATGACAAAAGACTTTAGTTTACCGACATTACTTAATACTTTAACCCCGAATATCTAACCAATTACATCGGTCGCTTTATTTTGAACTTAAGTTTCACCGGATCAATATAAAGACTTAATACACTCAATCATTGTTATAAATAGTTCAACAATGAAACTCTAACATTGAAAATAACGGATGAGCAAATGAAAACGAGGTTAGAGATTAAACTAAGTAAATATTGGGCTTATTTACCTGGGGAAAAAAGGGAAGGGATGCCATCTTGCAAACCAACTATACGAATACACCACCGACTAAAACCCTTAATAGATTTTGAAAAATAAGGGCAAAAGAAAAGGGATTGTCAGCATTAATATCCTTTAACGCCCTCACATGTATTCTTAAGAAACAACCTAAATCCAGATAAATAATTTAGACCCTTTCAATCAAAATTAACATTTTAATAGGACTAGACACAAAACATTAATTTACTTACATTTTATAAACCCTCAAATTTATCAATGAAGTAATTAAAACCTACGTCGAACCCCTTAACACTAAAAGTATTATGAATAAATTCCTCACGAAAACCATTAAATTCATTTCCTATGGAACCTTTAATACATCTAGTTCTAATACTCAAGTGAAAGAAAAAACGACTTTACTCAAGATCTAATATAGGCACGACCACTAGCTTTTTCCCTTTAAACTTAGTATAAGGTAACTTTCCTACTTATTAACATTATCCCTGATACCCGTCCAAAATCCAAAGGATCCTTATAACTAGTATATTACTCTTTCCTCTCGTAATGTTCCTATAGTGGATATGAATTACGAGGCTATCATTAAGTTCGTTCAGATTTATAGCGAAATAAGAAAGTATAACATTAAGCTGTATAACGTCCTCGACGTTAAATTACGCCCGGTTTTTAATGTTTTCCGCTAAATAAGTTTTAAATTGCAAGGTTTTTACTCTTTTTACCCTATATATTTTTCTGCTTAACCGAAGACTATAATCTTAAGTACTGGATGAATTACTCCTTTTTTTGTGAGATTTACAATGGTTTCAAAGGCTACTTCGAATACAATATCAATTGCTCCTAGTATTATACAAAATGTAACATTATTAAGTGATCTTACATATTAAATTATAAGACTAAAACAGATAATGAAATAGACCTTTAAAATCAGATGTTTAACAGGTTAATACTTTGCTAACAAGGAATCGGAAACGTAAAATCTGGCCAATATAAACTACGTTAATAGTTTAGGTAAACTATCACAGGCTACAAGGAGTTCGAATACACCTCACAATACCAGAATGTTATATGTAAAGGATTTTTTTTAAAACTGGTTACGTTCCTTATTAACGACGGTAATAACTCTAGTCACGAATTGCACTAATATATACCCCTAAGCTCCAAAGTTTAATGACAAAAAAAAACCTTCCACACGTACTATATCAACTGTAAATACGGAACGTCCGGCTAATACTGTAAACACAAGGTCCGGAACTAGGAACTTAACCAAGTCGAGCACGAATGAAGTTATTCCCATTCTTAAAATCTTTAAGATAATAATGTAAGTTTAGTCCAAACAATAAAATAAGAAAAAAATAGATTAAATACGGTTACTAGTTATCTCGCTAACTTTCGATCAAACGCTAAAAATAACGTACTTAATATTACTAACAATATCCAACTGCCTCCTAAATAAAGACTTTAGCTATATTATAGACTTCTATAGAATGAAGTATAAATAGAAGAAAAATAAGCTTCAGGTTATCAACTAACACAAAGATATTGGCACCATTCCAGAAGCAACGTAATAACTCGCTGACCATGTTTTCGTACACCGCCTAACGGGGAAAGACCCCTATCGCTGCCATAATAACGAAAATCCTAGCTCTATGAACTTATTTACTCTTTGCGATCGTTATGAGTAACAGATTTTTTAAGTATTATAACTAACACTAGAGCGACCCGGTACATCATAGGAGGCTATTTTCAATACGTTATATCACGAAATGAATCTTAATATTGTTACGAAATTTAATCATACGGATGCCGGTAAAACCGAGTTTAGCTTCAGCCTAGGAGAACATTTTTTTTACTAGGATCGATGACTATTATTTCTATCGTTAGCCATATTATTTTTCATATTTTGGAATACTATATAACTTGTCCTATTTTCCTTGAAGACATGAAAAACCTCGACGGTAACATTCATGTTCACACCAATAAACTAATTTAAATCAAGGTCTGTAAGAGGTTTCCACCTAAATTTGAATAAGGTTACCTTCATTTTCATTTTTAAAAGCCAAAAAGTATGAATATTAAATCTATCGAAAAAAAAAATCATTGATTACACCGTAAATTTAATCACTCGGCAATAAACAGTCCTTATAAAGTTTTAAAAACGACAGGATCCAAAAATTTAGACTGATAAATTTTAAAGGTAATTAAACGGCTTAGCCATTCTTATCATATATACTTCTCAACCCCCCTAAAACTTGAGATTACGTAAAAAAAATTAATACTTCAACTATAATATTTTCATAAACGTATTATACCTAGACAGTAAACTAGGACTTTATGTTATAGATTCCGCCACGGTTTTTTACGACGTTGAATTCATCAAAAATATGAGAGAAAAATAAATATACAAGTTGTAACATACTTTATGGATTCATTTGCAACTAAAACTAACAAACATACTAATCTACAACGCCGCTACCAGATTTGCTAGTATAAAGTTTTGAATGAATACTAAGTCGATTGGGATTCAATATGAACAGGCTCCTATTAAAGCTTACTAAGGTATTGATAAAGTCTAAAAGGTTTACTCTTCTTTTCCAAAGGCCTACAATATCCTTACTATGAAAATTAAAAGCTTTACAAATTAAAAAGTATGGATTTAAATTACTGTGAAGGGACTTAATATTACTATTAACGTTAACGATCTTATGCGAACTTTACCATTATTTGAAGCTTATATACGTATAACAACTCAATCATTACTATCTATAAACATTCAACAACGTACTGTAACGTATAAAAAAGCCCTCAAGAAATTAAAAAATGAATCGGCGCGTCGTTAAGTTAACGATATCTTTGATACCAGGAACGGACTATCTATAATAAACGTGTTATCTCTACTCCTTTAAAATGAAGTTTTTATATGGAAAAGTCCAGGTAAATAGGTTACACAATATAAAATCTCAAATATTACCAAATCAAATGTAATAGTAAAATCTGCCAACGACTTGATTACTTTACGGATTATATAGGTCAAACTGTATATGAAGAACCTTTAAGTTTAATAAAAATACTAATATCGATAACTACCGAGTCGAACGGAATAGCTAATAAATTCCTCCCGAGCCTATTATTAACAAGCATATAGAATGTCAACAGCGTAAAATTCTATCTAAAAGGAGGATGATTACTAAAAATAAGGATGGAAACAAAAACTATAAGCTTAAAAGAGCATATATAATGGCTTTATTAGTAGGCCTTAGACGTTGCAACGTTGTCGATTCGATTGGTCGAAGTAACAGTAGTATTGCATGGTCAGATGGTGGATGTATTGTTTTAGGTAAGGCTGACCGCTAGCCGGTCTACACTGCAATCTGTATGGCCAATTGCTTGGCATGTGCTCTAGAGTGACTTGTAGCGTACTGCATTCGACTTACACCTAATGTGGTAAGTCCGTACAAAGCAATACACTCAACTTGTAGTACAGTCAACTTTACTTATAGTAAAGTTGACCGACTACACTGCATGTGATACTATTCCAACACTGGCGGCTTTTTAGTTTGTGCATGTACGCCAGTGTGGCTAACTAATTTTTTCCGGTTACCGCTGAATTACCTCCTCATTAAATAGCTAGACTCCTGTTAATTCCAGTATATTCCGCACCAAAATGTATGCAAATTGACCTCATTTGGCCTTAATTGCTCCGCCGTTCTGAAGTCCAAGTTTATCAACTCCCATAAAAAAAATTTCCGCTACAAACCTTAACAGGCCTCTATTTTAGCCGTGTCACTCAAACTAATCACTATTATTGATCCCCTGGCAATCTTCCAGTTTACTAACATATCCCTGTCCATCGTCACGTGACTTAGGCTTTCCGGGCGGCCTATTTACGTAGCCTCCAATACGTACAATTAGTTTGTTACTACTTGCCAACCTTTCCAAGGCGTTATTTAGCGCCGCGTTTGTCATGGCATTTACGAGGTTATCTATACCATCAATTTATCGGAACTCCTCGGTCTCCCTTTATTCGTAAGATTTACAGAATGCCATTATGTCGATTATCAAGCGCTTTTCACTAATGGTTCCAAGTTTTAAAAGGTATTCGAAAAGGCTATTTAAATCGGTATAAATTACTAACAGAATAGGAGGAATCTTCAGCTTCCTGGTAATAAGGTTTCGGGTCTATTACAGTATCATGCCTTCGTTAAAGCCCGCTATTATATTATAAACTTCTGATAGCAATACTTTTCGTATAATTCTTTTCAACTTAAAGAAAGATTAGTAAATCAGGTTACCGATAATGCTTAATTTATTTTCCTATTTATCTTCGTTGACAAATGTAATGAAAAACCTATTTGTAAAGACGAGTCGGTGTTATTTGCAAAAGACCCGTTCGTAAAGACTATTAACTTGACCTTTAAAAGGTCGATTAGCACTATATTAATTCCGCGGTCCAGGTTTCGCTTTTATTACTCCAACCTTTAATTTGGTCGGTTAAAGTCTTTATCCGTTAATATTTATATTTATTCCGTAATATATAAATCGTAAAAGGCTTTCGGTTGGCATAGGGTTGAAATATAGTTACCCCATACACGTTATTTTAATTACCGTTAAGCCTTGGCTTCGTGAGTTTTATCGAATATAGATAAAATAGCGCACTAGCTTTTTTAGCGAAGGCTTAAGCCGGCATTACCACTAAGTATACATATGAACGATTTATTAAATTCAAGTTGATTATTTTCCAGTAATACTGTTACCAGCTTGTAATTTTAAAATTTAGAGTCTTCGATCGCTTATTATTTTAATATTACAAAGTTAGCTATTCAAACAAAAAGGGTATTATTAATTTACATACTCATTGTACCGAAGTCCTTCACTTACGTTATTAATAAATACGAATCGTATATTAAGGACTTTATCGCTAGTCGGGATTAAAAATACGACTAATAAATGAAAAACTCATGAATGCTTGTTTTAGCCAATCTATATGGTAATTAAATAAATCGCATTACCGTTTCTAAAAGGTAAATAGCACGTAACTCCTACGATAGTTTTAACAGTATAATCCTTTATAAATCCGTTGCTTAATTTATATACTCTTACGAAATATTACGACTATTGAGGGTAAACTTATCATTAATCTTAATTAGTAAATTTATTACTAAAGTAACCAGTGAAAGCTAACTGATCTTCTACATGTTAAGCGACTAAATCAGGATTTAGTCCTTTAATTTATTTCTGTATCCTTAAGCGATTAGTCGTAAATTTTTGTACAGTCGCCCCGTGATTTTACCCTTAATCTTGTAAATAATCCTTAACTTAAAAATAGTGGCATTCGGGTTTTAAAGGTTAAAGTTGGTTTTGGATACAAATTATGTAACTTTTTAAATTAGTAATCCTTCGACTTCGACCCTATCGCTTTTCTTAAAAGGTTTGCCGAAGGTTTTAATAATCCATTACGCCTTAAGCCTTATTACCATGTTTTCGTCATCCTTTTTTATTTTCCTATTTAATGAAGTATTATTATAGGTACGGATCAATATATATTCCTCCTTTTTAATGTTTTTTTTTTCGAGGGTTGTTCACGCCGGCGTCATTTTATCGGTTTGTTTACAATTGGAGGAGGAGGTTTTTAATAGCTCTGTTACTTTAATTTAGGGGCTCAAGGATCTATATTTTTGATATCCCTAATGTAGGGTTTAATTTAAGTGATTAGAAAATATGCAAAACCGTTAATAATTTTAATAACTCCTTTAGAGTTTACGATACTTAATATTTTATATGAGCCCTCCCATTTTCCCAACTCCCGTTATACAAGGACTTTACTCTATAATAGAAAAGTAAATACATCGATTATTAAAGGACCGTTTCTAGTATCAAAAGCGTTATTAATATGGCATCGTACCGATTCTTTTCGCGATTCCCTTAAAGTTTTACTGTAATCCGTAACATGTTTCTAAATACTTGCTAAAGGTAGAGATTCATTCGTTAGGAGTTATTGTGTTCTAAAGACCAAAAGCGTAAATACTAAGCCATCAGAGCCCACAATGCTATTAAGCCCTTTTACTAATATTTGTAAACGTGTCTTTGAATCCGTAAAGCTTTTAATTTCCAACGTAAGGATATTATACGCTCGTCGAAGTAGGGCGCATGCTCTTTTAACCTTTCTAATACTTTAGTAGGCTTTTACAGATACTTATTTACACTGGATACCTATTGTTTTAATATCTTTTTGAAATTCCACCGTAATAAAGTTTGTATCGGTATCATAGATGACGAAGTTAGGTAAAACCAAATTCGTGTCAATTTACAATATCCTTAACTTTTCATATATATATATTTATCGAAAGGGACTTTAGAAAATTAACTCCGTAAGAGATAGTTACAGAGTAAACGAAATAAAAGATAGACTTGTTTTTTAAATAAAACACATTCATAAGAATGTCTCAATTGGCATTTTTATCGTCTTTTAATGTAAATTAAATCTCCAGGGGGCTTATGTATATATTTAACAGTAATGACGCAGCCTTTCAATGGCTGGTAGGGTAAAGTATTCAACATCTTTATACCCTACGGACTTTTGAACTTTGTATAACTTGTAAATAAATAGGTAGTTAAAACGCCGGTATAATTTACTTATTTCCGACTTTATTAGGTTTCATACCATTGTTTTCGGACCTTAAAGATAAAACCATAAGTACCATTACCTAAAAGCTAGTAAAAACTTTTAGCTGTTTTTCATCAACTAGTTTACGTTAATATCAAAGTTAACGTCGAAAGTCTTTATATCCTTCAACTAAAGTAAAAGAAGGGTAATGGACTTAAATATATAAAACGCAATCTCTCCTATAACAATTTAAATTACCCATATCCCTAATAACGATAGTTATTCGCCTAGGCTAAAATTAATTTTAGTCTTACCTGTATCATAACGGTCAATATTAGTAGCTATAATGCTTTTCTTTTACAATTATATATGTTACAAATAGCCTACTATTAAGTACATTGCTGCCCCCATATCTGGTATAATACATTAACATGTATAATCCGCGTAATTATTACTAAGGTTAAAAGTATTCAAAGGATCAGTAGCTTAATTAAGGTAAAGACAAAGGTTTTTACCACTTAAACGATATAAAAAGGCATGGTTGACTATTTACTAGGCCTACGTAATAAAAATAGTGTCTTTATGTCACTTAATTTACTTGAAAGTTTTAACGACATTAATTAGCTTGTCGCTTTTAACGTCCGATATTTAGTCTAAGTAATCCTATTTCGAAGTAATAAGGTATTGGACGTAATATGCTGCTTTTCTGTTGTTACGTTTAACGAAGGGATATCGAATTAACCAGCAACCAGACTTGTTACAAATCCAACATCTTTTACCACCATTATGACTATAGTACTTGCGGTTAACAGGTCCGCCTAAATTTAATTAGCGTTAACGTGATTATTACCTTTAATTTAAGGTTAAGGTCGTTAAGATAAACCTTGGGCGTTATGATCGCCCGTACTTGCGGTCGACGTAATTTACTACCGTAAGGTCCTTTTTATTAACATTAAGAAAGTAACCAGTTTAGGAGTATATACCAAACAAGTTTGGTACACGTGTTATTACGATGGTAAACAAAGAGCGTAACTAGCTAAAAAAGCCTTCGTAGGTGGCATTCAGACGTTATAGGTCGTAATTAAACTCGCTATCGCCCGGAACCGCTACTCGTACTTACTCGCAAAGTGTGGCTTCATTAGCATAGGCCTTCCCTATCGCTTTTTGACACATTATCAAATTGTTAAGCATTTAATTAAGGACGTCTATTAGTAATTCCTCCTCTTTTTTCTTTGCTATTATTATAGTCCACCTTATAATATCCTAGTTTATATAATATTACATAAGGTAAAAATTGTATTCGAAGTGATTTTTTACGACATCGTAAATTTTTCGAAACGTAATAACGTTAGTCAGGAAAGTTAAGTAATAATCCTTAGCGTAACCTGGGAGGATTCCCGGAAATACTAAGTAAAAACCAGAAGGTGAGACCTCTATCCACTGGTAAATATTTAAGAAAGGTATTATCTTGGTGTCTAAAAGGTTATAAAGCTTCCAGTTATATTTCTCTATATTATCCCAAATCTTAATAAAGTTCGTTATAAGTTTGTAATAAATGTTAACCCTCTTAATAAGTCTTAGAGCAAGGTCGAGATAGTTATTCTGACAGTCACCTAGTCTGAAGGGTAAATTCCTGTTATAGGACCTATAGTAGGTTCGCGCGCGTGAGAGAATCTAAAGAGGAAAGAGTTTTAAGGATTTTAGCGATGAAAATGTTGGGGGGGATAGGTACTTAAAGGATTTGGAAGGCTTGACGATCTTGTTTAATTAACTAGTATAAAGCGTTAACATTAATACCTTTTATCACGTTGGCAGCCCTTGCTTTATGTGCCCTACCGCCGCTAAGGGTATACTTCGCGTTTTCACGTAAAGGTACTAAACTGGCAATTAGATTAATAGATTTCTTATCTCTAGCGCATGAAAAGCCTTAACTTAACTAAGAGTAGGTTAGGTGTCCCCTAAAACGTGTGTATAAGCTTTATAAGTCCTTAATATCTTTCTTATTTTCTTATAAATCTTAAGAATTAGTGTTTTAAAGGCCTTTATTAGGTTAGATCTAGTCGAAGAGGGTTTTTGCCAATTTAGTAGACCTTTTTTCTAATACGTAAATCCCTCGGCGTTCAAGTTTAGCCCTTAATTTGGATTTGATACCTTTTTAGATTTTTTCCCCACATATTCAGGGTTTAATCGCCAAAAAGTTTACGAAAGTTTCGAAAGGCTCGATTGCCGCAGTCAAATTCTTTACCGCCGTTTTGTTTAACGATGTAATAGCTGATATAATTAATAAGGTGCTTCTACATTAAGTTTTTAACGACATCTTGTCCCCATAGGTTTTTATCGTAGTGTTTTGTAAAGATAGATCCCAAGGTCCGAATTGCTTTTTTCCTGACAAGGTCGGTAATAGCTTCAAAATAAGCGTTCGCGGTAGATATCTTGACGTTTTTGGCTTGTGTAAAAGGTGTAGGATACGTAGGTCGAGGGACTTGATGATCTTAAGCGTAAAAACTTGGTGTTTTTGGCATAAAGTCGCGTGAAAACTTGGTGATTTAGCGTAAAGTTTTGTAACGTAGCTTTCTTAACGTAATTTGGTGTTTTCGCTCGGAACAGAAAATTTGACGATTAAGGTGGCGTAGGAAGTAAAAAAAGTAAAATATAGGCAAAGGTTTGATGTAAAGGGTAAAGTCAAAGGTCGTTTATGGTAGTCAAAAGCGAAAGTTATTTATTGTAGTTGTTTAGCATAGGGACTTGGTCGTTTTTCTCGTAGTAGTAGCACCCGTAATAATATTAACTTAGCTGTTTGCCAACTTGCTAGACTTTGAGACTTCTGACAGTTAATTTCAACGTTTTTCCTTAAGATGAATTAATGTAGATTTCTTGGTGTTTTCGATAGCGATACTGTCGCTACCTCTGGTCTGCTATAGTGACTGGCTCAACCCACAGGTCTTCCTTACGTACTACCGTAGAGACTTCCATAGTAGTAAGGGCCATTCGCAAGAATCTTTCCTTTATTCTAACCGCCGTTTAACTTAGAGAATAACCGTAAAGTAGTTTCTTCTTCTACTTAACTTATCTATGCTTAACCTAATCGGCAGGCAAGCACTGATTAGTATTGGTAGGCCTTAGACGTTGCAATGTTGTTGATTCGATTGGTCGAAGTAACAGTAGTATTGTGTGGTCAGATGGTAGATGTATTGTTCTAGGTTTTGCAGACCGCTTGCCGGTCTGCACTGTAATTTGTATGGACAACTGCTTGGCCCGTACCCTAGAGTGACGTGCAGTGTACTGCACTTGTCTTACACTCAATGCGGTAAGTCCACACAAAGTAATACACTCAACTTGTAGTATAGTCAACTTTACTTACAGTAAAGTTGACCTACTGCACTGCATCTAATGCTATTCCAACAAGCGTGAATATTTCAAAAGGAAAAATTCAATAGAGAACTTACCCTTAAGTTATGTCTTTAAATCATTATTAACACACTGAGAAAACCCTTTAAAGAAAGTGACTAAATAGAAATTAATGGCCTTCCTATGCAAAAGGGTAATTTGACTTGTAACATTAACGTAATTTCAAGGTTAGGACGTTACTATCTTTAAATTAAAAATAATTGAAAAGGTCAAAGGTAAAATTATAGACCGGCCATACGAAGAGTCACGACTAATCTCTTAACGATACGATAATAAAAAAGATTGAAAATTTACTTAATCTCTTATAATTAAGAAGATTGGCCAATATTGAATCATAGTAATTACTACCAATTGAACTATTTATGTAACCGGTTAATTCACATGGAATAGCCGGCATATAAAGTAAACGTACACGTAATTTGATGCCAATCTTTAACGGATTATTATCAAAACTGCCGACAGAAATAAGGTATAAGTTTATAATTGGCACATGAATACGTAATATAAAACCTCTATATAGACTAGCCGAAATAGACGTTTATTATTTCGTGATGTATTAGGCGTACATTAAAGGTAAATTAGGTATAAATACTTGAATATTTAACCCATACCTATTAATTCAATAGGGAAAAAACTTCGTTATCATGAATGTATAAACTAACAATATCTCTTTTCTCGAAAACATTAGATTCGTAACGACTAAATAACGTGTTATCGAAAGGTTGAGACTTTAAAAGTGTAAATTAATCGAAATATTATCGAAGGGTATATAATTCAGTTTTATTAATTTGTTAATGCGCATCTATGATATTAAGGCTAAAACCGGCACTTGTATTAGCCTATGCCAAAAAAGGAAAATTAAAAACCTGACAATTATCGACAAGGACGACAAGGCAAGATTACAGATATATATGAAGTAAAGGGTACGTACAGTTTACATTAACACGTTATGCCAACTAAAGGCATCGTAAAACCTACCTAATGTAGAATAAGTATAGGACCCACAAAACATGGCTTTCACAGATTAAATAAAAGAATTTTATGATAATTAAATAACTTAAAAAAGGTATTAACATAATTTCAGTAAATTTAACGACAACAAAGCTCATAATCTTAATGGACGATTTCCTTACCCACAATAATAACATCATATCGTAAATTGGATTCCTTATAATGATCGTTAACAAAAAGAGGTCTTAAGGGCAATTGACGATTACAGGAAACCTTATATACTAAAAATCAATTAAACGTAAAAATATAATACGAAGTATATTAACATCAAAGGTACACAGTATAATGACAGACTTTAATATAGGTATAGTAATTAACGGCACGTTAATATTTATCAACAGATTGCTAAAACTAACTTCGATACCTGTGGTAAAATATATAAACTCTCGAAACCTTTATTAATGCCTATTGAACTAGGTATAAATAATGAAAAAAACTTCAAATAATAAATGTAATAACTTTAAGGGAAACGTGCTAAATACGGGAAATTGATAAGTTCCGGTAAATCAACGATAAAGATAACCCTACTAATGTTATGACTAAGGCTATATCCAATGGCGCCCTAAAAAGGTTTTCAAATATCAATGGACTGAGTGTACGAATTAAGTGTTACCTAAACAGCCCGTTATGTAATTTAAAAAAACAAAGATACCATGGTAAACTTTAAAACTGCCAAGGTAATGGATACGATGACAACGATAGCAATAACAATAGGTTAAACTCCTAGAAAAAGGTACGCAAATTGTAAAATAGGTAATACGCATAGGTTTGTAGCAAAAACCCTACATATAAGAGATATGGAATCAAGGGCTGGTGGATGTAGAAAAGAGGGCCGTAATTAATTTTAATTTTAGTGCAAATTGATTATAATTTACAGGGATTTAACTTGTAGATTAAGGAGGGATTTCAAAGGTTACTACCAATTGATAGCCGGCTACACTGGCGTATAAGCACAAAACCAGAAGAAGCTAATGTTATAATAAAGATTGAGAATAATACATTCAACTTAAGTGTACTTACAATTATTTGATTATACTTATTAAAAATTAACTACAATTTGTAGGACTAACTGTAAGTGCAGTACAATATGTGTACACTTCAAACTGTGACACAGGCTGAAGCATTTGGCCATACAAATTATATGTTCATAGGTCTTTCAACGCTTTGAAGTTGGTTTAATGCTAATTGTGATTGAATTAAGAGGAAGTATTGCAAAGGTCAAGAGGTTGATGTATTATTTTATGATCGGCGGATCGCTACCAGGTCTATATACTAGTTTTGAAAGGTTATGGATTTTTCCGTGCCTCACATGTAATTGGAAACCACACTGTAATCAACTTTCAGTTTGTACAATGAACTCGATTGTATTGTAATTAATTATTGTTCCAAAACTAGCTACTTTTGTTTTTGTAGTGCCAATGCTTCCTAAAAGACAATTAACCGGCTACGAAAGTGCTTCCCTCCGGTTTCCTTTACATTATCTGTATAGAACTTGTACTTCAAACTGCGAATTTTCCCAAAAATATTCATTTCATTACTTGTATACCTCTCCTCCTCCTGTTGTATCTTGCTGGTGGTAGTATGATTTGCAGTGTATTGAAAGATGAAGAAGCCAAGTCTAGGTCTAAAGCTGCAGACTTGGCAGTAGATATTTATTTACAACAAACAAAGAAGGCAGATGGGGTTTGGTACGCCACCTAGGTCCAAAAAATGCCGGTGGACAAAGAAAACATAATTTCATCATTATTAACAGGTGTGAGAATTCCATTAAGTCTCATGAGAATAACTTCCCACGAGAAGGGGTACTTGCGAGAAGCAGTTCTCAGGAGAAGTAGTTCTCGCGAGGAAGCTACAAGCACTTACGAAAATCGTCCCAACTTATTTTTAAATTCCTTAATTTACTTTCTACAATGTTTCAAATCCTTGAAATTCACTCATTTATTATCTTTTGTTGTAAATTAATTTTATCGTCCGAGGTACTAAATCTTTTAAACTATTTGTCGCCGATAATTACACGTCTTATCCAATTTTTTCAAACTTTCCATTTGACTTTATCGCTTTTATATTTAACAGATGCTAAAGACAGAACCAATTGTTCAAAGATTTCATTATCCCGTATAGGTATTAGATATAACATGATAATAATGTGATGAATCCTTGTATTTAAGGGAAAATACCAAGTAAAACCGGGGTTTTCAATATTATTTACAATAGTAAATAGTATTAGGCGAAAAAAAGCGAGTTTTTCTTCATGATAATGAGGTTCATATATGTTGCTAATTTTAAGCCAAACTCGGTTGCTAACCTCAAAATTATACCATTTGCAATTATTATTTCATTATTTTTTTAGCTTTCAACTTTATAATATCCATGGTCAATGAAACATCCCGTTTTTGATATTCTAGTATAAAACGTATATCAGACAATCACCAAGAGATTAACAGAATAAAATTATATACTAGTAATCGTAACTTGAAGCTGAAGAAAACCTTTTAAAAAGTAACATATAGTATTCGAAAATAGGCGTTATGAAGGTTTAACTATAGTAATGTAATACGCTAGATTTATAACTATTGAGGTTACTTAGGCATATGGTAACATAATGTTGATTAAACAAACCAATTTTTCCTTTCAAATTCACTATCAGTTGAAGGATAATACACTGTTATTATTATTATTTTTGTTTTAAAACCATTTTATAATTTTTACACAAGCATAAATGAACACCAAGATCTCAGCTCGAAATTATGTTTCTAAAAAAAAACTAATTTAAAGGTAACAAGTACTTTAATAAAAAAGTATCCTATTTACTAGCCATATAGATTATATATCTTGGGTAAAAAGCGTTCAATTTCATTTTTTACATATTACCGACATCACAACATCGAATGAACTTTTCACTATTAGATAATAAGATGTACCTAAAAAGAAACCAGTGATAAAGTTATGCTCAAGTCTATATGAATAATATATATTAGATTTTTAGGTGTTTATATTAGTAACAATTTTCCTACAGCTGTTGGTAATTTTTTAAAGTTACTTATAGCGTATGTAATCATCATATAACATTTAAATCAATTTATATTTAAATGGACAGTAAAATGTATTTGAAGTAACTATTATTTGTTTAAGATGAAGGTGATAGGGTCTATATTGAACGTCGGTAAAGAATTCCTACATTATGTTATTTAGAAATACCAAAAGTTTACGGCTAGTTGCGTCTTAATTGTATAAAAGACGGTTGACGAAACAAAAATAGCGTTTGGGTTTTAGAGCTAAGACGATATCTCCGCCGTTATCCTTTCTTAACTTATTTATTTTTATTTTCATATTACGTTTACTTGGCAGCCGGCCTATAGTAGTTTTCATCTATTTAGTGTTTACGTTTGAATTGTATGTATGCTAATATTCGTATATTTATACGGGTTTGATAATTATCGAAAATTCAATTAAAAACTAGACAATTATCTATGTTTCGTATCGTTTTATCGTTGATTATAAAGTGTTTCAACAAAGAATTTTCAATATATTTTAAACAGTCCAAAGGTTAATAACATCTAATTTATATATATCAATATTAATGTATACATTAACCAACCTTTGCTTGACGCGATTTATGAATGTAGTATTAAGTAAACTTTGAATGGTTATACCCTTGATATATTTATAGTCAATAAAAATAATAATTGAGTTCAAATTGATTAGTAGTATAGTACTTAGGCGCCTATAAGCTTCGATAAGGTAAGCTATTTCGTATTTAAAAGGTCCGTAATATAAGTTTACCTTGGTAAAGCATCGACTAAAAATATGTGAAATTTAATTATTACAGCTGAAATATATTAGCGGGGACTTTGGATATAATTCTGCTTGATTGTAAACACATATCGTTTAATTATGGTTTCAAATTAATGTCTATTTATAAAAAGAAAGTCTTTGTGAAATTAGGATATGATAAACGTTATCGCCAGTATAAGTATTTTTAAAATTCATTAAATCAACGTTGTTGTTTCACGGTAAACTCGATTTTCATATATTACGTGTAATTATGGAGTTTTCCATTATTTTTAGTGTTGGATTTGCCTTTTTTCGACCTTAAGCGAGTAATTCGACCTTAAGCTATTACAATACGTTCGATAATTAGGTAAAATATGGAATTATTAGTCTTAGAAAACCCGTCGAGCCTTAATACGTTTTTAAGGCTTTTAATTCTTTTATAAATAACAATTTAAAAAAAAACATTAGGTACGTTCTTCAGTTGTTAATAAATCGAAAACTTTGACATGGAATGCTGCAACTTTAACTGATTAAAATCCAATATACGAATTTTCAAATGAATGTGGTAATTGTTTTGTACGAAAAAAAACCGAATATGTTCTTGAAATAAGTGAAATAATGATTAAACGTATCCTAAAATACAATACTATTGTTAATTAAAACGTTGTAAAAATGTCGAAATTACTTAAACGTACGATCCATGTATTTTTGAACGTAAAAAGCCGAATTTCGAAATACTATAAGAATAACTGTAAAACGTTTTAATTTACGGTAGCTTAACACCATAAATAGATCTTTCATTCGAAGGAAAATGAAGAATCAAAAAAAGGAATTAAGTAATATTTACTACTACAATCATATGCTATACACGTAGTGATTCGAAAATATAACCTTATAACTATAAAAGGTAATTATTTGAAATACTTTACTTGTTAAAACGCGTGAAATTAATTATAACGCGTCTTTATAAAAAGTTAGAAACTGTACAACAAATTTCGAAAACTGGTAAGTAGACTAGTAAAATCTCGTCCGGGTATTCCATAAAAATTTAGTCCTAAAAATTATTTTCACTATTAGTTCAAAGTTTACTCGTCCCGTTTCGAAATGTAATAATGATAACTGTTAACTTTAACATATTATTAACCTCTAAATAATAGTAATTTTATCATTAATTTCCCCGAAACTTCTATTAAACCGGTATTCTGTTATATATAAGGGTATTCAATGTCATTTTTAGAAAATTTTTAATATTTGTATTTTGTCAGTCGCGTTAATATAGGTGCCTTATGAGGTTTAAACTATCGGTATATATTTTATAATTCTGTTTCCAAATAAGTTATGTATTGCTCTTAGTAATTCATTTTCCAACTTAATATTTAGCCAAATAGATTTTAAAGGTTCATAAAAAACTCATTAATCAGTTAAACCACAACTTTGATTAATGGGGTACTTTTATTCAGGTTCATAGTTATTTAGCTTATTTTTATAAGTTCAGGTTAAAAAGTTTACATTTGTATCATATGAGAATTTAGTTAGAAATCGGCTCCCACCATTAATATAGGCGAATTATCGTCTAATTTCCCAAACAATAGAAAGTTTACTTAATAATCTATGAATATTATCTTTATGGGTTACAACACTAACAAAATGATTATTAAAGTGTTATTGACCTAAATTAAGGATTTTACTACGCGGTCTAAATTCGTCTAACCATAAGCTAAATTTACTCAATTATCTATAATTATAATCTTAAATTTTTGAAAGTCGTTACTTCATTTTCGGTCAGATTATATAGTTATATAATATGGGGCGTAATAGTATTAATAATGACCGTTAAAACAACTAAATACTAGAAGTTGAATATACATGAACAACCTTTAGGTAAGTGGATATATTTGCCTAATACTTCAATAGTTCATCCAGCCTGTATTATCATGGAAAACCCAATTTTGATTACCAAATTACAGACTTGACGACTGTCTAATACATAGTAAATATAATATTGAAAATGCTATCCCGAAATTACATTACACTTCGCGATATAAAAATATTATCCTTACAAGGTTTTATCTAATTATTGGTAAATAAAACTCTGGTGTCAAGTTTATTTACAACCAAAGCTTTTTCCGTTATATGTAACAGTTTAAGAAATCCGTTGACCTCGTAGAAAAAAGTTAAAAAGATCCATCTAACCGTTGTCTTCAGCTGAATGAGGGGTTTCATAATGCCTGAAATTATTTCACGTTTTTTTATTAGTATCTTAAACATAATAAAGCCTGAAAGATATTTTTTCAAGAAACGTAACTTTACGAGATTTTTGCCTACGCCCATATCGAAGTATATAGTAAGGATTTCACATTTATACGTAATATATTTACGGCATCAGACTGAAATTTGTATGTATTTATATCTGATTAATACCAAAAAAAAATTATTATTGACAATATAAATTATCATGACTTCCAACTTTTTAAAATTATTGAATAATTTGTTTGAAACAGATTTGTTAGCCAAACGTAATTGTCAACATATAGTACGAGTATTATTTATGGAATTAGTCGGATTATCTTTGCTATAGATTCATTTCATTTTTTTAGTCTCCCTGATTGTATAGGCTTCGAAGAGGGATATTTTATTAATTATTATGAATTTTTCGTTGGTTGTTCCAAGTTTAGAGAGTTAGTCGAATACATTCCCTGAATCAGTGGGATTTTTAACTGTTTGGTGACGATGTTGGAATTTTTACATATAGAGATACCCATATCAAAACCTGTTATTATGGCGTAACTTTCGGACATATGTACGTTTTTATGACCGTTTTACATTTAATGGAGGCCCCGTGGATTAGGTTTTCGATTGTAATAAATTGATTATCCTACGATTTATCTTTATTAAGAATTACGATAAGGAATTCGACTAGCCACAATAAAATGATATTGATTGTAAATAATCTATTCGTAAAGATGACTAATTTATCGATTGACAAATCAATGGGAATCATGTTGATTTTTCGGTTTCAATTATAAATTTGTTCTTTCAAGCGTTTATTTAGGCGATTGTTATTCTTATCAATTAGGGTTTAACTTTCTATTATAGAAAATAGTCCGTAAGATGTGTCCATTTAGTATATAGTTGCGATATGATTACCTCAACTATAATGCTTTAGGCGTCTCCAGAGTTTAACGACGTTAGTTTTATCAATTTTATTTTAATAAGTTCCCTACCACTTTTGAAGAAAGCTATAGTATCTGGTATTAGTATTATTAACACTATGCATTTGGATTGACAATTTGTTGAAATCTAAGTTTCTACCTTTATCTAAAGTTTCAATTTGCATGTAATTTCATAATTTCGAATTTTCTGTGGCATGTTACTCTAGTGTCACAAAACCTGAATTTACGTCAGAAAGTATATCTTAAATTTATATAATAATTATATTAGTGTTTCCATCACCGGTTAAGCTAATTACTAAGTGTGAATTGTAAATAGAATATTTTGTGTTTCTTTTTCATTTAAGTGCGACTAATGGTGAAAACCTCGAGTTTTAATCAATTTATATAGCGCATTAAAGTATCATATAACCGATTCTAATGGGTATTTGTGATTGAACTTCGAAGATAACTTTGGTAACATATTACTTTGTAAGTTAAGTAACACATTGAACATATATTGAAGTAGTATCACTGTCATTGAAGGTGAGTTTACCATTGGTACCTACCCTCAAACTTGCTACTAAACTGGCAACCGGTTGTTAATTGATTTTCTAAATCTTTTGAGACACTATAAGGATTTATTCTTTTCATTTATCGCTATATCTTCAAAATATCAGTCTTGAATTTTCGTATGGTTTGCCTATGGTTTTCACCTGAACTTTATGAACTATTTCAACTGGAATAATGTTATGTTAGAGTCGCCAAAGTCGAAATCGTATTTATGAACGAATCGAATAACTTCTTGTGTAAGAATTCTATCCATCGTAATATTATGAATTTCCTTGAAATGTTTACTCGAGGTTCTAATAATTTTTATATACTCAACTTGATAGGTATAAATCTCTTGTCATTTCTTTACCAATTACTTTCAAAGTTTAATATAATTGTTAAGGATTGTGTTTCTTATTGTCTTCCTCATAGTTTCTTCTTAGGCGGTTGGCTGTATCCACATCGTTTTGTCATTTCATTAATTATTGGTGGAGGTGGGTTATATTATTTCCTTTGTTCGACTTGACGATTTTTATCGGTTATTGTTTTCGTCAATAGTTTAATTTATATTGTACGGAATGTAGTAGAACTATTAGTCGATTGAATTACTTCCTTTGGGTTTGTAATGCTTAAGATTTTCAATAATTGTTGTGATTTTTGTGGTTTGCGTGGGATAAGGATCTTTCTTTGTAATTGTAGAGTTAGTAATTTAATCGTCGATAAACTATTTCTGCCGTTAAGAGAATCGTTAATTTGACGTTATGCGGTTTTTGTCTTGATTTCTTCAAAGCATTACAGTATTTCATAGCCTTTTTCTAAGTCTTTTCTTATGAAGTATACTTATTCGTTAAACGATTATATTGTATAAAGATTAGAAGTGTTGGAAAAATATTGACTTCTATTTTTAGCAGGTCAATTGTAGTATTGACAATTGATTGTGGAGTGTCTTATTTGGTCTAGGGTATGGGCCAAGCGATTAGCCCTACAAATTACTGCGCAGACCGGCTAGCGGTCTGCCAAACGTAGAACAATACATCCACGATCTGACTATTGAAAAACCCGTCACTTCGACCACAGAGCCTCGAATTGACTACTTTGCAACTTCTAAAGGCTTATTAGGTAAGGCCTACCAATAAGAAGGGTTAATATTATGCTTTTAGTGTCAACAATGTTATTTAGACTCTTTAACCTTATATAAATTCGTATCTCTTGATTTGTCAAGCTGCTGATCTCCAGAATGAGGATCTTTTACTCTTTATCAAGAAGCGTATGCCTTCTTAATCTTTCTGATTCTTGAATAGGTTTTGAAAGGGACTTTTTATACTGAATACCTATTATTTTTACTTTGATTCAAAACTACATTCCTATAATGTAAATATTAACGTTGCGGAAAATAATATTTAGCAATCTAATTTACGTGTTGATTAAGTAATATCTTCAGCACCTTCAAAATATATTTCGCTGATATCCATTCCATAAATTTAGTATTATAAAAAGAGGTTGTTATAGTTTTCATATAATAGACAAGTTTGTTATTCAATATGTAAAACGTTAGCCAAATTTTAACCATTGCAGTTCTTTCCGTTTTTCAAAGAAAATTTGGAATATCATGTTGTTTACGCATATATTTGGTAACAATGACAAATCATTTCGATAGCTTTCAATATCAAATATTTTATATCTTCCTAGCTTATAAAATCGATTACTTTATACAGCCTATTAACTACTGCTTAATTCAAAAGTCGTTGCGTATAACATATCTCCAACTCTATCAAGTTTAATGGCATTATCTCCGGTCCTTAAGTTTAAGATTATAACTACCCTCATTTTAAAACGAAGGGAAATTTTGAAGCAACCTTTACGAAATGATTAGCATTAATATTAACTAAAATACATGTGAAATTATATTTTCTAAGTGACAAGAAAATGAGTAAGAGTTTTCAAGGTATGAAACGTAATAAAACCAACCATTATAACTACAATTGTTAATATAAGTGATGATAGTTGCTAAGCTAGATCAAATTCAACTTTAACTTTTCTGGTATCATAATAGTTAAATTCTTGAGAAACAATACTTTACCGTCGTACTATAATATACTGATAATATCTTTTGATTAAGTATCCTCCTGCTTTGATGTCTAGTATAATCCCTTAAAACGCATGTGTTATATAATAATCACGACGATAAAAATGATTGTAAAGAATTAAAAACTTGGTATTTTTAACGATAATATTGATTTATTCTTCAAACTATATAGGAAGTCGTAATCAGCTAGTTACTATGTTATTTTCAAAACGGTATCTTTATACTACGCGATTTGTTCTAACACGTTGTCTTTATTATTTAACGTGTCATAACTTTCGTAGTTCAACACACAGTTCAAAAATTTCCTTCTTAAAGCAATAGGATATTAGGTGTGATATATCACCTATTGTTCATAATATTTAGCAGCGGAGTTGTGATTTGATTAATAACTTCATTTTTTATAAATCTAGCATTTCTTATTACTGTTACCATGATAGTTTCTGCGGACACCGAATTTGTTTTAATCTCATTAACGTGGTTGTTATCAATACAGCTTTAAATTTAAGAATTTTAACCAGTTTTTCATTGTTTTAATCGAGGAAATTTTTAGTCTGGGAATCATATCAATTAAGTTGAAAGTACATGTTACTACAGTTGTAAACGAGGCTCCAAACAGGTTCAAGAAGTCTTTATATGTGGCAAAAAGATGTTATAAGTAGTATTTAAACTCGATAACATATATAACAGCTATATGTATCTGGTGGTATGATGTAACTTCACAAATATACATCTTGTCTATTTCTTACTTACAAAACATTAACTAGTAAAAGACTCTATTGAGAATGAAAATTATTATTACTTTATTTATTAAAATCCATTAGCGTCTTGTAACCTAGTTTGTGTAATATTACGTAAGGTAGACATCGTATTTTTAGTGACTTTTTATTTTATTATATATTTCGCGAAAGGTATATATTTTGGTTAGAAATTTTACGTAGTAATGTTTTTTTTATGGTTTCATTTTTTTAACTATCGACGGGTAGCATTGATGGTTGGCTGCTATGAAAATTCTATAAACACCGGTGGAAGAGATCGCAATCAGAGGGTCACATATCTCTGCATACGTCTGGTACTCTATGCAGAGCAGCATACCTAAACCTTAAATAATATTTCCTATCAAGAAATTAGGGTTCTTCGTAGGCTTCGGGCCTAAAAAAGGGGTCTGGGATTATAACCCTGGTCTAGCCAGATATACGCCCGTTAAGTAGCAACCTAACGATTATTTACATCAAGTCAAAAACGAGAATCTTATGTTAAGAGTTTGATAGAGCGCGTACAATTTCCATTTCCAACCTAAATCCGGTGAAATAATTTTACCTATTTCGCGTAATACGTTACCTTTCGTTTATGAATTATGACATAAACACTC
Organism: Anisogramma anomala; assembly: GCA_038502455.1. Classification (NCBI taxonomy): domain Eukaryota; kingdom Fungi; phylum Ascomycota; class Sordariomycetes; order Diaporthales; family Gnomoniaceae; genus Anisogramma; species Anisogramma anomala. Next base: position 6,430,340 of record JASMMZ010000012.1, on the reverse strand, counting down.
ATATAAAGTAGATTCACAAAAAAATAAAAAGAATGTATAGAAAGGTGACTGTAGCCACGTGTAAATGTTGTACATACTATAAAGAGCTCAACGCGTATAGAGTGATCCACGGTGTTAGGAAATATTCAAGTAAGGGAGAATTAAGGCTTGGGATCTATATCCGCTTTAAAAGGGTTATTATCGTAACTTCAAACCTTGTTCACGAATCGAATACAAAAGAATGAATAAACTAGTCAATAAAGAAAATAATACCACTACTACATTAATGAATAAGTACAAATTACAACAATATATAGTGTCGTTAACCAAATATAATGGTATCTTTCCATAAAAAGGTCGTAATGTGGACGTATAATGCGGCAATAGTAGCAGCATATTGAGAGCAGCATATCGTCACCCAAGTTGCCGCGTTTATCACGCTGATTGCCCTGATGCACGCCCCTATTCCCCAAGTAAAAGAAAGAGAAAATGGGGGCCTTCGCGGACGTAAAGGCACGTCGCCCCTAAATGCTATCCTTTATACATAGAGTATGTATAGTCCCTTTTACGCAACGTAAACAGCGTCTTTTGCCAGATCCATGGCGTTGAGTGCGTCCAATGTGAAGATAAGCATGATAAACACTATATAATTTCGACTTTACTAACGCGTACGCAGTTACTAAGCGAAAGCGTTGATACGTCCTCGTTGATACTGGCATTGCGGTGCCGTTTGCAGTATACCGCGTTAACCTGGCGGTAAAATCATTGTTGAACCATCTAACGACCCTAAATTATCTTTTATATATGAACTTTAACGTTATTAATGTGGTTACGTGGGCTTAGATTACGGTCGGCTATGAAGGGGAGGCAAAAAAGAAGGAGAATATAGATTTCTTTCAAAAAGAAAGCCCTTCGAAGTTGGCTTTTCAGGTTTCCTCCAAAACTGTTAAACTTTTCTATACTTCGGAGGGGGGGGACCCGTGACTAGAGTTTGCTAATATTAACAATTATTAGAACCAATTTTAGAGTTATTATTGATATCTTAATCAATATTTAAAAGCACGAAAAAGGGGAGGGGAGTGTGAAAGATATAGAAAGGAGGTCTCAAAACCGTTCTCATATTAACACCGGCAGGTGCTAAACGCTGGTTATAAATTGAAAATATTAAGACGGTTTTTTTTAAAGAAATGACTCTTATATGAAGTTAAGGGGAAAACAATATATAAGAGTAACAAATTATTTATATCTTAGAGTATTGAAAATCATGGTTTTAAGATATAATTCACGTACCTATCTGTTGGAAATACTTTAAGGTATATATAACTGTGAATTCAAGATTTAAAAGGAAATTAGATAGAAAACGAAATTGAATGGGTCTTTTTCACTCTTATAATATAAATAACGTTCATCTAGGTCAATAAGTTTGAAATGATAATAATACGTGGTAAAATTCTTACACACATATTTTATAACGTAATAATAATAAAAGAGATGCCTTCAAACTAGGAGTAAAGGATCTCATTAGCTTTTAGGTGAAAATTTGTCGTATTGGGCTCCAGTGTAGTATAATATGAAACGTTTTATAGCATATATGTATGAAATATATATTTTCCTACTTCGGTGTATTACTTTAATTTAATACCCTTCATCTTAATTCCAAGTAATGATCTAACCCCTTAAACTAATGCCATTTTTTTCACCTCGAAATGGACTTTATTAGTGTAATTTATTTGAATGGATTTATTTATGCGTTCGTTACCAATTATTCACATATATCCAGAGCTTCATCATACTAATAAAAGAATGAAATAGAGTATACGCTTATTAGGAGGAAGTCGTGACATTACTCCGATGGCCCTATATAACCTAAATATCATTTACTTATATCGTAATGTTTTTTTTAAAAAAGAGTTAATTATAATGATTTCGTAGTTTCCAAAAGCCTTTATTGACTTTACATCGAAAACGAATGTATCGTAATAAAGTTAATGAAAGATTATTAAAAACAAATCATTATTTGAATTGAACCTAAACCTATTCGAGACATATTAAGAACCTCTGTCATTTTGGCAAGTTAATATATTCATAAAAATGTCAGTTTAATATTCATCGAATTCGTAAAACTATAATAAAAATACCTAATTTACTTGTTTTCGATCAATCTTCCATTATCTTTATTACAAACCCCTGCGTAAATATAGGTATTATCAGAATAAGTCTCGAAAATTGCGGGAGCTCGTCTTCGATATTTAAAAGCCTAAAAACCAGGGTTCCTTAACTTTGAATACGTCGAAACCGGGGCAAAGCCGGATTTCCGATAATAAAGACTTAATTGGTATCGGCTGCCTATATGAACTCGGCTACCGTCCTAAACTTAACCATCCTTCGTAAGGACTCACTTTATATTGACTACGCCATTTTACTATATGTACGTTGAGGGAAAGACCTGGTGATGACCTCTTCAAAAACAAATGAAAAATAGAAATGGGGAGGGGGGCGGTAAAGCCTTCCGAGCTTTTAAAATCGTTGTATAATGAGGTATTTAACATCGGTCGCTTTAATTTTAAACATTATTCCAAGCCTTTTTTATTTTAAGGCGACCATTCTTAACGAAAATTTGAAGTTTTTCAAATCACCGGAATTAGATTTGGTATGGTATAAGGGGACAATAGCTTTGAAAGCAATAGCTATTACTTAAAAAACCTCGTTTTTAAGGTATCCTGAGCCGATTTCAAAGTATTAGCTTTTTACGTTGTATTTAACCATCATTATGATTGTGAAAACGGATTCCGTACAGAATAGGTGGGAAAGTAGTCTTTATTACGTGCGCGAAAGCTCTTTGTAATACCGTATAACATTTAACGCTTTATTTATTCGCTTCGTAACAAGGGTTCACCCTAAAATAACCCGGTCAAAGTAAAACCTTATTTAACTAACACTATATCTCTTCGAATATTTGGTAAGCTTTACAGCAAAGTATATGAACCTAAGTCGTAAATAAACGAGTTACCGTATTTTATAACATGGATTCGGCTTTTTCAGCCTGTAATATGAATTAAGTTGGATTTCTCAAATACGAATTCAAACTTACTATTTCTTGCTGAAATATAGATTTCCTATACATTCTCTAAGTTGATGACGATAAGGTTGAAAAATTCAGAAGTCGGTACAAAGCCTGCATTATCCGCGTATATAAATATACAAAACGGATAAAACTAGGCGAAATCTATCATATATATTATATATACAAACAGGAAAATCAGAGAATCTTAAGTTGTGCTGCAGGCTAAGTTCGAAAAGCCCGTTGGAACTTCATAATCATAAATACAAATAGTTCGTTCGGTTTAAAATCTTCGAATGAAGATCAGTGAATTACAGTAAAATACTTTATTATTTATTTTTAGATGAGTAGATTATGAATTCAATCGTCAAATTCCATTTATACGTTCCTAGTGAAAATGAAAACGAATTTTCCGTAAGTTAATACCGTTTCGATATCGTATATAAGGGCTTCCATAAGGTCGGTAGCTAAACGCTAGGGTGTTTAACCTCCGTGCAAATCGTTGACCTTTCTGAGCCTAGAAACGAATTAAATTATCCGACACGCTATTATAAATTGAAATCTATTCCAATGAACCGAAATTAAGATAATATATTGTTGTAATTATTGATTGTCAATATTGTAGCTTCCCAGTCTCACGATTTAAAATACTTTGAAATATTTTCACGTTGAAGGAAAAGTTAAGAGCGTAATGAATTCATTGTACAGGGTGCGGAAGAATTTTACAATAGAGTTTTTAATGGATTCCAAAACTTCGGATTGTAACGTTTTGTAACCCGACAAATGTATTTGATATTCAGATAATATTACGTTTAAATTTCTATTTGATGAACTGAACATTATACTGCCAAGAGTATTCCAATTTATTCCAATTGAGTGACAAAATTAAATTATCTAGTTTACAACGAAACTTCGATTTAATATATGTCTTTATAAAACTCAAGTTTATGTAAGAGTATCGACGACGAATTATTTATTAACTTAAAGTGGGGGGGGGGGGGGGATTGGAAAATTAGCGATATTAGTTTACGATTACGTATAAATTCATTAAGCTGATAACCTAATCGATTTTGATTTTTTTACATTTTGGCAAGCGCCCTTTTTGCCTTTGTTACAAAGTTCCATAATTTAGAAACGTTAAGTCTTTATGGTCGAGTCGTGTTAGATTTTGGTATATAATAATAAAGCTAGTCGAATTTAAATTTCTACCACTTCTTAACCTTTATATAAACGAAAACAAGCTGTCCATACGTTTATAGAGAGTTGAAAAGTACTCGGTTAAAGGCGTTTATCTACCTGTTAGTCGTCGCTTTATATCTTACGGCCTTTATTGGAGTTAATAAGGCTATTATTTTTTTTCAATAACGTCCTCGAATCGTTCAAGATTGTTTTTGGCAATGCATTAATGTAGAAAGGGGACCGATATACCCTTTTAATTTAAAAAAGAACTATTGGTTATACGCGATAGTTTAACTTATACTTAAAATGAAGACATATCGTAGATAAAAACCCCTTTATATTGATAAATTAATGTTGAAAACATAGTTTCTCCAGTAAGTATGTATTTTCATTTTTCCGGAAAATTGGATATTAATAACGATAACTGTTAGAAGGGCCTTAGATAGTTGCAACGTTGTCGATTCGATTGGTCGAAGTAAAAGTAGTATTGCATTAGTTAAGTGGTGGATGTATTGTTTTAGGTTTGGCAGACTGCTAGCCGATCTACATAGTAATTTGTATGGTCAATTGCTTAGCTCATTCCCAAGTGTGCAGTACAGCGTACTGCACTCAACTTACACCTAATGCGGTAAATCCACATGAAAAATAAACTTAACCTGCAGTTTAGTTAACTTATTTCATTACATTTAGTATTTTTGTAACACTGGCGGCTTTTTAGTTTGTGCGTGTACACTAGTAGTGTTAACCAATCTTTTTCGGTTAGCGCTAAATAACGACCTCGTTAACTTTCCAACCCTTCGTCAATCTCAATTAACTTCCATTCTAAATTACACCTGATTTTCTCTAAATTAACCTCATTTGACTTCAATTACTCCGTTGTTTGGAGGTCCGAGCTTATTAACTCCTATAAGAAGTTTTTCTGCTACAGAATTTCGCAAGTCTCCACATTAGGCGTGCCAATCAAACAGGTACACATCGTAAATTCCCTGGTAGTTTTCTGTTTTCCAAATATATCCTTTGTCGCTGACTCGTAATTTAGGCTTTCAAGGAGGCCTATTAACGTAGCCCTCTATACGTATAGTTAGCCTGTTACTGTTTACAAACCTTTTTATGACCTTATTTAGCACTGCTTTCGTTATAACATTAGTAGTATTGTCCTTATCGTTAATTTATTGGAATTATTTGATTTCTCTCCTTTCGTACAATTTATAAAGTGCCATTACGTCGATCATTGTACGTTTTTCACTGGTGGTTCCAAGCTTTAAAACGTATTTGAATAGGTTCTTCAAATCGGTATACATCATTACCGGAATAGGAGGAATCTTTAACTACCTGGTAATGTGGTTAAGGGTTTTCCACAATTCTATAACTATGTTAAAATCTATTATTATTCCGTAGATCTCTGAAGCTAGTACGATTCGTATAATCCTGTTATAACCCAGACAAAGGTTGGGTCAGAAAGCAGGCTAGTATGCAACACTGCGCCACTAGAAAGCTTGAGGTCTAGAATCAAGAGGGGAACTTCTCTTATGTCAGCAACCCCGGACAGGGAAGGACCGATGTGACCGACAGTGGTTCAGTCGGTTATACAGGACCGATGGGACCGATAGCGACTCCAGCGGTCCAGTACTGAAGACGGTATGAAGGATAGGGATATAAGGACACGGTCAGCACCACATAGATAGTATTTCCTTCATAGCTCTTCAGTTGTCAATCTAAGTATTCAGTCTACACACCTGAATAGCCTAACGGCTAGTGATCATTCTACAGCACGAACAAATATCTTCTGATATTGCACCTTTGTTACCTCTACTATCTTACTGCTAACTTAAACCCCCTAACACCTTCTATTTACTCCCGGGTATTTAGTGTGATCATTACAAATCCTTTTACACTTAACGAAAGTCCAGTAAATAAGGCAACCGGTAATATTATCCTGGATTTTCCATTTATTTTCCTTAAAGAAGGTTATTAAATATATAATTTATGTAGACAAGTGGGTGTTATTTATAAAGGAACCATCTGTAAAAATCATTATCTTAGTCTTTGACAGGTCGATTTAAACTATATTAATCCTATGGTCTAGGTTTCGCATCTGCCACCTAAGCCTTTTTTCAAGCCGGATGAAGTCTTTATTTATCGGATCCTATGTTTTATCCGCGATAAAAAGGTTGTAAGAGGCTTTCGGTTAGTATAGGGTAACAATATAGCTATTACAAGTACGTTATTTAAGGTACCGTTAGACTTAAGCCGTATTAATGTTATTGATCGTGGCTAAAACAGTATTTTAGCCCTATTAACAAAAGTTAAAGCCGGCGTCAACATTAAATATACGGATTAACGATTTATCAAAGTTAAGTTGGCTATCTTTTGTTAATATCATTACTGGCTTACAGTTTTAGAACTTGAAGTTTTTAATCGCCTATTGTTCCAATGTTATAAAACTAGCCGTTTCTACGAAAAAGGTATCGTCAATTTATATACCTACCACTCCGAAGTTCCTTTCTTACGTTACCAGTAAGTATAGGTTGCATATAAAAATATTTATCGCTAGTCGTAATTTAAAGTGTAATTAATAGTTTAGAAACCAATAAAAACCTATTTTGATTAATCATTATACTGGTTCAACATACTGTATTACCGTCTCCATAAAATAAATAATGTGTAGTTTTCATAGTAACTTTTTTAATTGAATACTCTGGAAATCCGTTATTAGCTACGTATAAGCTTACGTTATATTACAGCTACTAAACGTAAATTTACCTTTAGTTTTAATTAATAAACTTATTGCCAAAACTACTATTAAACTTTTACTGGTTTTCTTAATCGTTAGCGACCAGATAGAAATCTGGGTTTGACCTTTATCTCTGTATGTTTTAAACAATTAAATGTAACCTTCCGTACGGCCGTCTCGTAATTTTGTTTTAACCTCGTAAATAATTCTCGTTTTTAAAATCGTTATATTTAGGTTTTCAAGGTTAAAGTCGGTTTTCGGAACGAATTGTATAACCACTTAAGTGAATAAGCTATTAATTATAACTTTATTCTTTTTAAAAAATGTTTGCATGAGGTTTTGATAATCCTTTGTACTTGGAGTTTTAATGCTAAGTTGTTGTGGTCCTTCTTTTTCCTACTTACTTAAGCAGTATTATAAATACGATCCAGTGTGTACTCCTCTTGTTTAATGTTGCTTTTTTTTTGAGGGTCGTTTTCGTTGCCGGCTTTCTATTGGCTTGTCGATAACTAGTAGAAGAAACTTATATTACTTCGATCGCTTAGCTTAAAGGTCTTTGTCATTAATAGCCCTAATATAGAGTTTAACTTAGGGATTTCGAGAGAGAAAAAACCGGGCCGTTAGCCGTTTCAATAACCATTTCAGAGTTTATGATACTTACGATCTTATACGGGCCTTTCCATTTACCCGGCTTCCGCCATACGATTACTTTACTTTGTAACAGTTAAGTAAGTACATCTATTGTTATAAGATAGTTCTTGATATTAAGGTTATTATTAACTTAGCGGCGTAACGATTTCTTTTACAATTTCTTTAAAGTTTTCCTTTAAATCGAAGTACGCTTTTGAGTATTTACCGAGGGCAGAGATTGACTTGTTAGGCGTGGGTACGCTCCAAATACTAATTACGTTGATACTAGGCCATTAGGTCTTATATCTTTCAGGATTTTTACCGTCATTTAAAGACGTCCCTCTGGGTTTGTAAAGCTTTTAATCTTTAATGTAAGGATATTATACGCTCGTAGAAGTAGAGTGTGTATCCTTTAAACCTTTATAATGCTTTAGTAAGCTTTTATAAGTATCTGTTTACATTGTATACATAATATTTTGATATTCTTTTAAAAATTAGCCCCCGTAAAGTTAGTGCCTATATCGTTAACGACGAAGTTAGGTGGATCCATAAACGTATTTATTTATAATATTCCAAAGTTTTCAACGTATCTTTTACTAAAATTAACTTGAAAAATTTGACCTCGTAAAAAGAGGTTGCGTAATGAACGACGTGAAGAAAAAGCTTATTATTTAAGTAAAATATATTAATAAATATTTTGCAATTAAAGTTTTTATCGTCTTTTAGTATTAATTGAAATGTCTGGGTGGCTTGGATGCAAATTTAGCAGTGGTGACGGAGTCTTTTGGTGGCTTTTAGGGTGGAGTATTTGATATCTTTATATCTTACAGACTTTAGGACTTTATATAACCTATTAACGTTTGGGTAGTTAAAACTCCAGAATAATTTACTTATTTCCAACTCCTTCCAGCTTAGTATCACTGTATCCGGGCCTTGAAAATAAAACTATAAATACCCACATTTAAATGCGAGGGGAAACCTTTGGCCGTTTTTAACTAGCTCATTTGTATTAACGTTGACGTTAATATCGAGGGTTTTTATATTCTCTAGATAAAGGAGGAAAGGGATAAGTAACTTAAGGATGTGGAATGTAATCGCTTTGAAAATAGTTTAAATTACCGTTATCTCTATTAACGATAGTTACTTACCTGATTTATAATGAATTTTTGCCTTTCTAGTATCTTGAAAATTCATTTCAATAGTCATAGTGCTTTCCCTCCGCAATGCCACATATTATGAATAACCTTCTATTAAGTATCTTGCTGCCCCTATATTTAGTATAATACTTTGAAATGTATGGTCCGCCCAACGATCGCGAAGATCAAAGATATGTTAGTGGTCTAGTGTATAATTAGGGTAAAAGTAATGGTTTTTACCACCTAAACAGTAAAATAAAACGTATTCAGTTAGTTACTAGACCATATTAAGAGTAATATATTTATGTTATTTGATTTAATTAGCGGTATTATCGCCTTTATAAGCTCGCCGCCCTCGAAGTTTACGATTTAATTGAAGTAATCCTGTTTAAAAACGGTAAGGTATAAGATATAGTATATTACTTTCCTGTTATTTTGTTTAACGAGGGGGTACCAAGTTAACCTATAGCTAGATTTACTATAGGTTTGACTTTTTTGCTATTATTACGACGATAATATTGCTATTAATAGGTCCGCCTCAGTCTTAGACTCGTTGGCGTTAGCGTGGTTGTTATCTTTAGTCTGTGGTCGATGGACCAAATATTGGGCGTTAAGGGCGCCCGTAGCCAGACTTACAGTCGACTTAATTAACCACCATAAGGTTCTTTTTATTTACGTTAAGGTAGCTTCTAGTTTAAGTGTATATACTAAAATAGTTTGATATTCGCATTATTATAGTGGCAAACAAGAAACGTAACTGGTTAAAAAAGCCCTTGTATGTGGTATTTGTGCGTTGTAAGGATTATTTAAACTCATTAACACCCGTAACTACTGCCTGTACCTGTTCGCGATGTGTAGCTTCGCTAGCATAAGCTTTTCCCATTGTTTTTTGATATAATATTAACTTATTAAATATTTAATTAAGTATATCCATCGGTATTTCCTCCTGTTTCTTTTTAACTATTATGGTTACCTACCTCGTAGTAGCCTAATTTATGCGATATTACGTAAGGTGAACTTCGTATTCGAAGTGGATTTTTATGCCGTCGTAGATTTCGCGAAATGTAGTGGTTTGAGTAAGGAATGTTAAGTGATAATTCTTAACGTACTTTATAAGGATTTCGGGAAATATTATGTTAAAACCTAGAAGGGGTACTTCCATCCATTTATAAATGTTTAAAAAGAGTATTATCTTAGTGTTAAGAAGGTTTTAAAGCTTATCATTATATGTTTCCGTGTTGTTCCAGATCTTGGGGAAGTCCATGAGGTGTTTATAATTAATATTAACCATTTTGATAGGTTTTAAAGGTAGGTCACAATAGTTATTTTAGTCTTCCTTAGTCTTTCCTAGCATTTTATGTTTTAAAGCTTTCGAGTACGTTATTAAGGGTAATTGCCAGTCGTCTGGCTCGAGGGATAAATTCCTGTAGTATGACCAGTGGCAGGCTTTCCCATATAGACAATCCTATCGTGGCAAGGGTTTTAAGGGACTTATCAATTAAAGTACTAAGGAGCGATAGGTATTTCAAGGTTTTGGAAGGATTAGAGATCCCGTTTAAGTAACTGGTAGAGGACGCTAATGTTAATACCTCTTACCGTATTAACAACTACTGCTTCGTGTGCTTTGCCTCCGCCAAGAGTATATTCCGCAGCCGCGGGAAAGTCCATTAGCGATAAATACAAGAGTGGAGGGCGTTCGGACCGTTGTTACCGCTACGAGCGGACTGGCGATGGATTTGCCCCCGTTCCATTAATCCTAAGGCTGTAAGTAGAGGCTGTGTTACGCGTCCATCAACTTTAAAATAAGTTTTAACCGTTTTTTAAAAATTTCCCCACTAAAAATACAACATTTGAGGCGCTGAAAAAAACGGCCGCCGTTGCAAATAACCAAAACAAGCCAATAATAATTAGTATCAGGTGCTAACCGGCGGACCAGGGAATTGGCAGCCGCTATCGTTACCTGGAAACAGGGTTTTCGTATATACTGCGTAAGCGAGTTTGACGACGTTATTACGCGTCGCCGTAAGGAGAGTAAAAACCCCCTTGCGCCTTTGCCTAAGGGCATATAACCTAAGGCATAAGGCTATACCTCGTTGGCGCCGGTGGCATCGACAGCAGTAATGGCGGTGGCATTAACATAAAAGGTAGGATAATAGAGACGCGACGGTGTTTCCCTTTCCCTTTCCTTTAAATAGTAACTAGCTATCTTTTTAGCCGGGCCAATGCTCCTGGTTATATTAATATCATTGTTTTTGTTTTTCCGTCAAAGAAAAATGTTTATTACTAATCAATATAACTCAAAAGATATAAAATTAGTAAGTTCTGATTACGTTAAATAAAAGGTAAAAGTATTTAAAAAAGAAGTACGAAGTCGTATATTCAAAGTGTGACGACATTTTAAGAGCGGCGTAAAATGGTAAATCAAAATTAAAAAAAAAAGAAAACTAAAGAACTCGGTAAAGTCGATACGTTTAAAATAAAGAGTAATAGAAAGCCGGGAGCGACGCGAAATAGTAGGGTTAAATAAAGGTATAAATCGGGGAGCAGCGTAGATGGCGAAACTTAAGCCGCTTTAAACCTGGCGAAAGTGGTGTAACGGCTTATTAAAGCCGTAAAACCTTTTTAGCGATACCAATAAAGAGAATGCTTATAGTTATGAGCGTTTTTAACGCTATGTTTAGTATAGCTCTAGTTATCGCGTTTATCGAGTTTAATTTTCCATTAATTGACCTTGTTTTTTTTTTCGAATTCCCAATATTCATATAACTTACATAATGCTATAATGGCGATCATGAACTGCGTTTTATTTTTGGCACCTAATTTAAATGGGCATTTATAAACCGAAGAGGAGTTTATATATACGATAAAAAGGATAGGTTATAAACTAATGTTGGAAATAATTATCCGCACCGTTATTTTATAGTAATACCCGATTCGAAATTTCCAACTATATTATAGATTTTTAAAGCTAGGACGCTTTTCGTTTCCTTTTTGTATTTGGTAAAGCATTAATGGATTTTTTTTTCACGAAAAGTAAATCTGTTTCAGGCTGGTTTTTCTTTACCAAGGATCTAAAAAGGGTTATTTACGAATTATAATCGTTATCATTATCGAACAAGCCGTTAGTAAAATTAAATAACTTTATAGTACGTATATTTAGCGGTATAAACTGAAAATCGCGTTTTGGATTATGTATTTGTTATAAAAAAACATTTATTAAACGCTTTTTATATATCGTTCGTCAGGGCGGTTTGGTATTAAGAGGCGCCTAAAAGTTTAAATTTCTCCTTTAATTGTATTATAAAAGTAAACTAAGCGCTATGTGAGCGTTGGCATTTATATTTGTTTGTTCGTTTAACGCTATTTAAAACGATAAAGGTAACTTTGTTTGTCTATACCTTTTGCGAAAGGCCTAAAACGCCGTTCCGAAAAGTAATAGTGGTATTATTAAAATGGATTATATGATCCTCCGTTAGGTATGTTTTGAGTTTCGTTTTTAAACCGGTCTTTGAAAGTTTTCTCTTTTTAGATACAGAAAACGACGCGTTATATAGAGTTAACATATCGTCCGTTAATATACCTGTTAGTGTAAAGCCCTCTAAACAGGCTATTAATACTAAAAGGTATAGGTAGAAGGTCAAACTAGTTATTTCGAGCCATTTTAATAGTGTTTTTAATAGGTATTATAAATTAGTAAATACCAGTTTTAATTAGGCTGTGAAATATTTTTATAATATGTAAAATCGTTTTAACCGGTTAGTGTTTTTTAAGATCCTTTGGTATATCAGCGTAAATATGTCGTTTAAGTCGTTCCTTAAACGCAGTATATATTTTCGGTATTTTTTGGAGTTCGATTTATTAGTTATACGATATGCTAAGAGAGGTTACAAGCGTAAGAATCAAACGGTGGCTAGTCCCTTATAAGGTAGGCGACTATGTTATAATATTCCTGTTACTATCATTGTTATATATACTAATGATCAGACGGTTTTTTTATAATGTTTGCAGGTTTTATCATCAATTTTGTAAACGATGCGAATGGTAAAAATTTTATAGGCATTATATATTATCGGGTCGAATTGTTTCAATCGAAATACCTTTTGGTCGATTAATATAAAAATCTATATTTACGTAAATCATTCGAACAGGGAGCCTAGGGTAGTATTAATGTCGTTGTGGCGAATCTATAAGCTAATTTCGTGGTTATCTATTTTCTTTTATGTAATAAAGGAATTTACGACAAAGTTTTCGGGGCGTTTTTTAGTTTTAGAGTTAAGGGAACGGCTTCGGCGGCACGATACGGTTTGGATTGATATAAGAGGGCCGTTTTTGTTTATTAAAAGAGGGCCAGGTGCATAATACAGAGGGTAGGTTAAAAATAGGAGCGGTTAATATTCGTTGTCCTAAGGGGTATTTCGCTAGCAGTTTCATTCGGGTTATGGTTTTTGGCGACTTTTTTCCATCTCTCTTTTGTATTTTCGTACTATTGTCTAGCAAAACGAAGTTATACCATTGAGCAGGTTAACTAATATATTATAGACTTTAACCTCGTTAATTTTGAAAATCCAGTTTATCTGTCCTTGGTTATTCAAATCAGGACCTTAGATTATAATAGTATGTCTAGAACGCTAGCTGTGTGTTAGCTATTCCTTATGGATAACGCTTAAAATATATCATATTTGACCCTTAAAGAACGTCATGCTACTATAGTCATTTTTATAGCATTCGCTCTCTATAACGTAGTTGGTAATAGTATGAAGTTTATATAGACTTTTGGGTAAGTACCAAAAATAAGGAGTTTGGAAATAAACCTAATTAGGCCAAAAGTGTTGTTAACGGTGTTAACCATTATTTAAAGGATGTATTTCTTGGAATTAGTATCTTTTTTTTTTATAGTATTATATACGTTTTTTGAAGTGATCCGTATTACCTCTTACATTTTATAATATCCTATAGGGCTTTTACTAAAATTTATTTATACTTTCTACCGGTTATTCGGACCTTGGTACGTTATTCGGAGGAGTCGAAGGCTATAATAATATCGTATATAATGTAGTTTGGGGGCCCTATTTAAACGTTAAACCAATAGTTAATTAAAGTGTTTGGTATAAACTTAACGATTTGGAATAGTATTGCAGCGTCGACTGCCTAAAAGACTGGCTTACTACTTGAATATATAATATTAATAATTACTTAGTAATAAAAGTTTATATCGTTTTGAAGAACAAATTTAAACCAGCATAAGGCTCATAAATATAATTAGCACTTATAGCAAAACTTTTTAATAGCTTTAAGTACGTCATTTCCCATATCTGTGTAGCTTACAACGTAAAAAAGGTGTAAAAGGCTCTTTATAATCGGGTATCCTAATCGACGGTATAAAAACCGCAATTCTGGTTACTTTAAGTAGATAGCCCTATTTATATGTATTTCGAAGAAAAACTATAAGTAGCCGAACTTAGGTCAAATCGATACAGATAAGATATCCGAGGAGCGAATAAACTAGATAGTCGTATTCTGAATCTTAATTCCGAGATTATTTATATCAGCTAATAAAATCAGGAATAGTATTTTAGCGTTTATTACGTAGAATTTGATTGGTCCGAATCACGTATTTATAACTATTGCCATGAGAGATAACGCTTTGACTTTACTAAATAGGACCTTTCGGTGTTTTTCTATTCGGTTTAACTAAAACATCGGAAACTTCGTCGCAAACGTTTTGAATTGTTGTTTTCCGGTCGTTAAGATTTCGGCTATACCAGAATTAAGTATAATTCCCTGAAACCGGTTGCCATATCTATTCAAAAGTATGAATTACGACGTTATATAGGCGTTAAACGCTCCGTTAATATAGTTTAGGCCTATTATATGTAAAAAAGAGGCGTTTTATAACCTTACGAAAATACGTTCAACAATTTTATCTTCGTAGGTTATTAGGTAAATCTTATTACCCGTAAAGTCTTTATCGCCAGATATGGATTCATAGGGGTAGGCGTTAAGTTTATTATCCGTACCTTCGTATACAGCTACCTATATTGTTAAATTGGCTTTGATCTGATCCTTGAATTTATAATAGGCTTAAAACTATTATTTAATCTGAATTTACTTGTAAACGGGGTAGTTTGTAAATTAGTAACCTATTTTTCCGTCAACGATATACCGTTTTTATATATCAGTGGTGGTTTGTATACCTTTTCGCAGGTATTTCTATAGCCGTGGTACGGTTTGTTTATTTCTGAACGATCGTCCTTGAACCTTATTACTAGGTTCCCTCCTTAATACTTATATTTTGGGCGTTCTTTTTGCTTTAGGTATATCTTGGATTATCGATCCAAAACGTGGTAAATGGTTTCGACAAGGTTTGTTTTGGTGATTTGTCCCTTTTTTTTATTTTTGTCGACTACAAATACTAATCGGAGGTTTTACTACCGGATTATGAAGGTTTTAAGTAATGTTTTAAAGCTTATATAAAAGGCCTTTAAATCTTTTTTTAGTTGAAAAAGTGTAATGTCGAAGTCTGGGTTTTCGTGGTATACTTTTATTACTACTTGAAAAAATATTTTGTCCCCCTTATATTCTGGTTTAAGGACTATTTAACATTTTCTAAACTTATTTAATAGGGCGGTAAGGTTTCCTATGTATTTTTATCAGCTTTTTCTTATTAGTTTTTTATGGATTCCCAAGTCATATCAATTCAGTTCTTATTATAAAGTTTATAGTAAGCCCCTATATAGAAATAGGATGGAAAACGGTTATAAAATTTTACAAATATATTCACCAATATAAGGTAGTATTATATCATTTTTAAATTTACCCGAATAGTATATGAGATGAAATAATATAAAATTCGGATAATTTAATACTTAATATTTTATATGTGTTAAGTATAGCTTGTATTTTGTTGTTAAGTTTATCGTACGGTTTACTGTTATAGTTTTTTTTTTTCCTTATTCCAAAGCCTGATAAAGTTAATAAGTTTTATAGTATCGTTTTTATTAGTGGTCAAGCAGTACAGTAAAAGGTTACGATAGGGGTAATGATTAGCGGTTATTGGTCCGTAGGGTACGTATTAACGTTTTACGCCGCTTGTCGTTTCCTAAAGCAGACTGTTTTTTATATTTAAACCGTTTACGTTATAGCCGGGCGGATTATCTTCGGTATTTCGGCCGCTACCGCCGTAGACGAGCGGGATATTTTCGGTATTTGGGGAGTGGTTTATTATTTGGTTTTGCTTTATAATATATACCAGTGTAGGGGTGTATTATACTTATGTAGTAAATAAGGATTATAGTCGATTTTTTTTCCTCAGAGCTTTTATTTATTACTTGGGATATAGGTATATGATTAAGTCTTTTTACGCTTAGTCTCTATCGTTTTATTAATTTCCTCTTGTATTCCGTTAGATAGTATCCTTTTTCAAATTCCGTTTAATACAAATTTCATCCTTTTAGTCTAGTAAGTCGGTAATTTGCGTTATTTCAAATAAAGCTTTTATAAAGCGGCTTTTTTTACCCCCTAGGGTATTAAAACCTTTGGTTTGTAGTTAAATTCGTAAGGCTTTATCAAAAAAGGAGTTTACTAGTTACTATATACCTCACGTCCAATTCGAAAATCTTTTATGGAAATTACTTAATAAGTTAGATTTTTAGGCCTTTTCTTCCTAATAATGAGACATAACAGCTAATATATATAAATATGTCGTATAGGGGTTTAATTCCTTAACTGGCATATCAATAGTATTATCCTAAAAATCGAAATCAATTTTGTATATTATTGCTTTTTTAATTCCTATATGTTGGACTAAAACGTCTAAATAAGCGCTAGCCTCCTCTATTGTAGTTGGTATTGAGGCTTTAGCTATAGGCTTTTTCGGGCGGTTTGGTAAAGTGATTCCTGTGTTTATTTAGTATATTAAAGAGAAGTTAGTTAGTAATTATGCGTCTAAGTTAGATTGAGGTACGTTTATATCCAGAAGTTTAGAGTAATTCGGTAAATACAAAATAAATGAAATAATTAAAACGGTTGAATTAAGGCTTACTAGCATTTGTTAATACAAATGAATTTCGAATGATACGTGAATAAAACGTAACTATAGATTAATGAACCGTTTTAAATTAGTTTTGTTAATGTTTGGTAGCGTTACGTTAACTATGTAGCTATAAATACTTGAAATGTTACAGATACTAAATATAGAATACATAAGGCGAACGTGGGTAAATTTAAAACATATAAGGGGGACGTGAGAATGTGGTTAGGGTTAAGTGATTGTAATTATAGGGAGGTGTGTTGTGTAACCCGGTATGTGGGTTTTGGTTCGTGTTTGACGAGCGGTCTGTTATGACCCAACAGCTGCAGGTTACATTAGCAGCGGCCCACAGCACTAATGAAGGAAATCAGTTGAACACAGCCTAACGGCAGGCATCTGGTCCCACAGATCCCCCAGGGTTGGGGTCGTTAGGGACCCACTCGGCACACCAAGAACCGGAGACTGGATATGTTGGATATACTACATATCCAAATGATCTAGTCTAGATATGTTGGATCGCGCACATATCCAACATATCCCATGCCACCACGTCAACTGAAGGAACTAGATATAAGGACGTGGTCATCATCACGTTAGGTAGCTTCATTAGATAGTTCTTCAATTTTCAATCTAAGTATTCAGTCTACACACCTGAATAGCCTAACAGCTAGTGATCATTCTACATCACGAACAAACATCTTCTTGATGTTGCACCTTTGTTACCTCTGCTACCTTACTACTAATATAAACCCCCTGACACCTTCTATATACTCACGGATATTTAGTGTGATCATTATACGGTCCAGATTAGCGTGTTGTAGCTGTTCTTGGTAAAGTGGGCGGTTCGGATAACATATTCGTAACTTCTTTTAAATTAAACGAGCGATTCGGATACTATATTCGTAACCGCTCCTATATTTTACTAGCGGTGTGGATATTCTATTTCAAATCGGATAGGTTTTAACTAGGGGTTTCGAAACTTAATAGTTTTGGCTTACGTGGCCTGGTACGTGATAAGACGCTTTTCAAGAAGTTCCCGGGTACATTAAAACACCAAAATAGGGTTAATAATCGCGTAACATAGCTTCTAGTAGATTCAACGCTGAATAAGGGTTAAGATATCGTATTAGAGTTATTCTCTTTAAATTTATTTAGTTTTTACAATCTTTATATAGATTCCGTGTAATTCTTGTAAAAACGTAGTATTAAAGTACGAATAGTTGAAACCGCTATATTATTTCATTACAGGTATCTAATTTATGTCTTTCTTTTTTTCTAAGCTATTTGTAGTCAACCAGGTCAGTTACTAATTAATATCGATAAGTTTTAAAAAACTATTCTTTACGTAAAGTAAAAAAGATAAAAAAAAGTAATTATTAGATTGGTATTATAGTAATAAAAGATAATAGTCAGAAAGAAGTCTTTCAGAGAGTGTACGCCACGGATGGAAGGTTATAAATCTCCTATCTGGGCAGTGGCTTTTTTGCCGTGCGCTTTAGAATATCCAATCCGGACCGCACCATACATTGCTGTACAGCCTGGAATAGTTATTCAAAACCACTCTATACATGGTACACTTTGCATCTTACAAAAGTTTAGCCTGCAGCGTGACACTTTACCGTGCACCCTGCAGGAAAGCACCTTGTAATATAGTGCACTACCACTTGGCCTATGTATACTATCTATGAGGGTATATGGTAATATCTACAGGGACCGTTAAGCCTTGGCTACATTAGTCTTATTGATTATAACTAAAACAGTACCCTAGCCTTTTTGGTGAAAGCTAAAGTTTGTGTTAACATTAAGTATCCTGATTAACAATTTATTAAAGTTAAGTTTACTGCCTTTCGTTAATGTCGTTATTAACTTGTAATTCCAAAACTCCAAGTCCTTAATCTCCTGTTATTTCAATGCAACAAAACTAGCTGTTTTAACGAAAAAAATATCGTTAATTTACATATCTACCACATCGAAGTCCCTTGCCTACATTATTAATAAATACGAGTTGTACGTTAAAAACTTTATTACTAGCTGTCATTGAAAATACAACTAGTAGATTAAAAATCAATAAACTCCTGTTTTAATTTGTCTATATAGTGATTTAATATATTGTATAACCGTTCCTCAAGGGTAAAAAATACTTAGTTTCTATAGTAGTTTTAATAATACGATCCGTTGTAAATCCCCTACTAACTATGTATAGGTTTATGTTATATTACAGATATTGAACGTGAACTTTCCTTTAGTTTTCACTAATAAACTTATTATCAAAACGATTACTAAACGTTAATTCATTTTTTAAATCGTTAGTGGCTGCGTAAAAATCCAGTTTTTACATTTATTACCGTATCCTTAAGCTATTAAACGTAACTTTTCATACGGACTCCCCGTAGTTTTACGTTTAACCTCGTAAATAATTTTCGACTTAAAAATCGTAACGTATGGATCTTGGAGGTCAAAATCAGTCTTTTTTGCGAATTATATAACTTTTCGAATTGATGAACCGTTAATCTCAACCTTCTGGCTTTCCTTAAAAGGTTTACAGAACTCTTAATAAACCCTTACATTTGTAACTTTAATACTAATTTCTCGTCATTCTTTTCTTTCCTATTTACCCAAGCAGTATTATAAATATGGCCCGGTATATATTTCTCATTTTTAATGTTTGCTTTTTTCGGCGATCGTCCGCATCGGCGACGTTTTATCTACTCATCAATAACAGGTAAAATAGGTTTATATTAAATCGGTTGTTTAACTTCAGGGTTTTTATCGTTAATAACCCTAATATTTGGCTTAACCTAAATGATTCGGAAAGATACAGAATCTTTATCAATTTTAATAATCATTTCGTAATTCGCAATACTTAATATTTTATACGGGCCCTTCTTTTTACCCGCCTCCCGCTGTATAAGGACTTTACTTAATAACGTAAAAACCAATACGTCGATTATTATTAGGCTATTCCTGGTATTAAGGATATTATTAACTTCGCGATGTGCCAACTTTCTTCGCAGCTCCTTTAGAGCTTTTCTGTAGGCCGCAACATGTTTCTAAATACTTACTGAGAGCAGAGATTCACTTGTTAGGTAATGGTATGCTCCAAAAACCAACAGCGTTAACACTAAGCCGTCAAGGCCCATAATATAGTTTAAGCCTTTTACCGTTATTTATAAGAGTGTCTTTGGATTGGTAAAACTTTTAATTTCCAATGTAAAGATATTAGCTGCTCGGAAAAATAGGGCTTATATCCTTTCAATCTTTCCAATACTATAATAGGATTTTACGTGTAAGTTCCTATACTAAATACTCATTATTTTAGTATCTTTTTAAAATTGAGCCGCCGTAATGTTGTTACCAGTATCGTTGACAACGTCGTCGAAAAAACCAAATACGTGTTAATTTATAATATCCTTAGCGTTTCCTACATATTCTTTTTCGAATGGGATTGAAGCAGTTTAACTCCTTAAAAAGATGTTACGGACTTGACTACATAAAAAATATGCTTATTATCTAAGAAACTCCCGTTAATAAAAATCTCGTAATTAAAATCCTTATCCTCTTTTAATATGAATTTAAATCTCTGTGGGGTTTAATAATGTGTTTAATAGTGGTAAAAAAAGAAAATTATTTTATATATTCATAACTTACGGGCTTTAGGACTTTCTATAGCCTATTGATAACTAAATAGTTAAAAAGTCGTTATAGTTAACGTATTTTCGGCTTCTTCAGGTATAACACCACTATTTCCGGTTTTTAAAGATAAAACTATAAGTACATCTATTGAAAAGCAAAGTGAAACCATTCACCGTTCTTAACTAATTAGTCTTTATTAACGTCGAAGTTAACGAAAAAGGACTTTATATTCTTTAAGTAAAGTATAAATAAGGTAAATGATTTAAGGATATAAGATGTAATTACTTCTATAGCAGTTGAAATTACCGTTAACCCAAGTAACAATAATTGTTCGCTTAGTTTAAAGACAACTTTAGCTTTATTAATATTGTAATGATTAATCTTAATAGCTATAGTGCTTTCTCTTCGCAATGTCACGTATTACGAATAGCCTCCTATCAAATACCTTATTACTCACATTTCTGACATAATATCTTATGTATATTTTTCGTAACAATCGCAAAGGTTAAAGATATATAAGGGGTTGAGGGCTTGGTTAAGGTATAGGTAAGGGTCTTTACCACCTAAACGATATTAAAAGGCGTAGTTGATTAATTATTAAGCCGCGCCAGAAACAGTATTTTCATATTACTTAATTTACTTAAGGCTATTATTACCGGCATTTAGTTTATCACCCTCAATGTCTACTATTTAATCCAAGAATTCCTATTTAAAAGTGGTAAGGTATTGAATATAATATATAATTTTCATTATTTTGCTTAGCGAGGGGGTGAGGAGTAAACTAATAGCTAAACTTACCACGAATCAGATATCTTTTACCATTATTACGACGATAGTATTTACGGTTTATTGGCATACTTAAATCTTGGCTTTATTAACTTTTGAGTAACTATTGCCTCTAATTTACGGCCGGTAGGCCAGATTTTAGGCGTTAAAAACACCCGTAGCCGCATTTACGGTTGATGTAATCAACTATCGCAAAGTTTTTTTTATCTACGTCAGAAAGGTT
This sequence comes from Anisogramma anomala, assembly GCA_038502455.1. Taxonomy (NCBI): domain Eukaryota; kingdom Fungi; phylum Ascomycota; class Sordariomycetes; order Diaporthales; family Gnomoniaceae; genus Anisogramma; species Anisogramma anomala. The sequence continues at coordinate 6,408,950 of JASMMZ010000012.1, read as the reverse complement.
GCCGGTTTAAAAGTATATACCAAGCGAATTTGGTATACGCGCTATTACAGTGGCAAACGAGGAATGTAACTAGCTAAAAAAGCCTTCGTAAGTGGTATTTAAACGTTATAGAGCGTATTCGAACTCGTTAACGCCCTTAATTGTTATCCGTACCTATTCGCGAAGGGTAACTTCGCTAACATACGTTTTCCACTTTGCTTTTTAGCATAATATCAACTTATGAATCATTAAATTAAACCCATTTATCGGTAATTCCTTCTTTTTCTTTTTAGCTATCATCATTACCTACCTCGTAATTGCCTAATTTAAATGATATTTTATAAAGTGGACGTCGTATTCAAGTTGGTTTTTTATAACATTATAAATTTCGCGAAACGTGGTAGCTTGAGTTAGAAAGGTTAGGTAGTAATTCCTAACGTACCCTGTAAGGATGTCGGGTAATAGTAAGTAAAAAATTAAAGGAGGAACTTCTATCTGCTTACAAATGTTGAAAAAGAGCATTATCTTAATATCGAAAAAGTTATAAAGTTTTTCGTTAAACTATCTTGCGTTGTTTTAAATCTTAGAAAAATCTTTAACAGGTTTATAATAAATATTAACCATTTGATCAGGTCTTAAGGGTAGGTCGCGATAATTATCCCATTTTTAATTAGTATTTCCTGGTAGTTTAAACCTTAAAACTTCCAAGGAATAATTTTGAAGGTAATTACTAATCGCTTAATCTGAAGGAGAAAGTCCTATAGTAAGACCTATAGTGGGCTTTAATATATAGATAAACCTGAAAGGAAAAGATTTTTGAAATGCTTATTGATTGAATTACTACAGGGTGATAGATAATTGAAGGTTTTGGAAAATATAACGATCTTATTTAATAAACTGGTGTAAAGTGCCGATATTAATACCTTTAGCCGCATTGGTAGATTTTAATTTACGTGTTTTACTACCTTTCAGAGCGTATTCCGTCTATTACGTAAGGGTGTTAAGTTGTCGAAAAAATGAACAGGTTTCTTATTTCTAGCGCATAAAAAGGTTAAACTTAGCTCAATGTAAAGGGGAGGTCGTCTAAATCGTATATAAAGGTATTAAGGTTTTTTAATACCCTTTCCTTTAAGCGTTAATTCTTAAGGGTGTTTTTTAAGTTTTGTTAAGTCTAAAGGGGCTTATTCCAGCTTTATAATACCTTATACTTAAACGAAAATCCCTTTTTCCTCCAATTTAAATTTAAACCTCATCTTAACTCATTTTTAAATTGCCTTTTACATATTAATAGTCCAGTTATCAAAAAATTCGAAATATTCGTATAAATCACGGTCAGGATCTTGGTTGTTATTATATTTAACGATAAAGTATCTAACGAAGTTGGTAGAGTATTTTTCCATTAAGTCTTCATCGACATCTAGTGCATAAAGGTCTTTTTCATAGTATTTAATAAAGGCAGTTTCCAAAGCTCTGACTGCCTCTTTCCTTATATGCTCGCTAATAGCTTTGAAGTAAGCGCTAGCGGTAAACATCTCAAAGTTTTGGCTTATATAGGACTTAGTAGGCGTATAAGGCAAGAACTTGGTGATTTTGGCGTGAAGTCGCGTGGAAACTTAGCTATTCGGCGTAGATTCGCATAATATGGCTTTTTCGACGCAACTTAGCGATTCTTGGTGTTTTCGCTCAGAGCAACGAACTTAACGATTAAATTAGCGTAAGGGAGAAAAAAAGTAAAATAGGGGCAAAGGTTTGGTGTAAAGAGTAGGGTTAAAGATCGTTATTAGTGGTAAATAACGAAGGTTATTTGTTATTAGGCCGTGAGACTTAGTCGTTTTACAGCAGTAACACCCATAGTAGTACTAACTTGACCTTTTACCAACTTGCCAAACTTTGGGACTTCTAACAATTAATCTCAATGACTTCAAAAAAGATCACTGAAGATTTATTAGTATTTTCAATAGCGATACCATTGTTTACTTCTAGATTGCCGCTATGAACTAGCGCAAACCAAAAGTCTTCTCTGTTTTCCTGCCGTTGTAAACTGACGTAGTACTAATAAAGGCCTTTCGTAAGAATCTTTCCTCTACCCTAGCCGCCGTAGCCGTAAAGAGTAACCGGCAAGTAGCTTTTTCTTCTACTTAGCTAATCTTTGCTTAACCCAATAAACACTGAACAGTGTTGGTAGGGCTTTAGATTGTTGCAACGTTATCGATTAGATTGGTCGAAGTAATATTAGTGTTGCATTGGTCAAGTGGTGGATGTATTGTTTTAGGTTTGGTAGACCGGTAGCCGGTCTGCACTGTTATTTGTATGGTCAATTGCTTGGCCCGTGCCCTTGAGTGAAGTGTGGCGTACTGCACTCGACTTACACTCAACTTGCAGTACGGTCAACTTTACCTTAAGTAAAGGTGACCTACTGCACTTCATGTAGTACTATTCCAATAATATCCATATTACTAAAATGTAAAGAATTAATTATTGGGAGGTTAAGGGTTTGATTTATTTGGGGATTAAGGGGTGTGTTTTTGGAACGTGTATAAATGTGTTGGTTATTGCTAACAATGCTATTTATTTTTCTACAGGTATCTTAAATTTAAAGATTGTGAACATAGCGTCTTTGGGGGTACTTATGAATTTATACCTATTCAGATAGTTTATTCAATGATCAATTTGTAATTTTCTTCGAGATGAAAATCCCTTGCGTGCAAATCTCTACGCTCAACTTGAATTTTACTATATTTGAGACCATTTCAATGTATTAATGGTCATATCGTTGAGAAACTTACGAAAGTTTTAAAAGTACTCGAGATTTTCGACCTAGTGTTTATTAGCATTGAAATCGAGAATGTATTAGCTAACGAAATTAATTAAATGTTTTTCAATCAAGGTTTCGTCAATTTCTCCACACAAAAGGTCTTTATTGTATGGCTTGGAAAAAAGGATTCCGAGTGCCCTGATCTCTCTCCTTCATTTTAAATTATTTATGATGTTAACATTTGAACTAGAAATTTAATATTAACGTCAAGTACAGGTAGGTGTTACAGGATCTTACCTGGGCTAGTGATTTTTAGGGATTTAGCCATGGCGATTACCATGCTCCTATGTTACTATAAAGCTGCTCCTAAGAATACTCACAGTATGTAATAAACCATGTTATAGAGTTACTCCATATCGTTAGCTCTATAGTAGCATCTTAACAAGGTGCCTTTTTTTCTTTTTAATCATGGATTAAATAAAGTATCCGATTGTCTTAAACGATAACTTAGTTTAGTATCTTTATATAAAATCCTCGATATTTTAAATCCAACAATATTCTAGTTGCTTTTGAACGATTGTAACCTAGTGTTATATTATTATACCATTTGAATATATATTTTCATGCTTTGAAGAAGTTTTTAACGCACGTGGACAAGATTAACTTCAAAACTCTTTAATAAAGCGATATAATAAGTTTACTGTTCAATACAAGTAGTTTATGGAAACTTTGCGAACCAATCTCATCTATAAAGACAAAATTGTTTGCGAGCATGTTCTACGTTTGAATTGATATAACTTTAATGCATTGGTTACGTTTTTAAATATAATCCGGTAGTTTAAAGTTATTATCGATACGCTTTTGTTTTTGGAGTTACCTTTTACCCAAGAGGAGTCGGTTTTACGCTACCTACGAACGATATTATCGTAATATCCGCATCGCTCTCCGTTTAAGACCACGTTGAGTTATCCAAAAACGATAATAATACCCCGGACTTTCTCGAATTAGATTACGAAATGAACGGTTAATCAAATAATATTAGTTGTTGATAAATCAAACGTAAACTCTTTGATTAGTCGATTAAGTTTTTTGGCTTTGATTTACGATTTCTTTTATAAAAGATTACCATATTACGCAAAATGCGCAGGAATTGGAAGTTTATTAGAAAGAAAAAATACCTTTACGTGATTTTATCAAACTTTTAGGTGATGTTTATACCTGTAATATAAATTTATTTCGTTTGCGGCGTCGACTATAACAATAGCGACTCCAACACCTTCCTAGTGATGCTTTACGCGTATTATTATAACCCTAAAGCGTCGAGAGCCGTTATTACTTTTCTTATGATTTTAAAACAAGGGGTTTGTAAGCGGTTTTACCTTTTTTAAACGTTTGGAAGGCTTTGTTAGCCGAGTCTAGCGGCATATCATCGGAGCTTGTCGTCAAACTTACTATTATCGAAGGAACTATTAAGGACGCCTTAGCTAACGCGTTTCTCCCTCTCGATATACCCGAAAAATACAGCGAATAGGTTGCCTACATTTAATTTGATAATGAAAGACTATACGATTGTCGTACTTAATATGAAAGTATTAGTTACATTAGCGGTAGGAGTAATGGCGGTACAGTGTCTAAAGTGGTTTATAATATTGATATATCTTCGCGCGACGATCAAAAATACATTATTATAATAGATCTGAATGTTTTGTAGGCTAATACTGAACAATGCGTTTTTTGGTTTAATTATGTTGATTTTTTTCGTTGTAAAAACTATAGTTCGTACTTAACATACAGCGTAAATGGTTATCGAATTCGAATATATCTTCTGGATTTCGTTTAACTCCTAAGCGTGTTTAGGACGAAGGCTAATACATATATACACTTTACCACCATTAATAATCTTATGGACTTTTTAAAGGAAAAAGTGTAACTTTTATATATAATCGCGTTTGAAAGTTAATGTTGGTAAGATTTTGTAACTCAATATAAGAAGATAGTATTTAGATTAATGAGATTAGTAATATTGATTATAGATAGTGAAGAGGGAGAAGAGGCATCTGAAGTGCACGCTTCAAGTGAGAGCTTATAAGCTCTTACCCGGAGCGTGGTACTCTACCATGCACTCTGCCAACATTTCTTTTGGGGCGTGCCACGCTATCATACACTCTGCAAGAGTGCATCATGCAGCGTAACACGTTATCATGGACTCTGCAAGAGTGTACCCTACAGCGTGATACACTGCCATATTTTCTGAAAACGTGGTTTCCTACGTATGCTAACTATAGTGATATATAATAATATCTATAGTTAAAATAATTTTAATTCGGCCCAATAACTTATATTCAGCTCATAAATACACTCATATAATAATCAATTTACTTTACAATTCCATTTGATTTATCAACGCTTTAGTAAACATATGCTATATTTATTGCAAAGTGATTCATAAACAGTTTGTCCGTCCATTATAGTTGTCGCGTATTTTCATTTCACTCCAACGACTTTATGAAGCGATACAACGCGCCGATATTGCTGATTTATAACTTATATTCTTTATAACTTATATAAACGTTAACTTCTATGGATATTAATATCATATTTAAGTTTATGCTATTCCTTATTTATAATATAATTGTTAGTACTCTTGTAGAGGTAATATAGTTGCTTGAACAGTTGTAGTATTTTGACGATGAAAAAGATAAAAACTGGCTAGGAGCACAACAGAGCTAAGCATGTAGGATATTGGGGGCAACGGACACGTGCTTTCCCAAAGTTAATGTGTACCAGTTTTGACCTTCCCCCATATAAACATGTAAGTACAAGCCTTCCACAATATAAGTACAACAAGTCCCCGAGACTAAAAGAAAGGAGTAATGTCCTCATTATATAAAGAATCCACCCGAGGCGCGAGACGCGAGATGCGAGACGCGAGATGCGAGAAGTGAAATACGATAAAGGCATCCTTCCCAACGGAGGCGCTTTTTATCGGCTTTAATAAGATTTTGTAATGATCCAGTTCTTTTGCTGCCTTCTACTCGTCATATTTTGAGGTGTATCTCTTCTAACGTACCAGGTACTGAATTTTCTTTCCTACATTACGGCCGCAATTTAGGAGCTTGTCTATAATTTTCTTAATTTCCTATTCATCCTCCTTTAAAGCCACCTCGTATCGAATTGGTTCGGGCGGCGGGGGCATACGTGTAAAAGGGTTATAAGCCGGTATATAGAGACAAATATTGAATATTAATTGTTGAATACACGCGTAAGCAAGACAGAAAGTTAAATATATATAACCTATTTTTCATACATTTCATCACATTTTATAGGTCAAATCGTAAAGTAGTAAGTTCTACTTGTGTGTAAAGAGACTTATATGCCTTGCCGGTACGCAACAATACAAAGTCTTCCACTTTAAATTCAAGTTAACAATAAGTTTTATTATATAGAAGTTTAGCTTTCAGAACGATAATATTCATTTCAAATTTAATATCGTGACGTAAATACTCCTTTACAAAGAAAATTTCAGCTTATTATCGGGGTAAGGCGGAATTTAGGAAGTTTATAAAACCGTATAACTTGAAGCTGAATATAAATTCGTAAAATTTCATATAAATGGTTTGAAAATACGTATTTTCAATGCTACATTAAAAAGCAGGTATGTATTCCGTCTATAGTTCTTTTTACAGACCTTGCCAAAATAAGAATAGAGATTTGGTATAGCGATTTAAATCTATTTATTTCGAGTATGATTAGTACGAAAGTAATGAATGGCGACACAAACTTGCGGCCGGATATATAATTGTATATATAATATAGCCTAAAAATAAAAGAGTACATTTAAATGTCTTATAAATAACTGATATAATAGCCTTAAACCTTTAATAACTTACCAAAGCTTGTATGGTGGTAATGGATAATATAACCGGCGATGTTGGAACAGTAGTAATTGCAGTGTAGTCCTTCAATATAAGTTGACTTTAATGACTGCAAATCAAATGTATTCTTATGGGGGTTGATTGTACTGACTGTAAAGTGAAGTACAGTATGTGCACAATTCAGACTAGGGCACGATCCAAGCAATTTTTCATACAAAATAGTGTGTAGAACGGCTAGTGGTCTGCAAAACTTAGAACAAAACATCCACCACTTGACTACGCAATACTACTGTCACTTCGAACATGATACGAATCGAACAAGTTGTAACATCTAAAGGTTTATGATTATCAAAGCCTTTCAACACTAATCAGTATTTAGTAAATTAAGTACAGATTGGCTATTTAGAAGAAGAAGCTATTTTCCAGTTACGTTGAATGAAAGACTAAGGTAGAGGAAAGATTTTTGCGAAAGCTTTTTTACGAATTGCGTCGGTTTTTACGGAATTATGTGGGGAAACCTTCTCAGTTACGTCGGTTTTCACGGTAACTTAGAGGTGGAGATGGTATTATCAATAAAATACTAAGAAATCTTTTCTGGATTCTGTTTAAAGAAAACCGTTAAAATTCATCGTTAAAATTCTTAAAGATCGTTAAGTAAGCAAACGACTAAGTTAATACTACTGCCGGTGCTACTACTGAAAAAAACTACTAAATCTCATAGCCTACAACTGTCAAACACAACCAACAATAATAAACAACCTTCGACTCCATTTTATACACCAAACTTTATCCTTAACACCAAGTCTTTCCCTTGACAGCAATCTTTTCCCTCCTCCCTATACTAGGGGTTTTTTAATCGTCAAAATCACTACACCAAGAGAAAACATTGAAGATCGCTTAATTACTTTGAAAAATTTACGTTACGCAATTTTACGCGGAAAAGCACAATATTTTTACTCAGAATACCAGGTCCCTAAGTTTCTAAATTATCAAATCTCCTCGTTTAAACCAGAAAGAGAATATAATACCCAATGAGGAATATTTGAATCTACTTAAAGCCCTCGGACCTATTTTGATCAATCATAATAATAAAAGGCTTTGGATTAAGGATGTTGAAGAGTTTTTCACTAAAGAATACCTGATTCATAAAGTTAGCTAGTATATCCTTAATATGGATAGCGGTAAAAAATTTAGCCATAGCGCTCGCGCTTTGCAAAACTTCCATAAATATTTCAATTATTGTATGATTAATATGTGAAAGATTATTTAACGTACGGTTAAAGCCAAGCGTAAAAATTTGGTAAATTGACGTAGGATTCACGTTTTTAGAATAAAATCCAATAAGGTTTAACAAAGATCTTTTTCAAATTAATCCCATTTAAAATCTACTTTTAAAATCTTAATCTTTAAAAATCATAAGGAAAATTCAAAGGCGTTAATAATCTTTAAAGCTTTTATTCACATTTTCAAGGGCCACATCCCCCTCATACGAAATTAAGTGAAACCTTCAACGCAGCCGATACCAATTCTTTATACGCTGACGATAAAGAACCTGTTACTTCATTCGTCAGTTGAATCCTGGTGCATAACAGCATGGAGCACGCGTTCAGCGGCGGTAGGGTAAGTAAAATGACAGTTGTTAACTCGGTAAAAGGAATTAACATCGACGCCATCTATCGATTAATTAAATAAAATCGTCAAGTCCCTTAAACCCTTCAAAATGTCCCTTAAAATCGTCAAAGTTTCCCTCAAAATAGTCAAGTTTTTTAAAGTAAATATTTCCACAGTAGCTACTCTTATTCACGTAAGCCTATCACAAGTTTTACCACGGGACTTTACTCCTTAGGCCAGGCGACTGGTAATTACCCCCATCATTACGACTCTAAAGTATTAGGAAATATTATCGACGACTGGAACAACTATCGCAACCTTTCCCCTAAACCTATTGAGATAGTTAATATTAATTATAAACCCTTTATAGATTTCCCGAAAATTTGAAACAATATACCATAGTATAACGAAAAGATTTATAATCTATTTAACACAAAAATCATACATTTCCTAAATATTTGCAAGCAGATAGAGGTTTCTTCTTTGAGATTTCACTTATTATTCCCTAAATTCCTCACAATTTACGCAAAAGACTACTAATTAACGTTTTTATCAAGAATGAAAACCTTTCGAGAAATTAACGATAGTATGAAAAACTATTTCGACTATAATATTCACCTAACGTAATACGACATGAATAAGATTACGACGAAGTCGATGACGATGATAATTAAGAAGAAAAAGGATGAAATACCGATAAATTTCCTTAATCAGATGTTTGATAAGTTGATGTTATTCTAGTAAGTATTAAGGAAAGCGCATTTTAAAGGAATCATATTCCGCGAGTAGATACGGGCAGCTATCACAGGCGTCAGCGAGTTGGAATGCGCTTCATAACGCAGAAATACAATCTATAAAGGCTTTTTAACTAGTTTCGGCACTTATAAAAATTTTTAATGAACAGTAAGCTAAACTGAATTGATATTTACCCTTAATTTGATAACTTTCTCTATGCGGATAACGAAAACCTTACGATAATATACTATATTCATCGTAAATACAGAAAGTTTCAACGCTAAATATTTAGTATAAAACTACAACCACAATGACGTTGATAAATAAAGCAAGATTTTGGATGATCTATTAACCATAAAAACTAAGATTGTAATAATAATGACAGGTGTTAAATTTATGTGAAGTCTAGTTATTAGTCTATTCGCCACCCTTCGGCTCAATTTTACAAATAATAGGTGATGTATTATATATAATACCTTATTGCTTTCATGCATGAATATTTAGATTAAATTGTACATTACAAGGTTAAAAAGTCTGTTGACGATAACAATACGCCAAAGCAAGTGACGTGGTATACAGATACAATTACTAAAACGGTTCAGTAACTAGCTGATTATGTATTTCTGTACCGTTTCAGTGGCAAAAACCTTTATATTTTCCTTAACCAAGCACATGAACCCTTATATACCTTTAACCTTCGCAATCGTTATGCAAACAATACGTTTTAAGATATTATGCCAGATATAGGGATAGTCAGGTATTTAAAAGAAGGCTTTCGGTAGTATTTAACACTGCAACGGGAAAGTATTACTAATACAGAACTTATTTCTCAAATTTCTGGCAAAAAAGTTAGTTTTACCTTGGGCGAATAGTTATTGTTACTAAAATCGAATATTATACAAATAATTATTAAATCGATTGCGGTTTAACTTCTTAAATTTCTTACGTCTTTTCTTATGTTACTGATAGAATATGAATATCCTTGGTATTAATTTTGACATTAATGTTGACTAATTGGTTAAAAACATCTAGAGGTTTCTTGTCGCTTGAAAATAGAGGCACCTTTGGTTTAATTTTCAAGGTCTAGAGATAACAGGGATAAGTTTAACAAAGTTAGCAATGCGTTGATTATATCGGAGTTTCAATTACACCTCCGTAGACAAGCTATATAATTTGTAAGCCCATAACAATAAAAAATGTTAAATAATTTGCATTGACGACTATGGAGAAGTTATATTACTATTGGTTGACGTATACCCACGCTCCTCAAGAATTCAAGTTAGTATTGTAAGACAATGGGAAGTTTCATTGCGAGACATTCCACACTTTGATTTATTTTGATAACAAATTAATTTGTTTAGTTATGAAATTTATAACTGAATTCTAGGGCTTAAATTTTCTTGAATCCCTATCGTCGAAGTATACGTGAAAAACAGTAAAAATATTGTAAATAAACGCGTACTTGGGTTTAAAAAACGTCGTTGTTTAAAATGTTTGTGCTACCTTGACGGAGGTAAAGTTTCAGGCGAATATGAAAATGATAGAGATTCAAAATGAATAAATACCAACTAAAAGTTTTTGAAATATTTCAAAAGTCGAAAAAATATACGTATTACTTTGTAAAACGTATAATATCTTTACATTCAAGACCAGTAGTTTCATGGATTGGGAGCCACGTTTTTCAATAGCAGTAAAATTATTCAATGATATCATAGTATTTTACCGATCAATGACGAATTTTCTGGTTGTTAAAACATATTCCGATTTAACGAATGTATTTTTACCATTGGAAAGTATCTAAAGAAGGGTTGAAACGTATGGTAAAACTCTAGAGAAACTACGGAAGGAATCGACACAGAGTTAAATTGATAATTCCATTAACACCAGGAATGATCCTATGAATATAGATATACCATCCTTGCCGTTATAAATCGAAGTTTTCGTATAGCCAAAGCTGGGTAATTGGGATAGCCCATTTAAAATCCTAAGTATCTCCAACCTTGAAATAATTGTCAAAACTGCTAACGGTTTAACAATATTTCGCATAACTCGGTTAAAATCCTATACGAAGGCGTTAAACGTTAAAGATAACAATAATGATGAAAATACTTCAACTAAACGAATCAGCAAACATAATCCTCCCCATTCCGTAATTAATAAACTTATAAAACATTGATGATACAGCCTACCATTAAAAAGGAGTAATACTACGGATAAGAAATATATACTAGGCTGTATTTACAATATTAATAAGGCCAATATGAGAGGAAACGATGATTGAGACTTTAGTATTAAGATCCGTGTACAAAAAGAATCAAAAGTCTAGTTAGCCTCTTTGAAGAAGGATATAAGTTTAAAATTTATGGACTTCTTATTTAAAAAGTCGTATAATTTGTATTTCAACGCAATTTCAACCTTTAAAACCTAAATATGAAGATTCTTCAGTAGAGGATTTTATATGAGATTAAAAGCAAAATCATGGGAAGGCTATACGAAAGTCACGCCTAATGGCTTAAGTATATGGTAATGAAGATAAGATCTGAATCCTCAGGGAATAGCTAAAAAATTTAAATACATAGGTAACGTTTAATATTTGTATTGACAGTGAGTATAACTAGTTAAAACTAAAAGGAATTTTACCCTTAATAACCGCTATATTACCTAAATATACATGTAATTCTCAACTAATTAATAAAGGATCTTTTTATTAGAATTACCAAAAGACCTTCGTAATAAGTACCCTTTATGAATCGTTATACGATACGTTAATTTAATGTATGGATTTGCCGAAAGAGGTATTTATTTGTTTCCAATGTACCAATCAAATTTTCAGTTCAAATTAAGTATAAAGTTCTAAACTTATGACACGTGTTTACTAATTACGTAAGATCAAAGCTTCGGGTTAATGGGTATGTAAACTAACGATATCCTTTTCTTCGAAACTACTGGTTTTGAAGCATCGAAATTACAGGCGATCAAAAACTCAAAGTTTTGGAACTGTGACGCGATCCAACTTTAATTAAAAGCAAATATTTCGATTTTAACAAATTGTAATTATGCACACATAATATTAACTATATTAATATTCACCTTGGTTTCCGTCGAAAGGGTTAAGGCGTTAAATTAATTATAATTGATAAGTTTGGCGTGGTTTAGGACGAAAATCATTTGGAATAACGCCTATGTCGCAATTATATCGTAATTTTATACCAATTGGAAGCTTTTTACGATTTCTTGATTGCGGTATGAGTTTAAATTTTAACAAACGAGGATGACGATCGACTGAATAAAAGGTTAGATTAGCAGATAAAAACTTGTACCAGGGGGTTGATATAGTTTCAATCTATTGGTTGAAAGGCTCAATAAATGATTTTTCCAAACGGTTTGTTTAAGAATAATTATGACCTATGGTAATAGATCGTATGGTTTCACCATTTTTTATAAGTATAGAAACTAAAAAGATTACTCTGGAATTACTGCAAACCTAATTAATTCATTAGATCTTTGTTAAGTGTAAAAAATTACTCAACGCGTATTGACTTCAAATGTTTTCGGTATAATAACTGGCTTTAATATAGTTATAAAGATGTGAAAACCCTAGAATATCGTTACTAAGTAGCTGAAGATTCTACTTATTCCAGTGGTGATTTATAATGATTTGAAAAGCTTGTTCTAATGCTTTTCGAAACTAGGAATAACCAGCAAAAAACGCCTTATAATTAACGTGATAATACTACGCAAAGCCTTCGAAGGTGGGTAAATCGAGGAGTTGAGATGTATTAATGGTAAAAACAATCCGATTAATTTCATAACGAAATCGATATTAAATAAGATCTTGAAAAGTTTTTAAAGAGTAATAAGTTGACCATACGCATCGAGGGCTACGTTAAAAGGCCACCTGCCAAAGTTAAGTTATGTGCCGACGACTAGAGAGGGCAGCAGTGGTACCTTGACAAACTGGAAAATTTCTAGGGAGTTGGAATTGAAGCTGGCGACTTGATTGACGGGTACGTTCAACTTAAGATGCGTATGAGTCTGTGGCAAAATATTTATGTACGGGAGTTGGTGAAGTCAAGACTTGGAACCGTGGAGAAAAGGAGGTAATTGAGGTCAATTTGGGTGCGGAAAACACTGAAATTTATAGGGGTTTGGCCGGTTGACGAGGAGGTAATTCGGAGGCTACCGAAAATAATCGGTTGATTATACTGGCGTGCGCGCACAAAACAAAAAGCCGCTAGTGTTGGAACAGTAGTAAGTGCAGTGTAGATAGTCAACTTAAGTTGATTGTATTGACCATAGGTTAAGTGTATCATTTTATGGGTTGATTGTCCTGAATCTTAATTATGAAGTCAAATATAGTATGTGCCTAATTCAGAATAGGGCACGGGCCAAGTAATTGGCTATACAAAATAGAGGGCGGACCGGCTGGCGGCCTATAAAACTTAGAATAATATATATATCAATTAACTATATAATACTACTGTTACTTCGACCACGATTCGTATCGACAACGTTGCAACATCTATAGGCCAATTATTAGTAAGGCCCATCGAAAGGCAACTTTATAATCAAATTTAGGTAAATAGTATATATAGGTTTTTCCGGAGCTTTAAATCATCCTTAAACTGTTTGTAGGCGTTTGATTATCAGTATGTATTAACAAATAAAACATAAAATAGCGATAATATTCTTCCATTATGTTACGTTTACACCTGAAATTTAAACCGTTTAATGAAACCATTATGTATTTCGGGCCGCAATGATGTTTCTCGTTATACTTATTATGAAAAAATACTAAAATTGGGCTCTTTGTAATAACTAACCTTTTACGATTGGCCGAATTATAGTTATAAAGTAGGTGATTCAATAGGAAAAAAGGGTGTTCTATCTTGAAGCCATTGGCAATGTCCCTACATATATTGTTCTTTCGTTTGTTTTATGTTCAATTAGAAATAATAACTCGTTATGTGGCTTTTTCTTTATATATATACCAAATTTTCAACCTTATTTTTTCTGATGATGCTATTTCGGCAATATGAAATATTAAGTTAATACTATCGGATACAATTGGTTGAAGGTTATTAAAAATGTGGTCTAGAATAGGCACCTTGTCTAATGTTTTAACAACCTCTTTACCAGGTATAGGGGGTAGTGATAAATCATTGGAAATTGAATTCAACATTTTGGATGAATAAATAACATTAAGCTTATATTTATCGGGATAAATTTGTATATAAATAACACGTTTTCTTTACTTCATTCGTAAAACTTGTATAAAATGACATCCTATTAACTATATCGATAATAAAGTTTTAATTCGTAAAAATAATAACGAAATATATATTTCTAACCGAAGTTACTTTGAGATGTTTATACATCCAAACAATGCATGCTACGTTGTACTTTGAAACTTTTAAATTGAATTCGGTTTTGATAAGTCATTTTCTGTAGGACATAATTACCTGTATAGCCGTATCCGAAATTATATTGCTTCATGCCTATCTATAGACGTTTTGAAGTTGGTAAAATATAATTCCCAAACCTGGTTCCAAACTACCATAGATTTATAAAAACAAGTGATGTAACGGATCCGTATAATTCAATCTTAAGCAGTTACAAAGATATTTTTACAATGACTCAAAAAATTATTTTACTAAGTTTTAGGCATGATTTTGGTAGTTTACGTATAATTTATATGTTTGCCACGGTCATTATCCCCAACTCATCCAGTTTTACTTCCTACATCTAACAATTATGTCTTCGATTTCGGCAAAGACTTATATATTTACATAAAGTAAGGTACTATTAGACTTGAAAATCGAACAACGCCCATATATATTTCCAACACCCTTAAAGACATTGAGAATGTTATATTTTGAAGCCTTATATACGTTTAAAAGAAGTAGAGAGCGCGAGGCCATCAAAGTTGTAACTAAGTAGTTCCATTTATTGTAATTCTGAATAATATGTCTCAACTGATAACGAAACTGTAATCTTGCCTAATAAAGCGAAAGTTTATGTCAAATTTCTTTAATATTCTTTTAGACTATCCGAAAAATTTATTATATTATCGACAAACACCAGGTAAATTATTATAAGCCTTTAAAATATAGTACGTATAACTTTGGGTAAAGTCTTGTCCATTTCGAAATCTCATAGGCACAATCTTACAACTTTTCAAACCTCGGTAATTGACAAAATTAAACCGATTATTGTAATTTACGTACACAAAAAACTAATGAATTAATTTTGTAACGTCAAATACGAAATTGTATTTAAAACCGTACAAAAATTTATTCAAATTCACCTAAAAAAGGAACGGATGCCTGTCAGGTACCGCTTATTTATTTAAATACCTAAGGTTTACAACCACGCGACCTTTGTTAATGTTATATAATTTTCTCCAAACAACAAAAACAAACAAGGCTAAAAGCGATATTTTAGTGACTTATTTCATATACCCTTACTAATACAAACTATGAAACCATTAGTAAAGAAAAACCTTATTACGGCGTAGAACAAAGTAATGATATCTGTTAAATTGAACCTTTTACCAACCTTTAATAAAAGGAACTTTTATCATTTTCTCGAAAGTTAATGTAATAGTGCACCAATCATTCTAGATATCTGGGAATTTATAGTAAATCGTGGCGAGATTATCAACCTTAGAGGCGTGTGTAGCGTTGATATATAAGCTATACTTAATCCTTAGCATAGGCTTATTATCTAGCGTTTTTAAGTCCAATAAGGCAAAAAAGCCGTTAAGACGAAGCTTGTCCTATTACCCAACAAGATTAAGCTTTCGCTTCGTCTTATGATTTTGGATTAGACCTGCAATTTCGTTTATGAATTGTGGGATATAAGGGATTG
Organism: Anisogramma anomala; assembly: GCA_038502455.1. NCBI lineage: Eukaryota > Fungi > Ascomycota > Sordariomycetes > Diaporthales > Gnomoniaceae > Anisogramma > Anisogramma anomala. Next base: position 6,393,125 of record JASMMZ010000012.1, on the reverse strand, counting down.
ACGAAAGCTTTCAAAAGAGGGTGGGACTACGTTTTATTTACCGTTTTAACAGTGTTTAAATCCAACCTAAATTCGGCTTCAACAATTGTAGTCTAGAACCTCAAGTCGTTTGTGGTGGCCAAAGCCACTAGATAATTCCCCACAGCCGTATACGTAGGCTAGAAAATTTCGTATCTTATATTTCCAACGTTTGTAACCTATATGAAAGCTTGAATAACGTTATTTCAGCTAATTTAATAGTAAATATTATTTTCACATTCCGCTATAGTTTCAAAACGCATATATTTTGGAATGTCAATTGTGATTATAATAAGATTATGTAATTCGATAATGCATAGGCTTTGAATATTGATAATTCCATAGAATACGTATTAAAATTAAATTTTAAGTATAAACAAACCTTTTTGAGGGAGTTTCGCGTATTTAATGGAAAGATTGATGATTTGCCTTAGTAATACCGTACCAGCGGTGTCTTTAATGAAAACCTTACGTACTATTGGACTCGTAACAGCCTTATAAATATGAAATAACACCCTTAAATGTTTGTTTTAAAGCTTATCACTTTTTGGAACGTAATAATATAAGCCTTACGGTGTTCAAATTGACAACCAAAATGAATTTTCCAATATTAAACAGTCTATAATCTAAGATTTTACGATTTTCTCAAAGAGCTAAGACATACCACTTATTTTTTATCCAGGTATTAAGAAAATTCAACGAGTCTTCATAGTAATTTTCACGGATAACCTCATAACTTTGAAAATCGTTTGGTATTTAGTTAACAAAACAGTCGTCTTGATACGGTAGAGAAATCATTTATTCACTTAAGATTTAATCTCGGAATCCATAGCTATACTTATATTAAAATTAAATCTATAGTTTTGGCTTAAAAACATCTCGCGTATAATTATTTATAAAAAGCGACATTATCAATAACAGGCGCAACCTTCTCGTTAACGTATTTAATTATAAGAACTTTCAAATACGTAACATATAAAGTGATATCCTTCAAGTCGGTATTCTAGAAAGAGAGATTTATATAACGAATTGTTTTTCTTATAACTCGTAAGGATAAGGTTCTTATCTTCCAGCGATTTTTTAAATGCATGAAAAAAACATGACGCGATTTATAAACTTCATAACAATATGAGTAAGCCCACTTATTCAAAAAAAGTAAATGTCTCTATCATAAAGTATACCTTACTCGCTTAAAAGGATAAATATAAGCTTTCGGACTCGTTCTGTCCAAAATAGTTAATATACTCTTCATTCGACTAAATATTATATAAGCTAGAATTACGCCGCGTTCGACGATAATTATTGCTATCGCGGCGGAGATCCTCACTATTGACGCGGCGATTATTTTCGCGACGCTTACAGTTACAATCCTTGCGCTTATCGCGAGGCTTACATCTCTTGCGGTCGCGATCCTCGCAAACATCGCATATATTACTTCTATCGTGGTTACACCGATAACGGCTTCTACCCAAAGTTTCATTATACATTTCCTTGTTGTTCCATGGATGTTTTTCATATTCAAGTATTTTTTATAATTATTAATAATTGTACTTTTCACGGCTATCCCTAATAATAAGCTTATAATAGGGCTTTCGACACTCGACGACAACGAGTAAAATTGTTTTTGACTTCTTAGTTTGTTGTATATATTTTTGTAGGTTATATTTTCAGCCAGGAGAAATAATATATTCCTAAATACTTAAGTCGAGTGAAATCTATATATCAATCATAATACTATATTAATTCGTATTACGGCGGTCGAAGATACCTATGCTTCCTATAAATCTAGGTTTAGTTGCAATAATATTTGCGTAAGCTATATTCGTTGTTTATCAATTTTATGAAGTAAATGTTCAGTTCCTGAAAGGTTTTCGTGCCCCGATTTTAATTCATTTTAAATAATTGCGTCAAAGCATTTGTAATAGCTTTTAATCCCAAAGAATTGAGGTTCATGCGACTTTTGGTTTCTAATTTCAATATTTTATGGGAACATTGTTAAACTTTGTGGTAAAGTACTCAATATAAAAACAATCTGACCATCTACATCGGATTTAAACTGAGTAAAGCTTTATAAACGAGCCTAATGGCTTTATATATTAGTGAAGACTATATTATAACCTATTGTGTAAAATACTTATATAAAGGGGATTATAATACTTAAGATTATATATAATGATTTCTTTACGTTTTAGGAAACTAAATCCGCTAAAAGCTAAGGATTATGTAGTAAACGTGTCATGATAGTCGTGATCACGTTAACGATTGACTTCATCTTCGCGACGCCGATTAGAACTACAGCGGCGTTTAGGGCTACGTTAAGGGTACTTAAGGCTACGCTAAAAGTGTTGAAGGCTTTATTGGTTCCACATATATTTATATGTATAGGTAATAAAGCGATTTGCGTTAATGTTTTGGTTATTTTCGATTTATTAATATAAGATTATATTAATGATATTAAGGTATATCCCAAACCCTATGTGTATGTTAGCCATTTGTATTTACAAGCGTTTATCCCACTTAAACATTACTTTTATTTTAGTTTATATGTTTGCGGTTATCCGGGAGTATAAATTATAGAAAAGCTAAAAGTGTTTATTAATAAAAAGCGTAAGGCAAAGGTATTTAAAATAAAGTAATTAAAACAAAAGCGATCTTAACAGGTTTTAAGGTAAGGTCAGGAATTTTCGGTTTTTTGATTTTTTGGGCGGCGTGGAAGTGGATTCGGGGTAGTGTCGTAGATAACTTAACAAAATCCAAAGCCAAAAAGCGTAATTCGCGTTACTCATAAGGAATTGACGCGTGTCTCGTACACAATTACAATAAACTTGAAACCTAAGTTACAAGAGTATTATATTCTTATAGTTAAAGAGAAGGTTAAGGTTATAATTAAGGTTAAGGTTGAGGTTGAGGAGGGAAAAGATTATAGAGTTAAAAAGCAGTAAAGTTGTCTGGATTTGGTTAAAAAAAATAGCAAAATTGGCTGTAGTTAGCAGGTGGGGTTGTACTGTAAATTTACAGACTAAAGGATTACATAGTAAACGTGTCACGATAGTCGTTATTACGTTAACGATTGACTTTATCTTCGCGACGCTGTTTAAGATCACAGCGGCGTTTATGGCTACGTTAAGGGTAATTAAGGCTACGCTAAAAGTGTTTAAGACTATGTTGGTTCCGCCTTCATTTATATATATAGGTAATAAAACGATTTTTCGTAATGTTTTGGTTATTTTCGATTCATTATTATAAGCCTTTATTAATAACATTAAGACGTATCTCAAACCTTATATTCATTTTAGTCATTTGTATTTATAAGCGTTTACCCTACTTAAATATTAATATTATTTTAGTTTATATGTTTGCGGTTTTTATTGAAGTATAAAGCATGAAAAAGCGAAAAGTGTTTGATGAAATAAAAGCGAAAGGTAAAGTTATTCAAAATGAAGTAATTAAAACAAAAGCGGTCTCCACAGGTTTCGAGGTAGGGTCCGGAACTTTCAATTCTTTAATTGTTTCAGCGGCGTGGAAGTGGATTCGGGGTGGCGTTGTAGGTAGCTTAATAAAATCCAGAGCCAAAGCGCGTAATTCTCGTTACTTATAAGGAATTAACGCGTGTCTCATACACAATTACAAAAAACTTACAGCGTAAGTTACAAGAGTATTATGTACTTATAGTTAAAGGGAAGATTAAGGTTGTAATTAAAGTTAAGGTTGAGGTTGAGGAGGAAAAAGATTGTAGAGTTGAAAAGCAGAAAAATTAGCTGTAGTTAGCAGGTAGGGTTGTACTAGAAATTTCCAGACTAGTAACATGCTTTCTTTTTGACTTTTAAGAATGGTAGAAGGTAATATCTGGTGCTTTTCAGCTCTAAATTACAGCTATCAATTATTGGTGGGCTTATAGGGGCAACGTAATTTCTTAAACAGTTGTAATAGTTTGATGATGAAAGAGGAAGAAACTAGTTAGGAGCTCAGCAAAGCTTAGAATGTAGGCTATATGGGGCAACAGACACATGCCTTCCCAAAGTTGATGTGTACCAGTCTTGGCCTTCCCCTGTATCAACATGTAAGTACAAGCCTTCCCTCATAAAGATACAACAAAGATGTTATTTTAAATAAACTTTCGATAGAATACGAGCAGATAACTTATATTGTTTCAGAGTATCTATTTTTTTCAAAAGGAGTGTATAACAACTGCGTATAGAGACTGGGGTTTATATTGATACAAAAGTTACCTAATGGTATCTGCGCCACCTTTTTTCACGTTGTATTCCGACGAGCTCGAAGGAATTGAACCCTTATTAAACGATTCATATCGATTTTGGAGAAAGATATGAATAAGTTATTAACTTTAAGATAACCCGTTGTTGTTGATGAAAAATTCCCAGAGGTTTTGAAAGGGTTTACATCTTTGTTTAACAGAACCGTTGGGGACCAATTAGCTCCTAACCGCTTCAAAACCGAATATAAGATCGTTTTAAAACCTATAACCAAAGATAGATTTAAATATTCCTTTTGACCTTCTATACTGTATATTGCAGGAAAAGCTCCTAATATTACGTAAAATACGAGTTAAGTTATTGGATCAAGGTTATATTCCTGTTAGTAACTCTTTAACGGGTATCCTTGTGTTTTCTCTTAAAAAAAAAACCGAAGGCGGTGTAAATTTTTATATCGATTACCAACGACTCAACGTCATTATGAAAACCAACCGATACCCCCTTTTTCATTAAAACGTTCGCTCATTTTTCACGGGCTAATTTATTGACTAAACTTGATATTTAATCCGCTTTTTACAAACTCGGGTTAAGGAAGGCAACGAGTAGAAATCTATATTCTGCACCTGTTTCGGATTTTTCGAATAGTTAATTACCTTGTTTATTTCTTTCGGTTTACAGATTATCTTTTAACGATATATTAATAACTCATTACGCCTATTTTTTGCTCATTTATTTTCATTTCATCTCGACGATATTGTTTTATATGATGACTCTCTTCTACGATAACAATGTTAGAATTAAAAGAGTTTTAAAAGTTTTAAACTTCATAAGCTTAAAGTTTAATATATCTAAGTATGAATTCAACGTTTCAAAACCCAAATATTTCAGTTTTATTATCGAATTCACGGTTAGGATACATCTAGACCAAGAAAAGTTACATATTATCTATGAGTAAGCAGCTTTTATGTTTATATTAGGGGTTTGGGTTTTTTTTTTTAGATTTGTTAACTTTTACTATTCATTTGTTCGGGATTATTTTATTATTACCGACCCTTTCATTCGGCTGATTAAAATAAGCGTTATATTTCGTTAGTAAGCCTAGGAAGTATTTAGTTTTAAGTAACTTAAACTTTAGTTTCTCGCGAAACCTGTTTTCATCTACTATGACTCCGAGTAAAAAACCTTTTTAGAATTAGATTTTTCCGAATAGGCTTTAGGGGGTTAATCTCATCAAAGTGAGGACTGAGGTATCCTCCGCCTAATAGCTTATTCCTTTCGTCGTCTATTACCTATTAAGTATAATTACGAAATTTATGAAAAGGAACCCCTAGAAATTATATATTATTTGAAAATATGGAACGCAGAGATTCATGGTAGTGACTACCCTTTTACTATTTTACGGACCAGAAAAACCTGGAATACTAGGTTATAATACGACTATTTTCCGAACAGAAAGTTTTTCAATTACAATGATTTTCCCATTTTTGGTTTAAATTGATTTGTAATAAAGGGGTCAACCATATACGACTTAATATATTAGTACATTAAGACAAGCCTATTTTAAAAATGTTTTTACCATACGCTTTGTAGGCCGAGAATTGCGACCCCTTTAGCCCGAATATATCGTTTTTATGTTGTTTCCAAGCGCGCGTATTTCCCGGCTTACTATTACCAACGAGTTCATTATTAAAAATCGCGAATGTTTTACCAACAGCAATCTTTAAAGTCATTATAACATCGTTATGATCCGGAACATTATTTGCTCTCATTGAGTTTACGTATTATATATATGTAATTGTGGGTTTCTCTCCAATATTCATGTTAACGAAAACGAGGTACATATGGTCTTTATTTCGAAATATACGGTGAATGATAATAACTTTTTATGGTTTGATAATCGTATTTAGGTCAATATTTACATACCGCTTATTATTACATTAATTTAATTTAGGTAGAATTTGTTAATTACCAGTTAACCGAATTATTACCTTTTTGTTACCATATTAGGTAAATTATATTTATAATCTTGGTTGTATCGCGTGATTTGAAGTTTTTATTATAATTTTTATGTTTTTAGGCGGATAATGTATTGGATATATCGCTTAACAGGATTTTTTTTAGTCTTTATGGGTTTCTCAGCGGTTTTAAAACAAGTTATTCACCTACTTTATGGTAGATATCCATTAACAACGAGTTATCAACATACTTTACCTTATGATTATTACGGATTTTTTGAGAAATACCGTCACTTTAAATGTTATAAAAATCATGAACATCGATGTTTACATGAAGCCATTTCTGAAATATTACAAACAATTTTACGGGTTTTCTCGCATTATCTTAAGTGACCGGAGTTTAAGTTAGATAAGTAGATTTTGAAAACGCCTTTACAACTTAAAGGGGGTAGAGAAGTGTTTAAACACCGTATTTTACCTTAAGAAAAACAGCGCTACCGAATGTACCAATCAAGAAGTTCTTACATACCTACGTTTTTTTTATCATTTACATCTCACTCGACAAGAGTCGTTTATTACCTAATTTTTTGGAAGAGTAGTACTTTCAATGAAGTTAGTCAACTGTACTGACTGCATATTAGGTGTATTGTTTTGTGGGTTGACTATATTAACTATAAAATCAAATATAATATGTGCCTAGTTAAGACTAGGGCATAGACTGAGCTATTGGCTATATAGGTTAGTGTGAAGACCGGCTAGCGGTCTGACTAACCTATAATATTACATATACAACCTGACCATGCAATACTACCGTTCCTTCCACCACGATTCGAATCGATAATATTGCAACATCTAAAGGCCTATTATTGGCAAGGTCTATCAATACCAATTAGTGCTTATTAGGTTGAACATAAATTGGATAGGTAGAAAAAGCTACTTTCTAGTTATGGTTTGAGTAAGATCAGGGTAGAGGAAAAAGTTTTACAAAGAGCTTCTACTACTACGTTAGTCTATAATGACAGTCATTATAGAAGACTTTTGGATTTCGTCAGTATATAACGGAAATTAGGAGTTAGCGACAGTATCGTTACTTGAAAACACCAAGAAGTCTATATTAGACCAGTTTTGAAAGCGTTGAAATTAACTGCTTGAAAGTGTTAAAGATCATTAAATTGGCAAACAGCTGAGTTTTTATTACTACGGATATTATTACTGTCAAAACGATCAAATCACACGGCCTTTAAACATGAATAATAACAACAAACAACCTTCACCCTTACTTCATATACACAACTTTGCCCTTTATACAAACTTTTCCATTTATACTACTACTTTTTCCCTACATCACAACGTTGTTAATCAGAAACATTAGCAAACAAGTTAAAGCCTTTATTTAGAGAGAAAACACTTAAAATCGTAAAGTCTCGTTAACAAAGTCATGTCGCGTAATTCCACGCCAAATAGCTAGATATCTTTTCCTAAAACATAAAGTCTCCACGGTCCTAAATCGCCAAGTTTTTCCGCCTAAATTATCAAGTCCAACCTCAATCAACGTTAGTTTTCAAGCTAAAAACATTAATATCTCATCAAGTTAAGAATTTATAAGGGTAATTAGAACTCTTAGACCTGTTTTATCCAGGCATTATGATGAATAATTTTGAGAAGAAGATTTTAATAATAACTTAACCGAAAAGCACATAACCAGCTTCGTTAATTATTATATCCTCAACTAAAACGGAATTCAAACTGTTATCCTTAATATTCGTATTTTCCAAAACTTTGATAAGTTTTTTAACGCTTCAATCATTAATATATCGAAGATAATTTGAAAAGGGGTTAAATTAAGGCTGAATATTGGGGTTGGTTGTTAACGGATCTATATTTCAAAAAAAAAAAAAAATTGATTAATTTGGTCAATGTCATTTTCGAATCAGATTAACTTGAAGATTTCCTTTAAGATCCTCGAGGTTGTCGACCTCAAGATTCTCAACCCTAAAACCTACGACTAAATGGAAAGGTCTTTAACAACTATCAACGCCTTCATACACGTTTTAGAGTGCTACCGCACCTTAATTCCTAATTGAATCCGACTTCTAATCTTTCAGTTAATACCAATTTTTTACGCGAATGATTATGAAACTGTTAATTTGTTCAGAAGTTTAACATCTTTTTGTAACAGTATAAATTATGCATTCGGTGTAAGTAAAACGTATAAAGTAGTGATTATGAATACAGTAAAAGGAATCGACTTCGGAATTATCCACCGGTTAGTTAAACAAAATCATCTTCGACTTTACATCAACTTTCTTGGCATTGTTGCACGAACCATCTTGTCAAGGAAGGTAGGCGGCCTACACTGTAAACTCTAACAATGCTTACTTCCGAGAAAAAATTTCAGGTCCAGCTGCTCTCAACACCGTCACTTCATATACATCCTATTCAATCACAACATCACTAATCGGTTCTATGACCACTTAAATCTTGTCCGGCTACCTCCTTTTCGCGATAGAAATCGTCGTCGGCCCAATATACTGCCCGCGTAGCGGTACATCCAAAAAATAACCCTCACAATTAATAATTCCGTCCCTATATCAACGTAACCCTTCAGATTTAAACTTACACTACGATACAAATTTTTTCCTTTTACGTTTGAAGGTCTTGATAAAATATATTTATTATAAGATGTTTCACTTTCACGGCTTCATTTGTCCATTTATTTATTTATTTCCAAGCTGTCCCTACTTACTCCGATGCCTCGCCCGTTGAATAAGACTTTCAACTTTACTTTAGATACATATATTTTTCTATTTCCAAAATAATCTTAACTCAATATCACCCGCTTAGTAGTGTACCCTATTTTACGATTATTTTACACTTCTTGAGTTTATGAACCGTGATAAAAAGATGGTTCGGGTTGTGATTTTTCTATCGAGTTGTAAAGTATATATTCCCTATCGCCAGAAATTTTCGACTAAAATATATTTGTTTTATAAGCTCTTTACTCTTTTAGGGTTGTCAGATTTTCGATGAAAGTAGGCGTCGAATGGAGACTGAAACGGCCGTATAATATGGCTCGGCCAAAGTTATAGTTTTTATGCACTTACGGGTCTTTACACTGTAGGATACCTTAGGGCCTTCATTAGAAGGTTAATTGAAGGTCAGTTTTCCCGTTCAAGGTTTTACTTAACAACTTGTTCTATAGGTAAAGACGTTTTTCTTTTTTATGTTACAAGTATACTGGGTTATCATCCAATATTTCATACACCTAATAATAGGTCGTCACCTTCCAACTACATAAATTATACTAATATGAATGCGATTCACATTTCGTTATAAGAGAAAAATTATTTATAAAGCGGAGACGTATATAGTTGATATAAAACCCCTTTGGCAAGCATTCAACAAATATATATAGTGTAAGGTTCGGAAATTAGCCACAGGTGTGGATGATACTTTTTTAGTTTATATACTTGTATTATATGTAATAGGGTACTTTATTTAACAGTTTAAAGAGTACAACTTATAAACGGGGAATTAAATAAGGTAGTAGTTGTATAAGGTGAGGTCATCAGGTTGCGAGTCTTTCCGCCAGCATATGTCAACATTAGTGAGGGTCATACTATATAAGCTATATAGTGGGCACTGCCCGATGATAGTAAATGATTAAAAAAAACAAGATCGTTTAGTTCCGTTAGATATTCCTCAAGATTGTTAAGCCTCCAATAAAGCTTTCTATGGTAGGTACGCCTATATACGAGAGCCTATTACAAGTCCTACTCCAGGACTTGACCCCTCGATCCAGGAAATTAGCAATTATCTCTACCATTACTATTCTTAAGGTTTAAGATTTAAGTTGGTAGGAAATATCATCGACGACTGGGAAGATTATTGTAACTTTCATCCTAGACCTGTTAAGATAGTTAATATTAATTACAAGCTTTTTACGAACTTCTTTAATATTTGGAATAATATAGAGAAGTATGATGGTAAATCATACAATCTGTTAAACACGAAGATGATATTATTTCTCAATGTCAGTAAGTGAATAGAGGTTTCCCTTTGAGGTTTTCACTTATTATTACTTGAAATCTTTACAAGTAACGTTAGGGATTAATACCTAACTTTTTCAAAAAGAGCAAACATTTTCCAGGAAGTTTACGATGGTATAAAAAGATAATTTGAATAAGATGTTTAATTTTTGTAATATTACACGAATTGGAATACAATAAGTTGCACGATAATAATAGCTAAGAAAAAAGAGAAGGAAACACTAATGAATTCTTTGAACCAGATGATTGAAAAGTTGATTTTGTATTGATAAGTAATAGGGAAAGTATACATTAGCGAAGTTATATTGGGCGAGTAGGTACGAGTAGTTGTTACGGGCGTAAGCGAGTTTAAATACGCCTTATAATGCTCAAATGACACTTGTAAAGGTTATTTTAGCTAGTTACTTTTTTCATTTGAAACTGTGATAGCACATATTCTAAACTTAGTTAGTATATAACCCTAAGTTAATAACTTCCGCGACTAGGAGAAAGAAAATCTTTCGATAGTGTATTATATTAATTACAAGTACGAAAGATCTCAATGTTCATGATTTGGTCTCAAGTTTTCGGATTGAAAGCTACAGCTGTGTTGGTGATGGTAATGGGGGTAGGATTTAAGCGAATTTGTTAACCGTAAGAATTATAGACTTAATATTAGTAAAAAGTATTAGATTTATAGTAAGTCCAGCTATAAGTTAACCCTTTACTCTCCAGCTGAACTCCAAAAATAACAGGTGATTTATCACACCTAGTACCCCATCTCTTTCGAGTAACATTACTTGGACCATATTGAAATTTGTAAGGGTAAAAAGGTTATTAACGAAAACGATACATTGAAGTAAGTTACGTGATATAAAAACACTACTTTTGAAGCAGCTTAATAGTTAGTCAACCACGCCTTCTAATATCATTTAAATAGCGAAAACACTTGTATTTGTATAAAAAATTAAATACCCAATACTTTATACAATTTTAAACTTCGTGATCTTTATAAGGACTACATGTTTTAATGTATAATGCCAGATATAGGGGTAGTAGGTTATTAAAAAGGAGGTTTTTTGAAGATTAAAACTCTTCAACCAGAAAGCATCATTACTACGGAAATAAATTGTTGAAATATTAGCAAGGTTAGAGTCAACTTCGGCTCAGACGAACAATGATGATTGCTTGAATCGACAACTATACAAATAATTATCAAGTCGATTAAGTTCCACATTATTAAGTTCTTCGCATCGTTCCTCTGTTGCTTCACGGAGGGGGTACTTACTGATACAGTGCTTGCATGCTGTCTCATGCCTTCTCACGAGACTGCCTACTCATGAGTGCGCCTTCTCTTCTCATGAGTCTCTCATGAGTAATTCTTCTCATAAGTACTTATTGTTATCATTCTTTAGTAGATTCTTACCTTTAGCTTAGTCTTTACTTAAAAATACATACCGTAATACTACTATATATTCGCACGTACACACAATATAACAAATAGTATTTATAAGCTGATATTTTGTTTAGCACCAAATCAATTAATTGCTATGAAGTAATTAAAGTAAGTTACCAGCGCGAAGCCAAAACTATACAGCTTTGCCAATAAAAACACCAACCTTAACCTTCCATATTTCCCTTTTTCTATTCCTTTACTTTATATCGCTAGCTTTTGTTTTACAAGTTTTCAATCTTAAAATATAAGCTAGCCAAAGTTATAAGCGCTAGACATTACACTAAATAAACCCCAAACCCCTCGTCGTATACGCTAGAAAACTCGTATATAAAAGCTTTTATAAAAAACCTATTACGTTAAAGTTAATTATTACTTTCCCTTTATTTTGACTAAAATCTCTACTTTCGTTTACGCGTATACCTTTACCTATCTTATTTTCGCCTACGACCTTACGTTATTATACCCCTTTAGCTTATTTTTCACCTATACCTCTCGGTACCATAGAATTAGGAGAAGTATCCTTAGTAGCTGGTTCCGTCGTAGGCAATGCTAAAGCCGCAGAACTTGTAGCAAACCTACGCCGTGAGTTTGAGGAACGCGAAGTTGCGAGACGTGCGGAGTATGACGATATTATGAGGCGCCTAGATAGCTTGGTTTTCGAAAGTCGTTATTTTCGTTTTCGTCGCCATTATCGCCAAGCCTCGCCCACTTTTATAAACTCATCGGATGCTTTTGAGGGCAGCTACCATCGTCCTCGTCAAAAAGGAAAGGAGCCCTCCCGCGACCGTCGCGAATCCTCTCGTCGTTGTCGCAAGCTCTCTTGCGACCTTCGCGAGCATGGGTCCTCTGGCCGACGCTGCGAGCCTTTTCGCGACCGGCGCGAACCTTCTCGAGACTACCGTAATCCCTTTCAACGCCATCTCTCTCGTTCACGAACCCATCGCGATCCTTTCCAAACCCCGAATACGATGGTTACCAAATACTCGGTCGGCGAAATTTTCCGCTTTAATCGTAAATAAATCGGGGTATTTAACCCCGAATATCTTAATCCTTAATATATAGACATTGTTATAGTAAGTAAAGATATAGTCTTTACTGAAATGTAAGGCTTTTAACAATGTGTAAATACCTTCGTAGATACTTTTTTAATATTAAAAAGTTAAATCGTAAAAACAAATTCCATTTTATTATAAGGATCGGCTTTATATTAGTGAAATACCAAGGTTACGTTTTACGAACGTTGTAAAATGTGTCGTTGTTATCACGTATATATTATAGACATTTTTGTAGACCGCTTTACTTTAAACCCTAGACGAGCTAATATAAAGTTTAAAAAGGCTAAGTTTTCGTTACGCGACCTATTGAACGATAAGTATAGATTGCATAAATATATAGAAATAAAAATACGTTACATAGGGATTATAGGTATATTAAACTGGTATAAAAATAATTGGTATGATATTATAATCGACATTTGATCTGCACTAAATTTAGGTATTTCATTATACATATCGTCTTTGTATCGTAAATAAACTATAAAGAAATATTTAGCTAAAGTTGAAGAGTTAGAAACTGTATTACTAGTAGTAGCAATATAGCGTTATCACAACTACGAGCCTTTTTTAGAAGATATACGCGAAAGGTACGACTCGCGCTATTTTTTTAAGGACGAATACCAACCTCGTAGGGACGAATACCAATTCCGTAAGACCGAAAACAATAATAAAAGGTACAAAAAACTCACTTTATAGGAATACAATCGTAAACGTTATAGCTACCGCCTTCGCAAGTATACCAACTGAAACCGTGGTCGGAATAAACGAAAACATATTCTTAATAAACGAAACATCGATGGTAACCGTTTTCGCCACAATTGAAATCGCGATTTTAAGCATAAATTTAATAATATACCATCTAAAACAAGCTATACTAACCATTTAGATTAAAACCATTTTGATTACTTATGAACGCCCTTACAAATAAGTTCGTACCACTCGTATAATAAAGTAGGTTTTATGATAAAGCCTATCTTTACGCCTTCTAGTTGACGTATTTGTGTATTTTATAACGAGAATTGTAGGTCGCGTAAGGTTTTATTTAAATATTTAAAAGCTTATACCTGGAGATATAGGTTTTTTTGAACGATAAAAGGAGACGTATATGATATTTAAACCGTATATAACACGTAAATAACTTTAATAATATTGTAAATAATACGGAAAACCTTTCTATTATTATGGCCAAGCCTATTAATAAGGAGGTAGTACTCGTTATAGGTGGCTATCGTTATTTATAAATCTCCATACAAGCCAGCTCTACGGGTAAAAATCACACGCTTTACCTTGACACAGGCGTTGGTAAAAACCTCGTATCAAAGTTTTAACTAAAGATAAACTTTTCTAATCATCTTGACATAAATGTGCTTATATTTAAGCGCGAGACAATTAGCGAAATGATGGGTTTTTCTATCCGCCTTATTACTAAGGTACGTTGAACCTTTTATACTCCTAAGTATAAATTTAACGGCACTTTTAATTTGCTATGGGAAACAGTTAAAGTTCATATTATCAATCGTCTGAATGCTACCGCTTTGTTAACAAACCACTAGATAAAGATTAGTAGCAAAGATATGATGATATCAAGGAATATAATTTATGTTAAAACCAGCCACTTCAAGATTACTTTTTCAAGATATAAAATGGTTATGTAATCCGTTATTAACGAGGTTACTTCCCACCTTAAATTCGTTATTTAACCTAAACAAACGATATACGTTGCAGTTAAATACACTGCTCTTTTTAAAAGCAAATCCTTTATATTTACAACACAATAAACATATACTTTCAATACTTTAATAGATGCTACTACTCCTCATGTAATACAATTTTACAATCCCACCGCTAAGGTAATACACTTTATCAAGAATACGTGTTTCGAAACCATTACGAAATGTAAAGATAATGCTTATTTTTAAACGGACTAGACGGAAGTTACGCGAGCCTTTACATGGGTTACAAGTATTGGTAACGTGTCCTTTATAATGTTATAACCTACCGAAATGGCTGTTGGTAACTATTAAGTTTCTTATATTCATATTAAAGCTCTGGAAAATTCCACCACTATTTCGGCAATTAGTATTAAATTTAAGTTGGACTTTTTAGCTCTTATCATTATTGTCTCGCCAAAGAGTATACCTTCTTTTACTATAACACTTATTAAGCTCTATTTAACTACCCCTATTTTAAACGTAGTAACGTATTTGATTTAAAAATCTAGGGTCCTTAAGGTAGTAAACCTCGTTAATAAAAAAGTGGGTTTCGTCGAATCTAGCGATAAACTACGTTACTGAAATTCCTTATTAGGTATAAAAACACTTAAAAATGGGTCTATAGTGAAATACATATACAGCGCGCACATTAATGCTACTAAAACGATACATTCTATTTAATTATGACGAATTTACGAACGATATCCAACCGTTATCTATTTTTCATATTCAAACAAAACGAAAACCTTTTTCATTCATGGTTTTATCCTTAATATAAGTAACAACGTATAGAATTCTCTAACAACATTTCGCTGTTTGTATCTTCGATATTTATGGTATAAAAATAAATGGGGCGTAAATAAAAGTCGAATAGTAATAGATTCACGACTATTTAACAAATAGGTAATTTCGGACTGCTATTTATTACTTTTATGAAAGGATGTCATTTAATCTATTTACGGTAAAAGATAAATTACTATCATATATACTACCAAGTTTTTCTTTTAACTTTTAGTATACCTGGATTTCCGCGACTGGTTTACTTTCGTTAGTTACTGCGAATTCGAACAAAGTAAAGTTATTTTTATAGGTTTTCACAATTTACTATCTTACGCTCAACTTTTCTTAAATAGAATATTAAAGGAATTTTAGACTTTTTTATCGTGTATTTATCGACGTTTTTTTTTCTTTCTAATACGTTCGAAAAACACTTTACTCATTTGGAGGCAATGTTTAAGCTTTTTGCTATCAAAAGCATCGCTTTGTCTCCAGACAAGTCTTATAATGACTTCCAATTAATAGAACTTTTTAAATTCAACATAAACGCTTCGGATTTTTACCACTAGGGAGAAAACTTTAGGTTTTCGGAATCCTTCCTTTCCTTGTTAATTAAATTCCCTCTAAATATAACTGGGAGAAACAACGCTTTTACGGCAAATGATACCCTATGACGCCTAATTGTCAGGTTTACTTTAGAAATTTAAAGATAATTTACTAATATAAAAAAGAAAACAAAGACAACTTCAAGTCGATAATCGGGGAAAGAGACTATATTATACATAATTTATATTCATTTATCTTACGCCTAAATAATAGAAGTCTTTTTAGTTTACATAAGCTTATTTATGTAAATAGATTAAGTCACATCACCCATATCCGAAACGCCAACTTTTTCTTTAAATTAATAGATGTTTTAAATGGGAATTCTTTATTATGTTTTTTTACCTTGAAAGAGGCTATTTTAAACAATGGGGGTAACTTATTTTAGTAACTATTATCGAACTAGTAATATTCTTAAATTATCGGCTAACTCGAGCTAAACTTATTTATAATATTTTATAATAGAAGGTTACGTGTCTTATATAGGCGTGTAAACGCTTGTAGCCAACCTTGGTAAACAACCATTTACCAATCATTATTTTTACTGCTTACAAAGTTATTCGAAGTATTGTAAATCAAACTTTATTAAATATAATATCTACGAACAAGGCAGAACAACGACTGGTTAACGCGTTAATTTACTCTAATTTATACTTTTTCAATGTGGTTTACTTGCCAAGATGCCTTCATTTGATATCAAATTCCCATATTCGCTTACTTTTTAATGAGGACCGACATCTTATAAAATCAATATACCGGTATTAGATCCGATTTTCAATAATTTGCCGATGGTAGTTTATTAGACAATACACCTCGTTAAGACGTAAATACACGATAATATACGACTACGTTTTGAAACTGGTCATCGTAGAATACTATTTAACGTAAAATTTTATAAGATAGCGCAAATAGCAAGAATAATAAAGATATACCTTTTAATTCTTTTAAGCTTGGATAACTATTTCGATTGGTTAATCTCTTGTTGTACAATCGTAATACGAGTGGTTGTAAAAAATATGGGGTTTTTATAACACTCGTATAGGAATTATTCGCCGAGGCATGCGATAAAAAAAACTATTTCGGGCCTAATAAAATAAAAGTAACTTTAAACGGATAATATTTTCGTTGGAAAAGTAAGCTTTTGAAAGTATACTTCAGTAATTACATTTCTTGCGGAAAATTACGTAATAACAACCAAAAACCGCTTGGTTGCCTTAAACATATTTAAGTACCTAAGGAACCAATATATGTAATTTATATGAACTTTGTGGTCGTATTAACAATAGTGCCTTTTAAAGTCATACCTGGGATATTAACTAACAGGGAATCTTTTAATGCTATAATGCCTATTATATGTAAAACTTCCAAGCGAATACTCCTAATTACTGTCTATACGACATATAGGGCAAAAGATTAGGCAGCTATTTTAGTTCGACAATTTTTTTATACAATTATCCATGTTTACAACAAATAATTGTATATAAAGATATTAATCTTATATTAACTTTTTGGTAAAGTTTGTAAAAAAAGGTTTAGAACACGTTTAATAATTATAATAGCATATTATTTATAAGCTAATAAATAAGCAGAGAAAATGAATCAGGCAGTCGAATTAGCTTTACGTCACTTCATCATAAAGTATCCTAAACAATATTTGGTTAATATTATACGGGCCTTATAATAAAACCTTGACAATGCCTACTCGCGTGCCTTAAAATTTAATCTTTACGAATATTTATTCGGGTTTAAGCTTACGACACCAGTCAATGTACTTACAACGATTTTACCTCATCGGCAAACGGAAATTCGTTTTATACGGGAATATTTGCGACGAGACGTATGTAATGATTACACTAAATACCCGTGAAGAAATAGAAGGTGTCAGGGGGTTTATGTTAGCAGTAAGGAAGCAGAGGCAACAAAGGTGCAATATTAGAAGATATTCGTTCGTGCTGTAGAATAATTACTAGCCATTAGGCTATTCAGGTGTATAGACTAAATACTTAGATTGACAACTGAAGAGCTATGAAGGAAATACTATCTATTTGGTGCTAACCGTGTCCTTATATCCCTATCCTTCATACCGTCTTCAGTACTGGACCGCTGGAGTCGCTGTCGGTCTCATCGTTCCTTCCCTGTCCGGGGTTGCTAACATAAGAGAAGTTCCCCTCCTGATTCTAGACTTCAGGCTTTCTAGTGGCGCAGTATTGCATACTGGCCTGCATCCTGGCCCAACCTCTCTCTGGGTTATAACAACATATAATTAACGATGGATATTATTATTCGTATGAATTTACTTTAAACGACAAAGTATAGTGAAAGTTGAAAAGAAAAACTACAAACCCCTTTACAAAAAGGGAAAATTATCACCACCTCGTATAGGGTTATACACGATTATGAAAAATGTTAATAATTTGGCTTTTACCTTAGATTTTCAACCAAGCTTTCAAGTTTACCCAATTATTAACACTACTGATTTATTACCCTACTAGGATCCTGCAAACAACCTATTTAACCTAATAACACCACCGCCTAAACTAATTAAATACGAGGACGATGGATCAGATATTGAAAACTGGAAAGTAAAATGTATATTAGTCAAACGAGTGGATCGAAGTCGCCACAAAGTAGATTAAGTTTTATATATTTTTAAATAGAAAGGTTTTATAGCTGGTAACAATGAATGGAAACCGGTATCAGAATTAAATTGCCCGGAATTAATTAAGGCCTTTAAAGGGAATAATTTGAATATTGAGACTTAAACATTAGTGGGACGATGATAAGGACGTTATTATTTCTCTTTTACCCCAGTCATTTTTTACTTCACGGAGGGGGTACTTGCTGATGTTGTGCATGCATGCTTTCTCGTGCCTTCTCACGAGACTGCTTACTCATAAGTGCACCTTCTCTTCTCATGAGTCTCTCATGAGTAATCCTTCTCATAAGTACGTATTGTTATCATGCTCTGGTAGATTCCTACCTTTAGCTTAGTCTTTATTTTAAAATATGGACCGGAATACTACAATACGTTCGCACGTACACATAGCACAACATCTTCTTTTATTTGGAAAAAATAAATATCCTCAGCGTTAACATTACCTTTCGGATTAACTAACAAATTAAAAACGACCGGAGTTTCCCTTTCTCTTTTGAGTGTAATTGTTTTTCGTTTTATCTTGAGGGCCTAAAGATAACATTGTTGAAATTAATAAAGTTATAGATATGTTAATTGCACTGATGTTTTCATTATCTAACTATTAACAAGCTGTATAAAGTCTTCAAATCCGTTGAGTAGAAAAATGCAAGATACTTTGTTCTCAAGATTAATCAAAAGCTTGATCACGATTACCATTCGCATACCCAAGCCCACGAAAAATTTAATTTTCAATTGAAAAATGACGGGAATTTTAATTTTGTGATTTTTCTAAATATGTTTTCTTTGAATACTTTGTTTTCTTTGAATACTTTGTGAGGTCTTTGTATTGTAAACTCTACAAATTTTATGTCATTAAATTATTTAAGTATTGATTAGCAAAAGATACGTTGAAAACGTTAAGGATACTGTAAATTAATATGTTTTTGGGACTAATAAACGTCGTTATCTATGATATTAATATTTATTTTACAGCGTTGGAATTTTAAAGGAATATTAAAATAATAGGAATGAAGTATAAAAAGGTACCTATTTAAGCTCATTGAAACATTAAAAAGATAAAAACGGTATATGAACTACTTCACAAGACGTATGACATCCTTATATTAAATATTAGAAGTTTTACAGATTAGGAGGCACGATTTTAAAAAGCGGTAAAAAGCCTACATGATATTATAAGCTTTAAGGGATTGTTATTAACTTTGCTGATTTTTAAAGTATATTATTGTTTAACGAGTAAATATCCGCTATTAGCAAGGGCTCAAAAAGGGTCTGTAACGTAAGGTGAGGCTCTAAAGAAACTATGGAGGGAATCGGTCAAACGTCAAGTCAATAAAGCCTACAATACCAAAAACAGTCTTACGAAGATCGAATTACTATCTTTATAGTTATGAAGGGAAGTCCTAATATAAAGAGAGCTAGGAAAATTAAATTGAATGATTAATATCTTTATTATAATAAACGCTAATATAGTTGTTGAAATTCTGAACGGTCCTGCGACGTTTCGTATAACTCAGGTCAAACCCTTGATTAAGGAGACTAACAATAACAATGACTATGATGATACAAATATTTCAGTTGAGCGAATTAGCTAATACAATCCTCCCCCTCCCGTAATAGAAAGGTCTATAAAACGTCGATAGCGCAGCTGACTACTAAAAAAGAAGGAATACTAAAGAAAACGAATACACATTAATTCGGGTTTATAATATTGCTCATATTATTAGGGAAAAAAGATAATCAAAACTTGGTTATTAATCTTCGCATACACTGAATTATCAAAACTTTTGGTAATCCTTTTGAAGAAAGCAATAGGGTTGAAACTGATGAAACTTTCACTTAAGAAGTCGTATAATTTATATTTAATAGCGTCTTTAACCCTTAAAACCTAAATATTACTATTCTTCAATCGACTATTATTTTCAAAGTTAAGGGTAAAGTTATGAGAATGTCATACGAAACGTTACGAACAATCATTAAAATATATAAAGAAAAAGATAAAGACTAAATCACTAAGTAATCGTTGACGATTTAAAAAAAATCAATTAACGATTTGTAATTGTATTGATAACGAATTCATTAATTGAAACTAATTTGAAGTTTATCTTTAATAGCCGTAATATTTTCTACACTTATATATAATTAACTACTAATACATAAATGATCGTTTTGCTGGAATTATCGCAAAATTTACGTGGTAAATATTTATTATAAACGGTTTTTCAATACATTCAATCACCCTACAAATTGGCTAAAACAAACGTTCATTGATTTCTGACTTATCAATTGTATTTCATGCTGAAACTAGGTATGTTATCTTTGATTTATGACCCGTGTTTGTTAATTACGTAAGGTAAATATTGTGACTTAAAAGGTATACAAATTAACGATACCCATTTTCTTGAAACTACTGGTTTTGTGATATCAGAATAACAAGCACTGAAGGATTTAAATTTTTGGAATGGTAAACCGGTTGCAAAGTTAACAGAGAGCAAATATATAAATTACAACAAATCGTTAATCCATAAATAAATAATTGAAGATGTTGATATTTACCTTAAGTTTTATGAAAAGGGGTTAAGGAGCTGATTTGATTACAATTGACAAAACTAACGTATCTTAGATTTAAAGATATTTAGATTACCATGTTTATGGTAACTACATTATAACTATATACCAGTCAGAGGCATTTTACGATTTTTTTGATTATTATATAAATTTTGAATTCAACAGATGGGACCTACAATCAACTAAATGAAAGGTTAGATTGATGGTTGAATAATTTGGATCTTGGGATCAATATAATTCCGATCGACCTATCAAAAGTTCAATTAATGGTTTTTACGGATAATTCCTTCATTATGGATATTATTATATATCTCTTTAGTTAGTAAGCGGCCACGCTGCAAGTTATACTCTTACAGACGCTATAAGGTGCATTCTCACAGAGTGTATAATAGTGTGTCACAACATAGAAGGTGCATTGGCAGAGTGTATGGTAAATTATCTGTCGGTAAGATCTTTGAAGAGTAATCAGAATGATTGGTAGTTGTAGTATCAAGTAAGATAAGATGATCAAAAAGAAGCATCCAGAGGTGTACGCCACAGGTGAGGGCTTATAAGTCCTCCACCCAGAGCGTATCACTCTGGAATACTCCTTCTAGGTCGATCCACGCATTGCCATCGGTTTGAAATAAACATTTTAAACAGACCCATGCATAATACACTTTGCGTTTTACAAGAATGCAGCCTTCAGCATGACACGTTACCGTGCACCCTGTAGGAGTATACCCTGTAATACAGTGCATTGCTACTTGGCCTATGTATACTATCTATGAGGGTATATAATAATATCTATACAGATAATCTTTTCTTTTTTCCTTGTATACTGAGTACTTATAGCCTATTAATAATAGTGTTGTTTATAGTATTAACTGCAATAGGTTCAAATTAGCAATTTCCGTAGTAATAGTATTGTTGCCGTATTGATTGTAGGAGGCCTAAATTAGTAGTTTCCCTAATGACGGTATTATTTGCCATATCAATCGTAAAAGGTTTAAATTAACAAGTTCGGCTAGGATTAGTAAAGTTTAGCCGAGGTGGTGATTATAGTTCGGGTTTGGTTTATATAGTTAAGTGAAGGTATTATGGTTAGTAATATCATCTTTTGGTTATTTCTAACAGGGTTGGTTACGTAGTAGTCATTATGTAGGGGTAATTACGTAAAGGTAATTATACAATTATGTGTTAAGTTAGTACAAAAAGATTTAACGCTATCTATCTAGGCAAACTTCATTTTTTTACTTTGCTAAAGGCGCGTAATCCAAGCAAATATAAGTCCCCCACTTTAATTTAATCCCTATTCCCTTTAAGCAAAACAAGCCGATTCTTGCCTTACTTTTATTCCTTAAAGCCAAATAAATCGCCTCCATGAGTAAGTTACTTAACTATTACCTATTATTAACCTTTCCAAACAAATGCCGCGTAAAAATCGGATCGTAAGGCGCCGCCTGGTAGAAGAGTGTCGGTGCGCTGCCGCCACCGCAACCGCTACAGCCGCCGCCTCTAGCACCACCACCGTCAATAACAATAGCCCGCCTTCAACGGATATAATCTCCTCCATTACCGCTACGCCGCCCGCCCCCGCCACTCCGCTCGCCGCTACGCCACCAAGTCCTACCACCCCTACGTCGCCCAGCTCAGTTGCCGCCTCCGCCTCGCCCTTCCCCGCCACCGCCGCGCCGACCTCCCCTTCCCCCTTCTCTCCTTCCCCCTTCCCCAGCTCGGGGGAAGTGAGAAAGGCTTCTAAGGTTATAAACCCCACCCTCTCCCCACAGATAAAGATCTCATCACGCGTAGGGACCCCTTTACGCCTTAAACGCAACCTAATGCAGTTATACTAAGGTATATATAAACTAAGCTTTTCGTTCGTAAACTTTTAACTTTTTTTTTGTAAATGAAAAACACGAGGCGGATCTCTTTCGCCGCCTTAAACTTTATATCGTTAAGGTACGCTTTAAAGCCTTTCTAACACGCTAAATGTTAAAGCGGTGTACTCGGATCCGTAGCTCCAAACCGCTAATAAATACACTCTACGTGTCGTATATCGCGTCCGTAGCCACGGGTAAATCCATTAACGATTATCACGAAAACGGGGGCCGTTCGACGCATTATCACCGTTACGAACGGATTAACAGCTCGTACAACCCCGTTTCTATAATCTTAGGGCCGTAAACTGAAGCCGAGTTACATACCCGTCGACTTTTGGTAAATTTAAACCAAATTTCAAAAATTACTTTTAGAAAAAATATACTTTTTACGGCGATCCGAAAATAAATCGTCGTAAACAACTAAAATAAACCGATGTTAATTATTAGTAAACGCTAACCGGCGGACCAAGGAGACGGCAGCCGCCGTCGCCGCCTGGAAACGGGGCCTATTTATATACTATGTAGGCGAATTCAACGACGTTATCGCACGTCGCTGTAAAAGAGTAATCCCTCCCTTACACCTTTACCTAAAGGTATAACTAATAAGGTATAATGTTATATCCTCGTTAACGCTAGTAACGTTATTAGCAGTAATAACGGTAATGCTAATACAAAGGGGGAAAGCGACATGGAGAACGGTAAAGACGCGATGGCATTGCCCTCTCCCTTTAATAGATAATAAATACCCTCGTGGCTGGGCCGGCGTATCCGGCTAAAATATAATACGTTATACAGTAATTTTATAGCTTTTTACAAAATCAATATTTAAATTAACAAACGTGATTTATATTGTTACGATATTATAGAAAAACGAAGAGAAATAAATTCGTAAATCGACGTAAATAGTCGTATCTAATAAAGGTAAAATTAACAGTTGGGGCGAATAATTCGTTTAAATAAAAACGAATCGTTGATTAGTGAGAAAGGTATTAATAAGTAGATTCGGGTTTAACAAAAAGTTGTATGGCATAATAGTCTATTAAAATCGTAGAACCTTTCCAATAACCTTAACAAATAATATAATTGTAAATATAAAAGTTTTTAATACGCCGTTTGGTATAGCCTTTTTTATTAAGTTTACCAGGTTAGATTTGCTATTGATCTATCGGGTCTCTTCGATTTCTCGACGTTTGTACAACTCGCGTAATATTATAATATCGGTTATTAACCGTTTTGCATTTGTAATACCTAAATTAACCAGGCACTTATAAACCGAAAAGAAGTTAATATATACTATAAGGGGAATAAAGCGTAAGTTAAGGCTAGAAATAATTATCCGGACCGTCATCGTTATAATATTACACAAATTGAAGCCTTTAACTATATTATAGATTTTAAAGGCTAAAACGTTTTGTGTAACCCTTTTACACTTGATAAAGTTTCAATAAACTATATTTCGTCGAAAAATAAAGCTATTTCGTACCTGTATTTCGTTTTCGAAAACTAAGACAAAACCTAATTGTATATTACAATCGATATTATTAACAAAAAAGCTGTTAGTCAAAATAAACAGATTTACCATACCTATATTTAATAACACGAATTTTAAGCTACGTTTCGGATTATATATTTGCTACGAAAGGCGTTTACTAAGCGTCTTACACGTATCGTTCGTTGGGTCAGTTTGGTATTACTCAACGATAAAAGGGTTAAATGTTACCTTTAATTATACTATAAAAGCAACCTAAACACCGCGTAAACGTTGGCATTTTTATTCGTCAGCTCGTTTTACGTTATCCAAAATAATAAGAGTAACCTTGTTTAACTGTCCCTTTTACGTAAAGCTTAAAATGATATTGAAACAGGTGATCATAATACTATTAAAATCGATTATATTATTTTCTGTTAGAAACGTTTTAGGTTTAACTTTTAAATCGACTTCCATAGGTTTCTTTTCCTTAAATACAAAAATCAACAGGTTATATAACGTTGATATATCGTCCGTTTACACACCTATTAGTATAAATCCTTCTGAAAGGGCCGTTAATATTAATAAACACGGGTAGAAGATAAAGCTAGTTATTTCGGATCGTTTTTTATAATGTTTTTGGTAAGTATTATATCAGTAAACACCCGTTTCGGCTAGGCCGTAAAATGGTTTTATAATACGTAAGATCGTGTTGGGTAAGTGGTGTTACCTAGGGTTTTTAGGTAAATTTACGTAAATCCGTCGTTTTAACCGTTTTTTGGATTTGGTATAAGTTTCCGTTATATCGCGAAGTTTAATATATAAGTAATATTAATTACTAAGGGAAACCGCGAAAACAAAAATCAAAAGATCGTTAGCCCATTGTAATATAAGTGATTGGGTTATAATATTCTTTTTACCTTCGTCGTTATAACCTTTTACAACTAGGCGGGTCTTTTTTATAAAGCTTTTCGGCTTTATCCTTAATTTCGTGTATAAAACGGGTTGTAGAAATCTTATGAACGTTGTAAATAACTAGGTTAAAGCGTCTAAGGCGAAATACGTTTTATTTGATAAGGGTTAAGCTTTCCGTTTAGGTAAATTATACGAATAAGGCACTTCAAGTGGTAATGATACCTTTGTAACAAAACTTTAAGTTAAGTTCGTAATTTTTTATTTCTTCTTATGTAATAAAAGAGTCTTTAACAAAGTTTTTTAACTGTTTTTTAGTTTGAAAGCCAAAAAGGCGTCCTCGGCGTCGATATTTTAGCGGGTTTAGTACAAATAATCCGATTTCGTTTAACATAGTCGGGTTAAATTCGCGTTTTAAAGGTAAGGCTAAAGCTAAAGTTGGTTTAAATTCGTCGTTTTAGGTAATATTTTGTAGGCAGTCTTATTTGTCTTACGCGTTCGAGATGTTTCCTTCCGTCTCTCTCTTGTTTTTTCATATTATTAATTAACGAAACGAACTTGTTTAGTTTGATAAGTTAACAAAAACATTATAGCCCTTAAATCCGAGAATCTTTAAAACCCCGTTTATCTATTCTTCGTTTTCCAAACTAAAACTTCAGATTATAATGATAGGTTTAATACGTTGGTTTTATTTAGGTCATTATTTATAGCTAACGTTTTAAACACATTTTTTTTAACTCGTAGTAAACGTAAAACCGTTATAGCCTTAGCTATAACATTATCTCTTTATACTATAAATAGTAATGGAGAAAAGTTTATATGGATCCTCAGGTAAATACTAAACATAAGGAGTATAGGAATAAGCTTACTTGAGCTAAAAGTGTTATTAACAACTTTAACTGCCATTTGAAAAAGAAAAAATTAAAATTAATACCTTTTAGTTTTTTTTACCTATATTGTATGCGCCTTTCTCAATGGTTTATAATATCTTTTACACTTTTTAATACCTTTTAGGGTTTTTACCAAAAAAAATTTATACTTGTTATCAGTTATCCGAGCTTTTGTACGCTATTCGATAAAATGAAAAGCCGTACCGACGTCATATATAATCCAGTTTAAAGGCCCGAAAAAGACGTTCAATTATTAATTAATTAAATAATCCTAATAGTTTAAAGTAAAAGCTCTCCGTATAAATTTAACGACCTGAAATAATATAGCCGTATTAACGATGTAAAGAACCGGTTGACTATATATGCTTTCGGGAAAAAAACTATAAGTAACCGAATTTAAGCTTAAACGATACGCATACATTATTTAAGGCGCGGATAAACTAATTGGTCGTATTCCGAACCTTGATTCCAAACTTATTTATATTAGCTAATGAAAATGAAAAAAACGTTTTAAAATCCATTACGTAAAATTTAATCAATCCGAAACGCGTATTTACAACGACCGTTTCGAACGAAGTCGACTTACTTTTACCAAATAGGACTTTTCGGTGTTTCTTTATCCGGTTTAACCAAAACTTCGGAAATTTCGTCGTGAATACGTCGAATTGTCGCTTTCCGGCCGTCTAAATTTTGTTTACGCTAATCTTAGGCATAATACCTTGGAATCTAGTTTTATATCTATTGAAAAAAGTAAATTACGACGTTATATTAACATTAAGCATTTAGTTTACGTGATCCAAACCTGTAACATACAAAAAGGAGGCATTTTACAAGCTGGCAAAGATACGCTAAACGTTTTTATCGTCGTAAGTCAACAAATGAGTATCGTTTTATTTAAAGTCATCTTTTCCAGATGTATTTTCATAAATGTATACGTTAAGTCCATTATCTGTGCCTTTATATTCAGCTACGTATATAACAAAATTAACATTTATCCGATTCTTAAAATTACATTCGGCCTAAAATTATCCTTTAATTTGATTTTATTCGTAAACGGGGTGGCTTATAAACCAGTAGCCGACTTTAACGCATAGAATATATCGCTTTTACAAACTTATAAGGCTCTGTATATCTTTTCGCAAATATTATTATGATTCTATTCAGTTTCTTTCATTTTTGAACGATCGTTCCTGTCCTTTACCATTGAAGTTTCATCCCTAATACCTATACTTGAGGCGTTCGTTTTACTTTGGGTAAACTTTATATTTCCGGTTCAAAATATAATAAATTATTTCCTTAAGGTTTATTTTAGTAATTTAGGTTTCGTTTCTGGTTTTATTAATTACAAATATTAATTCGAATTGTTTTACCTATGTATAAAGATCTCGAACAATGTTTTAAAGCTTATATAAAAAGTTTTTAAATCTTTTTTAAATTTGAAAAATATAAGTCGAAATCCGGATTTCTACGGCAGACTTTAATAATTATTTAAATAAACAGTTTGTCGCCTTTATATTTCGGTGCAAAGGCTACTTAATACTTCCGAAACTTCTTTAATAAGGCAGTAAGGATTTTCTCAAGGTTTTTATCGGTATTTTCTTACTGGCTTTTTACAAATTCTTACGTCGTACCAGTCTAGTCTTTGTCGTATAGCTCGTAGTTAATCTTGGTGTTAAAGTGGGATTTAAAACGGTTATAACATTCGACGAATATATCCACTTATACAAAGTAATATATATATCATTCCTTAACTTACCCGAAAAATATACCGGGTAAAATAACGTAAAATTGTAATAACTTAATATCTAATCTCTTATATATGTTAAATATAACTCGTATTTTGTTATCCACTACGTCATACGACTTGCCGTTGTAATTATCATCCTTATCTCATAACATGATAAAGTTAGTTAACTTCGTAAAGTCGTTCCTATCCGTAGGGGAGCTATATAGTAAAAGGTCGCGGTAAGGGTCGTAGTTAAAAAACATTAGTCCGTATAATACGTATTAACGTTTTACGTTACTTTTTATTTTCTAGGTTAGGTTATTTTTCATATTCCGGCTCATTTTCGATCTTTATGGCGAGTTATTCTTTCTGTTTCGGCCGACTTTGCTATAACCGGTCGGGTTATTCTCTACGATTCGGCCGACTTCGTCATAACTGGTCGGGCTGTTTTTTACGTTTGGGGAGTGGTTTAGTATTCGGTTTTACGTTACAGTATAAGTAGGTATAAGGGTATATTATACCTATGTGGTAAATAAAGATTGTGGGTATTTTTCTTCCTTATGGTTCCTTTTTTTAACCTAAGGTATAAGATTATGTCGTTTTACGCGTGGTCCCCCTCGTTCTAACAACAGTCTCTTTAGTTTCGCAAAGTAATACCCTTTTACAAAGTCTGTAATGTTGAAATCTTTATCTTCCTAGTCTAGTACGTCGGTAAGTTATATTATTTCGAATAAGACCTTTATCAGGCGCCTATTTTTACCTTTTAGGGTATTAAATTCCTCTAGTTTTAAGTTGAATTCGTAAGGCTTTGGAAATGGTAAGGTTTACCTTTTACTACATTTCCAACGTCCAAACCGAGAAATTGTTATAGAATTTATTTAATAAGTCAGGTCCTTGTATTTACTCCTTCCAGTAACGGTACATGGCAGCCAAGATATATATATTTACGATATAGAATTCTCATTCCTTATCTGGTAAATCGATAGTGTTATCCCAAAGGCCCAAATAGATCTCTTATATCATAGCCTTTCTAATTCTTATATATTTAATCAATATATTAAAGGAAGTGTTAGCCTCCTTTAATATTGTTGAATTTAGGGCTATAATTGCAATTGTTTTAGAGCGTTTAGGCGATATGTTAAAGTATAATGATTTCGTATTATATTTAGGTATATTTAAAGTTTAGGGTGGTTTAGCGAATATAAAGCGAATCACCTATTTAAAGTGGTCGTAATAGGGCTTAGTAACGTTTGTTAATACGAATAAATTTTAAACGATACGCAAATAAGGCGTAATCACAAATTGATTAAACGTTTCGAATGAGTTTTGTTAATGTTGATGATGCTATACTAGACAAACGGTTGAGAAAACTTAAAACGTTACAGGCACTAAATTTTGAAAATATAGGGCGAATATGGGTAAATTGAAAATAAACAAGGCGGATATAAGAAATTGGGTAAGGTAGGGGAAATATCGAGTTGTTATATGATTCGGGATACGGTAATCTATTCGTATTAGCGTGCTGTAGCAGAACTTGGTAGAGGGAGTTGGTTAATTATTTAGTGTGTAACCGATTTTGGTAAGGCGGTCGGGTTATT
This sequence comes from Anisogramma anomala, assembly GCA_038502455.1. Lineage (NCBI taxonomy): Eukaryota > Fungi > Ascomycota > Sordariomycetes > Diaporthales > Gnomoniaceae > Anisogramma > Anisogramma anomala. The sequence goes on along the minus strand of JASMMZ010000012.1, from coordinate 6,363,630 downwards.
TATTTGTGTGTAATTAATCGTAGCTTTTTTAAAATAAGTGGTTCGTAAAAAAAATCAAAAACATCTTAACGAAGGGCTTCGAAATTTAGTGTTTTTAGCTTACGTGGCCTAGTATGTGATAAAACGCTTTCCAAAGAGTTTCTGAGTACATCAAAAAGCCAAATAAGGGTTGATAATAACGTAACGGGATTTTTAACAAATAAAGCGTCAACTAACAGTTAATAATATCGTATTAAAGTTTTTCTTTTTTAAGTTATTCAGTCTTTATAGTATTTATATACGTTAGCATGTAATTTTTATAAAAACGAAGTATTAGAGTACAAATCATTGGGACCGTTATAGCATCCCGCTATAGGTATTTAATATTTGTCTATCTCTTTTTTCCTAAGCTGTTTATAGTTAACCGAGTCGGTTACTAATTGGTATCGGTAAGGTTTTAAGCCTTGAATATTTACGTAAACATACTTTTTTTAAATAGTAATTAAAATAATTGGTAGTTGTAATATAAAGTAATATAAGATAATGAAAAAAAAAATCTAAAGGTGTACGCCACAAGTAAAGGCTTATAAGTCCTCCACCCAAAGCATATCACTCTGGAATACTCCTTTTAGGCCGATCCATATATTGCTGTCAGTCTAAAATAACCATTCCAGACCAACCCATATATGATGCACTTTGCGTCTTGCAAGAGTGCAGCCTGCAGCGTGACACGTTACCATGCACCCTATAGGAGTGCACCCTGCAATACAGTGTACTTCTACTTGGCCTATATATACTATCTATAAGGGTATATAGTAATATCCACAGTTTCACTACCTGAGTGAAAGCTTATAAGCTTTTACCGAAAGAATGCACTCTCTGAATACCTTTTCTCCCTCTAAACTATTTATTTTGAATATGAATAATAATTCTTTTACTTATATCTTGACGTTAAAGTACCCGGTACAATGAACCTTACCGACACTTGTTAATAAACAACTCGGTCTATCATAAATAGATTAGGAGAAAAACCGAAGTAAAATTAAATACCTATAACGGGATACTACAACGGTTTCAACTATCCGTACATTAACACTACACTTTACAAAAAACACACGGAAATATTAAAAAACTATAAAAGTAAAGTAACTTTAAAAAGAATAACTTCAATACAATACCGTTAAATCAGATAGTTCATTACTTGTTAAAAGCTCAATTACGCTACTATTAACTCGGTCAAAGCTTTAAACGTATCCAGGCACTTTTTGAAAAGCGGATTATTACGTATTAAGCCACGTAAGCTAAAACCATCAGAGTTTCAAAATCCATCATTAACACCTATCCGACCTAAAATCAATATTCAACCCGCTTACAAACTTTGTGAGCAGTTAAAACACAACTTTTGGGGAACTTTACTATCATTTCACGCCCTAAAAACAATATCCGAACCCCTCGCTAAAATATACACCACACGTCCAAAACATATTTCAAAACTCCTACTATATCAAGCATTACACACCATTTTAACCATTAAACACACATTCCTACCTCTATCTCACCGTTAATCCTACCACATTTACCTTTTCTCTTTAGCCATAAATGACACCGCTTATTAAATTACTAGTTATTACATTTAAATTTACTAGTTACTTAATTAATATAACGTTTGAGAAGCGTTAAACGGCAAATTCAAAACGCCTCACTAGCTTGTAATTACGTCTTATTTGTATTTAATTTTTGTTAATAAGCGTTAGACGCCTTACTTTTAACGCTTCATTACATTTTACTCATGATTCATTTATACATTATACGCTTTTATCTAACTCGTTTTATTTCGTATATTCTTATTTGAAAATTTTTTTTCAAGACCCCTTCAAATAAAGTATTTAGAACTTACACGAATCATGAGAAGTAAATTGTATTAACTTTTACATCAATTCATTAATTTTAAAAGGCGCCTAATATAACTTCTAATGCGCTTTGATACACTCTATATTTTAGTAAGCATGGATTCACCTACAGGAACCCCAAGAATCTGGCGAAAAAATAAGCTTTTTTAAATATATTACTCTCCAAAAAAACGCTTTATAGGTTATTAACCTAAAAATATGGGGTAATACTATTAAAAAGCCAGCGGAAAACTTAAACCATTAGGCGGTAAATACGTACGTTACGAACGTTATTTTTCGCAATTGAAAAAAAAAGCCTAAGGGATCGAAATATTCGATGATTTCCGAAAGAAAGATTTCCAAGTAAACTTTGGAAATTTAATATACGGTAAATCATTCGATTTTAAAGTACTACAAGTTTAGCTATAGAGCGGAAAAATTCATACCTTAGGTGGTAAAAAGGGTCGCATTGTAAAAACCTTATTTTTTCTTGTTCCAACTAGACTAAATGTTAAACTAGGAAGATAAGAAAGTATTATGGATGGATTCTGTAGAAAGATATTGGCTAGCGGAATGTAAAAAACAAATTATTAAAGAAATGCAGAAAAGGCTTTAAAAATAATTAACGTGGGCAAAGTTTAAAACGCTTCAAAGAACAAACCACACCCCTTGAAAGGTATAAGAATCTTAAAAAATAATGAAAATGATAAAAGGCTACGAAAATGATTTATCACTTGAGTCGAATACGATTACTCTTAAAAACGCAATTTTAAAGAGATATATAAACTAAATTACTCTCCGGATATAATTAACGCCCTTTTCAGCCATAACAAAAACGGCTCAAATAAGGAAAACAACACTCCCGGAGACAAGATAAACGGATTGAAGCGATAATACAAATTTTACGGACCAATACCTACTAATTATAATCTTAATGGAGACCTTCAACTATATCGGTTCCCTATTAACAAAAAGAACCCTACGAAACATATTAATTTTGCTAAATTATAGGATAAAAACGAAAATTACATAACGAAACTTACTATATCCTCGATAATAAAATCCGTATAATGTTAAATACTTATAAAAGACTAAATATTAAACCTTTATAATTTTATATAATTTTACCCGATATACTAACTAGGTAAGATAAAGAATAGTATATATAATACCTTATGTAAATAGATATGTTGACGAAGTGTTGTTTCCATTTAAAATGTACTTTATTAACTACGAACGTTATAATGAAAACTAAACGGGTATTACTTGAGAATTCGTAATGAATTAATGTAAAAAAAAATATAAACCCCCAAAAGAGGTATTTGTAGCTTGATTAGCGAAGTTTAAAAAATGTTAAGCGGCCTTCAAACCAAAGTATTAAGGAGACAAACTATTTATATACATAGTTACAAAAGAATGTCGCGGAAGCCAAAATTTGGATATTATACTATTTAAATAGGAAAAAAACTTAAAATCTTTTTATACGAGTTTAAAAATACTGTTTGAAAAGTCGATACGTCATTAAACCAGCCTAAAATTAGCATTGTAAGCCGGGAAGGCTAAATACGAGTGTTAAATTACCAAAGTAAACCTTGCTGAAACAATTCATTAAATTCTAAATCTATGGTTAAACGTGAATCCAAGATATAAGGGAAATGAATACACAAAATACGGTTGTAAAAGCGAAGGAAATAAAGAAAAACACCATGAACACTAATGATAAAGTAATTACTAAATAAACTGCCCCTATAACTAGATACGAAATATATTACAATACCTACTAAAAAGTATATAAAGCTTTACAACCTTTTAGAAATAATACATCATATATATCGAGGTGGGCTATTAATCGACCGATTATCCGGTATACAAGTGAATTCGGGCTAAACGATAATTTAAAGCCGATTGCTAATCTGAACATTCAACGGAAGCTAACTTTATAACATACGTAGCCTATTATAACGGCGCCAAAAAGGAATTCGACGTTTACCCTTATAAATATACCTTAAAAGAAGAGAACTTAAAGGAACATAAGATTTACCTTAAAAGAAGAAAACTTAAAGGAAAATAAGATTTACCTAACATTTTAGAATTAGAAAATGAATCAACGAGTATTTAAAAGCTTGTAAAACGCCTTATTTCTATATAAAGTAGGCTTAGATAACGCAAACTGCGTGTTAAATGCCTACATAATGTCGTAATATACACTTTTTAACAAGTACAGTACTGGTTTCAGGGTATTATACCAAATACCGGTGTAATAAAAATCTTAACCGTTGGAAGACGATAATTTGATGTTTTCGAAGCGAAGTTTTCCAAATTTCAATTCGATCGGAAGATAGATTACTAGAAAGCTTTATTATTTAAAGGAAAAGCGTTATTATCAAGCATAATCTTCATATATATACGATTCGAACCGGTTAAGTTTCACATAATAAATATTAAACCGTTATTTCTACTATCGTTAGCTAATATAAAGAAACTTGGAATGAGAGTTTACAATATGACTAATTAACTCATCTGCGCTTTGGATAATATATACGTATCGTTTCATTTATTTATAGTTTTTCTTAAAACCGTATACAATTAAAGCCATTTACTTAACATAACCGGAACTTAGAATATTGTACTGGTGTTTTTTCTACCCGGTCGCGGAGCGCCTTTTACGGTTGCTTTACATAACATGACATATAAATAGAGAAAAAACACTAAACGTTATCGAAACTTTCTACTACAAATGTCAATTACACCTGTAAGCTTTACGACTGTTTAAACTCTATCTTTAAGCCGACGTAAACTATAACTACGAAGTAATTATAAATATAATATATCTTAAAATCCAACCTGTGTTACATGTTTTCGATGTAACAATAATATTTCAGGCCGCGAAATTTACGCGAAGCGCTTTCGTTACGAATTATTAGGATACTTTGATAAATTGATAGAATTATATTTATTTAGAGCCTCCAGATCATATTTCCTACGATATAGGTATAGCTTTCGATTCGACCTATTAATGTATCAAAGTTAAAATTACCAATACTAAGAATATGTAAATACCGGTAAAGGTATTATAAGGTATCGGAAAATATAAACGGTATTCCAGATAGTTTATAATATTGTATACGATACTATTAACAAATTTAAAGGTGTTAGTTTGTAGGAATTAATCCCGAAAATAGCAGTAAGCGATGTAAATAATACTTTTAGACAAAGTAAATCCTAATACTTCTTATTTGCGGTTTTTACCTTAACATCTATACAAATTTAAAGTTATTACCAGTGGTAATGCAAAGGGCGAATACTGAAGCGAAAGTTTTAGCAATATTATGTTTTTTGCGGACCAAGAATAATGTTTCGAGATCATTAGCCACAAGCAATGGCCCGCATAAAACTTGCGTTTTGAACCTATTATTACAATCTGAATTTTTTATATGGAAAAGGACGGACGTGTGAACTCACCTTCAGAGACGTAATGAGTTCAAAGGCCACGATATACTTATAAATTTGACAAATAAACCGATTTTATTTCGTCAAAAAATAATAATAAAATATCAAAAGGAAGAGATGAACGATAACAGCCTAAAAGCGTAATCCGAAAAGCGGTATTATCCAAACTACTCCTATAATAATAAGTCTGAACCGCTTGCGAAACCGATATACCCCCCGAATTTATCATTACAATGTCCTTCATTTTATAAAACCGGCTAATTTATATAAGAGAAACCAGTATTGCGTCATCGAGGGCGTTTACTTAGATTAAAACCCAAAAAAAAGTTCTAAAACCTTTACTTTAAGCTTTTTTATTACCTACAACAAAACGGCGGACCTTAAGTTAAGTATAAAACCTCGTAATAAAGGGATTGCTACAGCATCAAGTGGCCCTTTTAAATAGTTGACTTATATAAAAAAAAATCTTTAATCGGATAAGACGTTTTTCTCTTTAAATGATTTAATCTAGTAATTTACAACGTTAAAAAAATTTTTCCTAACTGATTGATTTATAAGGTAAAAGATAAAACCGGAAAGCCCAGTAAAAAGAGTCGCTTTATTGTTAAGATATATAATAATATTGGTAAGAAGGATATTATGACCTAATCGCCTAATTTATGAAAAGTAAACTATATTTTAATTTTAACGTTCACTGTCTCCTTGAATACCCCCTATAACCTTCGTATTAAAATTTCGTTATATAATATAGCCTTATACATAATTAAAAAGGTAGTTTAAACTATTTATTTACGCCTATATACCTATGAAACTCTACAAGTATGATTTACCCGAAACAATCCTATATATTTTAAAACCACTTTGTAGACTCGTCAAAACTGAAATATATTATTATAATACCTATTAAAATCATTTTAAAAAGCGGCTCGAAATAGTTCATTCGACCGTCGACACGTACGTGTTGGTTTAAACACCACATTTTAAAGGGTTTACATTTATCGAAATATATAAAGACGATATACTTATATTATGAAATACGTTGATATCGGCTGTAAAAGAGAGAAAACTTTAAAAGGCCGGTTTAAAAACGAAACACAAAGAGTTTTTGACGAAAGACCACCTAATTAATTTCAAAGGTATAATAATCACGCTTCGATACAATATTCTAACCCTTCTATAAAATGGATGATGGAATAAAATTACACATTTTAACCTAACTAATACAAAACGAGCTAGCTAATACAGATGTTAACGTATACGTAAAGCTTAGATTACATTGATTATATAACTAGAAACCGCGTTTAATTTTTTATTATGCTTGTAAAATATTGGATGAACCCGTTGAATTATATATAAAAGGTGCTTGATAAACATCCTACGTAGCTAATGAATAATGCAATATATGGCCTACGTTTTATACTGTTATATATACGTATAATAAAGCCTTTTTTTTTTCTGATAAATCTTTCGCGAATAATAACGATTACAACTCGTGAATAAGATTTGTACTAATTTTTGGTAACGAAATACCAGCCTAAAACGAATTTAAGCCGTATAGCAACGTTATTAATTTAACTTTAACCAAGTATAAACGAGTTATTTGGAACGTCTTCAAGTCGGAAATTTATGGTATAGTTGGAGAATTAGACTCCCGAATTACAATAGTAATAACGGTCAGGATAATCATTTCGAACTTTAATTTAAGATCCCTCTTTTTAGTAATTTACTTTAACTTTTTTCCCTTTACAAATACCTAGTTAAACTCGATGCTACAAACGAAAAACGCCTCATAATCGATATTATAGCCTTACTTAAATCGTATGAACGCCGAGAAATTAAAAAGATTAGATGGATTGACATAAATTGAAACTAGGCAAATGTAATGATTAAAGGCTCTCCTAATGAACTATTAAAAAAAGTTTATATTTATAACTACTTTCTTTGTTAACATTGCTTGAAAGGTCTTACGACCTTATTTCAATTCAATATTTTACATCTTATACTTATTACTTTCCCTTTAAATTACTTATTTATACCTCTTTTAATATTTATCGCTTTTGAAGCCTATTATTTAGGCCGCTTTTTATATATTATCACTCATTATATTTATCATTCACACCGTTTTTCATATATCATTATTCTTCGTTTTTACCATTTATAATTTTACTAAACCTATTTTTACCTTTTATTTTTGATATTCATTACTCGTATTTTTTGTTGACTAAAATCATGTTTATTACTATATAACGAATTACATTAAGTTTGAAAAAACCGGAAAAATATAAAAACAGGCAGCTAATTATTACTAAACAGAAAAGGGGTAGGATGTGCTACATCATCGTTATCATTGTCATCCCTATTCTTCTTCTCGTCGCTCCTGCCATCGTTACTACTATTACCACCACCCTTACTACTATCAACGCCACTATTGACATCGCCGCTAGGAGAAGAGCCCCGCGCCTTGAGATATATACTCTTAAGCAAGGGGTACGAAAGATTTTTAACCTCCTCGCGAAGACGCGCGATAACATCATCGAACTCGTCTACGTAATATATATGTAGGTCCGCCTTCTAAATGAATATAGCGGTTGCCGTCTCTTTAGGCCGCCGGTTAATACCTATTACTAATTAGCATCGGTTTATTTTAAATATTACGTAAGTGTTCATTTTTAAAAACGCCTCAAATGAAGTACTTGAATAATATTAATTATTAGTTGCAGCTAAAATGAATAATTTAAGAAACGGGTAACTTACTGTTAAAATAACGGGCATGTAATATGGTTTCGGCATACGGCTTTAAGATTACCGGAATAGGGGCGCATTAATTACTACTCCACTTATAACAATAATAACAGGTCAACCGACCTCTATTTTCACAGCAATCGCCAATAGATGTGCCCGCATCTACAAACATAATATACGGTACGTAAGGCATATCTATTAACAGCTTAGGGACGAGAACCCAAGTACGCCATTTTAACTTTTTATACGCTAAGAAAGCCTCATGACGTACCCTTACGAATCTAAGCTTAAGGCGATGGGCAGATTCAGTCGCCTCGGTTTCGTTTATAAAAATATAAGTATAATATAAATTAAGGAGGAAACAAGTAATATAAACCGCGTTATAATTTGGTGATATTACGTTTACAACCGCGAAGAAGTAAGGTTAGTAACCTTTGGAGCCCTCCGCTTCTATTTTTGGGGGTTAAGGAAAAAATGAGAGGGGAAAAGGGGAAGAGTAAATGGGGGAATTCTAGTTAAGTCGGCGGCGGCAGGAAAGAGAAGGAAAAGAAGATAAAGCCTTAATTGGTGATGGCAGCGATAAAGGGGCCGAAAACAAAGGATTATATCAATATTATACTGCCCGAAAAGGCAAGGCTTGTAATAGTATTAGCGGCGATACAGCTGGCGGCGGCGGCAGCAGTCTTTTCTCTTTTATGTTAACGCGCCAAACGACGCGTTACACTTTTATTTTTACAAGTTATTTATTTTGAAATCGGTTAAAACGTGGTATTAGTTAAATGGCCTACCTATGGGAATGGTTTGATTGATGAATAAGAATAGTAATTTAGGTGTGTATATGTTGATTGGTTAATTGAAAACTTATTGTATAAGTAAAGGCGCATTATTAAAGAGGAAAGAAAATATTTTTTTCCTAAATCGAAATGATATAGATTTTTATACTAACCTCAAGATACGTAACATCGATAATTGAACATTTATAATTACACTCATATAGGGATTTACAACCTTTCCGATTAATACTGCCGCCAATTACCTAAATTAACTCGGGCTTATATTATAACCATTATTATTGTTAAAATTACTAATAAAGTCTTTATCAATTGACATCACAACCTCTATTATTGTTAAAATTGCTAATTAAAACCCTAAACGAATTATATCACAAATACTATTACTACTACATGATTAATTCAGACTCGGATAATATAATCTGTTATTACTAAATTACGGTTAGGGACTACGCCAAAAAATTAAAAAAATTCCTATATAAATATTATCATATATATCTATCGTTAATAAGTAGTTATATTGCAAGTTATACTTTTACAGAGTGCACAGTAACATGCTACATTACAAGGTACATTCTTGCAAAGTGCATGATAATATGTCACTGCCTAGAAGGGGCTTTGACAGAGTGCCTAGTAAATCATCACTGCCAAGAAGAGAGATTGGTAGAATGCATAGTAGAGTGCAACTGCCTAGGTGAAAGCTTATAAGCTCTCACCTGAGGCGTGCACTCTCTGGATGCCTCTTCTCCTTCCACACTATCTATCTTCAATATACACTACAACTTGTCTATTTATATCTTTATGTTAACTTACCCGGTATAATGAATCTTTCTGATATTTATTAATAACACTAACCTATCCTTATATATCATATTCCCTTGAAAAATAGTTAATAAAGATATATTATAAGAAAATCAATTTGGAATTATAAGGAACGTATTCTATTGGACCTCTATTAAATGTAAAAGAATTACGTAAAACGTATTGTCTTCGAAGGTTTGTAATATAATAACCGGTCTTAACGTTGGCATACCGATAGGGGAAACACTTGGAGTAGTAGTAATTGCAGTGTACTCAGTTAATATAAGTTAACTGTACAGACTGTAAATTATGTGTATTGTTTTGTAGGTTGATTTTATTGACTGTAAAGTCAAGTACAGTATGTGTCCGATTCAGAATAGGGTACAAGCCATGCAATTGGTTATACAAATTAATATATAGACCGGTTAGCGGTCTGTCCAACCTAGAACAATACATTTACCACTTAAACACGTAATACTACTATTACTTGAACCGATTCTAATCGATAACGTCGCAACATCTAAAGACCTATCAACAGTTGTCCTTATTAACAGGTAAAGATAAGAAGAGTATTTGTAAATATAGATTGAAATAAAGTTTCAACTATAATAATTCTTAATATATACATATATAAAAATGTGTCCGTATATCGTATTGTCGGTAAGGTCTCTATACATTAACGTAGTAGAAGAGTAATCAGAAAGATTGGTATTGTAGTAGTAAAGATAAGATTTCAAAAGGAGAAGAAGCATTCGGAGAGTACACGCTAAAGGTGGGAGGTTATAACCTCTCACCTAGGCAGTGGCACTCTACTATACACTCTGCTAATCTCTCTTCTGGGCAGTGGTACTCTATCGTGCACTCTGCAAATGCCACCTCTAAGCAGTGGCACACTATCATGCACTCTGCAGATGCCACTTCCAGCCAGTGGCACGCTATCATGCACTCTGCAGGAATGCACCTTGCAGAGTGGTACGTTACCGTGCATTCTTGCAAAAGTATACTCCACAGTATGGCCGCTTATTAACTTATAGGGATACATGGTAGTATCCACACATATTTTGATCTTTTTACGTAGTAAAGTATAAAGTGTTAACTTGTTTACTTGCAATTCTAAAAAAGAATAGAGTAGTAGTTGTATAGTCTTATTATATCATAAAAACATATATCATTAAGCATTTATGTTTTCTGACTCTTGTTTTCATTAATACCAAATTATATTTCATCATATAATGTATAATGTAACGTTTAAAATTCGGTTTATAATTTGATAAAAGTCAAGGTAATGTAATTGTTTTGTATTTGTATATCTTTTATTACATCGTTGCAGCAATGTATTGATGGTCAATTTATGGACATAATGGTAACTGTTGTTGGTAGGGCTTTAGACGTTGCAACGTTGTCGATTCGATTGGTCTTCGAAGTAACAGTAGTATTGCATTGGTCAGGTGGTGGATGTATTATTCTAGGTTTGGCAGACTGCTAGCCGGTTTGCACTGTAATTTTTATAGCCAACTGCTTGGCCCGTGCCTTCGAGTGAAGTGCAGTGTGCTGTACTCAACTTACACCCAATGCGGTAAGTCTGCACAAAGTAATGCACTTGCAGTACGGTCAACTTTACTATATAGTAAAGTAGACCTACTGTACTGCATGCAATACTATTCCAACAATGGCGGCTTTTTAGTTTGTACGCGCACGCTAATGTGGCTAACTAATCTTTTCCGGTTACCACTAAATTGCCTCCTTGTCAACTCGCCAGACCCCTGTTAATTCCAGTTAACTTTCATATTGAATTGCACCCAATTACATACAAATTAACCCCATTTGACCTTAATTACTCCGTTGTCCTGAGGTCCGAGTTTATCGACTTCCACAAAAAGTTTTTCCGTTATAAGCCTTTATAAGCCTTTACTTCAACTATACCACTCAAACGAATTACTATCATCAATCCTCTAGCAATTTTCTCGTTTGCCAGTACATTTTTATCCGCCGTTACGTAATTCAAGCTTTCCGGGCGGCTTTTTAACGTAACCTTCGATGTATATGGTTAGCCTATTGTTATTTATAAACCTTTTCAAGGTCTTATTTAACATTTCCTTTATTATAATATTAGTAGGATTGTGTAATGATCACACTGAATACCCGTGAATAAATAGAAGGTTTTAGAGGGTTTATGTTAGTAGTAAGGTAACAGGGGTGACAAAGGTACAATATCAAGAAGATATGTGTTTGTACTGTAGAATAATCACTAGCCGTTAGGCTATTCAAGTGTGTAGACTGAATACTTAGATTGACAACTGAAGAGCTATGAAGGAAATACTATCTATGTGGTGCTGACCGTGTCCTTATATCCTTTATCCTTCATACCATCTTCAGTACTGTCCTGGGTTGGATCATACTAGATTGCTATGATCCTCCGTTCTCTGGATCATCTTGGATCGCTATGATCCTTCATGATCTATCACGTGACTTTGCTTAGTCATCGTGGCTGACATCAGAGATGTTCCCCGCCTGATGTGTTAGACTTCAGGCTTCTCAGTGATGCAGTTGCATACTGGCCCGTTTCCTAACCCAACCGCTGTCTGGGTCATGATAGATTGTCTTTGCTATCGATTTATCGGAACTCTTTAATCTCCTTTTTTCGTAGGCTTTATGTAATGTCATTACGTTAATTATTAGGCGTTTTTCGCTAATGGTTCCGAGTTTTGAAAGCTATTTAAAGGGGCTTTTTAAGTTGGTATAAATTACCACGAGAATAAGAGGAATCTTTAACTACCTAGTAATAAGATTAAGGGTTTTTTTACAATACTATACCTACGTTAAATCCATCTATTATGCCGTAAACCTCTGATATTAATACACTTCATGCAATCCTTTTGCATTTAACGAAAGTTTAGTAGATTAGGCTGCCGATGATACTAAATTTGGTTTCCTGCTTGTCTTCGTTAACAAGGGTTATTAAAAAGCCGATTTGTAAAAACAAATCGGTATTGTTTGTAAAGGATCCGTTCATAAAAATTATTAACTTAGCTTTTAATAGGTCCATTGAAACTATATTGATTTCATGGTCTAAGTTCCGCATTTACCATTCGAGTCTTTTATTTAACCGGTTTAAATCCTTATCCATTAATTCTTATGCTCATACGGCGATGAATAGGTCGTAAAAGGATTTCGTTTGGTATAATATAGGAATATAACAACCTTAAATACGTTTTCTAATTACTTTTAAGTTTAAACCTTATCAGTCTTATAAATTACGGCGAAAATAGCGCCTTGGTCCTTTTGGCGAAAGCTAAGGCCGGTATTAAGACTAAATATGCGGATTAACAATTTATTAAAGTTAACCTAACTGCCTTTCGTTAACGTCATCACCAGCTCATAATTTTAAAACTTGGAATATTTAATCATTTACTGTTCTAGTATTATAAAGCCCACCGTTTCGACGAAAAGAATATCATTATTTCATATACCTATTATGTCGAAGTCCTTGTTTTGCGTTACTAGTAAATACGGGTTGTATATTCAAGACTTTATCGTTATCCGTGATTGAAAAAACGACCAATAGATTAGAAATCAAGAAACTCCCGTTTTAACTAATCTGTATAGTAATTTAATATATCTTATTACCGTACCTAAAGAGTAAATCATACGAAGTTTCTATAGTAATTTTAGTAATACGATTCGTTATAAATCCATTACTAACTATATATAAGTTTTCGTTATATTTCGGCCATTAAGTGTAAATTTGCCTTTCATTTTATTTGGTAAACTTATTGCTAAAGCAACCACTAAACGTCAGCTAATATTTTGAATCGTTGGCAACTACGTAAAGATCTAGTCCTTACCTTCATCGCCGTATCTTTAAGCGATTAGTCGTAACTTTTCGTACAGTCACCCTGTAGTTTTGCCTTTAACCTTGTGGGTAATCCTCAACTTAAAGATTGTGACGTTCGGGTCTTAAAGGTTAAAATTAGTCTTCGGTACGAATTGTATAATTCCTTAAGTTAGCAAGCCATCGATCTCAATCCTATCACTTTTTAAAAAATTTTGCCGAAGGTCTTAATAATCTCTTATATCTTAAGCTTTAATTCCAAGCCTTTGTTATCCTTTTCTTTTCTATTTACCTAAGAAGTATTGTAGATACATCCCGGTATATATCCCTCCTTTTTAACGTTACTTTTCCTTAGAGATCGTTCGCTCTAGCAGCGTTTTATTAGCTTATTGATAACGGGTAGGGGAAGTTCATGTTGACTTAGTTATTTGGATTAAGGTTCTTTATCGTTAGTAGCCATGATGTAGGGCTTAACTTGAGTGGTTTGGATAGATATATGGCCGTTAGTAGTTTTAATTACTACTTTAAAGTTCGCGATACTTAATATCTTATATATGCCCTCATATTTTCCCGGCTTCCGTTACACGAGAACTTTACTTTGTAACGTCAAAGTAAGTACATCGATTACTATAAAGCCGTTTTTGGTTTTAAAGTCCTTATTAACCTGGCGGCGTGCCGATTTTCTTCGCAACTCCCTTAAAGATTTTCCGTAAGCCGTAATATATTTTTAAGTACTTACCAAAGGTAGGGATTCACTCGTCAGGCATTGGATACGCTCCAAAAACCAGAAGCGTTGGCACTAAGCTGTTGATGCTTATAGTATCGTTAAGGCTTTTCACCACTATTTATAGGCGTGCCTCCGAATCCGTAAAGCTTTTAATTTCCGACTTAAGGATATTATACGTTCGTCAAAATAGTACATATGCCTTTCTAAGCTTCCTAATGCTTTAGTATACTTTTACAAGCACTTATTTGTATTAAATACCTATTATCTTATCTTTTTAAAATTCCGCTAGCATAAAGTTAGTATTAGTATCGTAAACAACGACATTAAGTAAATACAGGTACGTATCAATCTATAATATCCTTAACGTTTCCCATGTATCTTTTTCCGAAAGGGACTTTGAAAACTTAGCTTCGTAAAAATAGGTTGCGAAGTTAACGACATAAAAAATAGTCTTATTATTCAAGTAAAATACATTAATAAAAATCTCGTAGTTAAAGTCTTTATTATCTTTTAATGTAAAATTAAATTTCTGGGGGTTTTGGGTAGACGTTTGATAATGGTGGTAAAGTCTTTTAATAGTTTCTAGGGCAAAGTATTCCTTATTTTTATGCCTTATAGACTTTAGGACTTTATATAGCCTGTTAACCGCTAGGTAGTTAAAACACCGATGTAGTTAATGTATCTCTGGCTTCGTTAGGTTTAATATCACTGCTTTCGGGCCTTAAAGATAAAACCATAAGTACCTCCAATTAAAGGCGAGTAAAAATCTCTGACCGTTTTTAAACAGTTTGTTTACGTTAACGTCGATGTTAATACTGAGCATCTTTATATCCTTTAAGTAAAATAGGAAAGAACTAAGGGACTTAAGCATATGGAACGTAATTGCGCCTATAATAGTTTAAACTACTATTATTCCCAGTAACAATAGTTATTCGATTAGGCTAAAACCAACTTTAGCTTTACTAGTATCATAACGATTGATTTCAATGCCTATAGTGTTTTCCTTCCACAGTACCACGTATTACGAATAAAATCTTATTAGGTACCTTATTAACCCTATATTTAATATAATATCTTAAAACATATAGTTTGCGTAACGATCATGAAGGTTAAAAGTATGCAAAGGATTAGGGGCTTGGTTAAAATAAAGGTAAAGGTAAAGGTAAGGGTTTTTACCACCTAAATAGTATAAAAAGGCATGGTCGGCTAGTTATTAGGCTAAACTAGGAATAGTATCTTCGTGTTAATTAATCTACTAAGGGGTATTGTTATTAATTGGCTCGTCGCCCTCGAAGTTTATAACTTGGTCTAAGTAATCTTATGTAAAAGTGGTAAAGTACTGGATATAATATATTTCCTTTTTATTATTTCGTTCGGCGGGTGGATACCGAGTTAACCAGCAACCAGTTTGACCATAAATCTAATATCTTTTGCCATTATTACAACGATAATGTTGGCGGTTAATAGGTCTGCCTAAGGCTTGTCTTTTTTAACGTTAGTGTGGTTACTTCCTCCAGTTTGGAGCCGAGGTCGATAGGCTAGACCTTAAGCGTTGTAAACACCCATAGCCATACTTACGGTTGACGTAATTGACCACTGTAGGGTCTTTTTCTTCTACGTTAAGAAAGTTGCCGGTTTACAAGTACTGCCAAACGAGTTAGGTATACGCGCTATTATAGTGGTAAGCGAAAAATGTAACTAGTTAAAAAAGCTTTCACAGGCGGTATTTGTGCATTATAAAGCGTATTAGAATTTACTAATACCAGTAACTGCTACCTATACCTATTTGCGAAGTATAGATTCATTAATATGGGCTTTCTCCATTGCTTTTTAACATAATATTAGCTTATTAATCATCTAGTTAAGGATATCTATTAGCGTTTTTTCCTCCTTCTTCTCTACTATTATTTTATTTTACCCCGTGGTGGCCCAATTTGTATAGTATTGGGCGAGGTGGATATCGTCTTCGAAGTAGCTTTTAATACTATCGTAAATCTCGCGAAACATGATGGCCCTAATGAAAAAGGTCAAGTAATAGTCTTTGGTGTACCCTATAAGGATTCCGGGAAATAATAAGTAAAAATCTAAGAGGGGAACCTCCATTTACTTGTGAATGTTTAAAAATGGTATAATCTTAATGTTGAAGAGGTTATAAGACTTTATATTATACTTCTCTATATTATTCCAAATTTTAGTGAGATCCATAAACAACTTATAGTTAATATTAACTATTCTGACGGGTTTTAAGGAAAGGTTACGATAGTTATTATATTAAATAGTGTTTTCTAATAGTTTAAACCGTATAAATTTCAATATATGAGGTTAAGGGTAATTACTAGTCACTTGGCCCAAAGAGTAAAGGTTTGTGGTAAAACTTGTGGTCAAGTTTCGTATATAGATAAACCTAAAGGGGAAAATGTTTTAAGGAGCTTAACAATTAAATTGCTAAGGAGTGATAGGTATTTAAAGGTTTTAAAAGGACTAATAGTCTCACTTAATTAACTAGTATAGGGTATCAACATTAATACCTCTAACCGTATTAGTGGTATTTGTTTCACACGTTTTACCACCGCTTAAGCTGTATTCCACGCTATTACGTAAAGGTGTTAAATTACCAGGCAGGTCAATATGTTTCTTATCGCTAACGCATAAAAAAGCTTAACTTCGTTAAAAGTAAAGGAGAGGTCCCCTAAATTGCATATAAGGATATTAATATTTTTAATATCTTTTCCTTTAGGCTATAGGTGCTAAGAGTATTCTTTAAGCTGGATTAGTTTAAAAGAAGTTTTCGCTAGCTTAGTAAAGCCTTTTTCTAACACGTAGATCCTTCGATGTTTAGATTCGGCTTTTAACCTTAACTTGATTCCTTTCTAAATTTTCTTTTATATATTAATAATTCAGTCGTCGAAAACGTATCGAAAGGTTTGGAAAACGCGAGCACCATAGTTAAGTTTTTCGCCACCGTTTTACTCGACGATATAGTAGCTAACGAAGTTAGCTAGGTTCTCTTCGGTTAAGTTTTCGTTAATATCTTCCCCCTAAAAGTCACTATTATAGTGTTTGATAAAGACAGGTTCGAGCGCTCCAATTGTTTTTTTCCTAACAGAGTCGGTAATAATTTCAAAGTAAACGTTGGCGATAAATTTCTTAAGGTTTTTGTAGGACATAGTAGGTGTGTAAGGTGTGTAAAGCGTATAGGGCGAAGGATTTGGTGATTTTTAGGTGTGAGAACTTGTTATTTTAACGTAAAGTTACGTAAGAACTTGATAATTTAGTATTAGATCGTGTAACGTGGCCTTTTTAGCGTGACTTGATGTTTTCCCTTAAGGAAGCAAACTTAACGATTGAATTGGCGTGGGGAAAGTAAAAAGAGTAAAGTAGGAGTGAATATTTGGTGTAAAGGGTAAAGTCGAAGGTTGTTTGTAATTATTTAATGTAAGGACTTAATCGTTTTCTTATAATAATAGCATCCGTAGTAGTATTGACTTAGCTGTTTGCCAATTTACTAAACTTTAAGACTTCTGACAGTCAATTTCAACGTCTTTAAAAAGGGTCAATAAAGATTTTTTGGTGTTTTTAATAGCGATACCGTCGCCTACTTCCAGATTGCCATTATGGACTGGCGTAACCCAAAAGTCTTCTTTGTTTTCCTGCTGTTGTGGACTAGCGCAATACTAATAAAGGCCATTTGCAAAAAAAATTCCTCTACCTTAGCCGCTGTTATTAACGTAGAATGTAATCAGAAAGTAGCTTTTTCTTCTACTTAACTAATCTGTATTTAACTCAATAAGCACTAATTAATATTGGTAGGGCTTTAGACGTTACAACGTTGTCGATTCGATTGGTCTTCAAAGTAACAATAGTATTACATTGGTCAGGTGGTGGATGTATTATTCTAGGTTTAGCAGACCGCTAGCCGGTCTGCACTGTAATTTATATGACCAACTGCTTGGCCCGTGCCCTAAAGTGAAGTGCAGTGTGCTGCACTCGACTTACACCCAATGCGGTAAGTCCGCACAAAGCAATGCACTTGCAGTACGGTCAACTTTACTGTACAGTAAAGTTGACCTACTGCACTGCATGCAATACTATTCCAACAACTGTGGATATTATTATATATCACTATAGTTAGTATACGTAGGTGGCAGTGCATCACGCTGCAAGGTGCACTCCTGCAGCGTGCACGATAACGTGTCACGCTGCAGATTGCACTTTCAGAGTGCATCATGCGTGGCGCGGTCTAGAAGTGGCGTTCCAGAGTGGTACGCTCTGGGTGAGAGCTTATAAGCTCTCACCTGAGGCGTGCACTTTCTGGATGCTTCTTCTTGACCTAGCATCTATCTTTACTATTACAATACCAATCTTTACGATTACTCTTCTACTCTTTTACGTTCATGTGAATTAGGCAGAGACCTTACCGACAGTAACAGATACGAAACATTATTCCATCGCCTATTCAGTTAAACCATATTACCTAAAAATAATCAATCAGTTTTCTATCAACAGCATCAAAATAATGGTGGCACCCACAACTGTACAACAATAATGCAGCAAATACAAATTATTTGTACTCTTTAAGAAATTATACGCAAACATTTGCTTTTACTTTTTTTTCGCTAAACTTTTTTTATTCGAAACGAAAATTTACTATAATCTATATCAATCCTAACGTTACCGTTATAAATTACTAAAATAGGAGTTTTACAAATGGTTCTATTCGTATAAAAGGACGTTTAACTAACAAATTTAACAATAATAATATTATTGTTGGAGTAATATTGACTGCTATATTTAGTAGGCTAATTGCAATCCAGTTAAGTTAGCTTTAATTACTACAAGTTGACTGTATTGACTACGATTAATTATAGTGTAGTGTCAAATTTAATATGGGGCATGGGCTAAGCAATTGCCCATACAAATTGGTATGCAAACCAGCTAGTGGTTTGCCAAACTTACAACACAGATCACCACTTTCAATGCAATACACCAGTTACTTTGACTAAAGATTCGAATCAACTACATTGCAACGATAAAGGTTTACCAATAATTACTTTTTCCCTTCGTGTTTATGTTCATAAGAGTCTTTCTTCCGCTATAACACTTTTAGTTCAAAGTCTGCATCTTGAACAATATTTTACCCATGTTTGAAATTATAAAAGTTTCTTTTTGATATATTGTTCGGTGTTCAAAATAGTAATTAACGCCGAAAATTTGTAAATTTTTCTTTCATTACACCATCCGCAATCGACTTCTTACCATATAATATCTTTGCAACTTTTTGTTATAATATTGAATGAGTTATTTACTTTTGGGATTGGTTGTTCTTCATAGCATCATATATTTTTACAGGAGACGAAGATTGATGAAGAGTTTGTAATTTTGTTTCGATATTGTCGGGTGTTTAATTTTAGGTACTTTAGGTAAGGTGGAATCGATTGGTTAGCTTTGTGTCAATAACATCAATATTAGGGTGGCAACCGCAACTCCACAACATACAGCAACCTTTGTAACTAATCGGCCTGTTCACGCATACACGGATGGAAGGGTTTGCTTGCAAAGTCGATTACTCAGCAAGGTCGCCGTATAGACTAGTGGTGGCGTTAAGGACAACATGGTCGAAATTTTGGTAGAAAAGTAGGCTATTGTTAGGGACAGAGTAGGTTCCATACTAAAAACATAATAAAAGTGGAAAACTTGGTCCTTACATTCTTGCCAAGTAAACCGAGTCACTGTTACCTCAGTCGAACTCAGATGTCTGTTCGAGGCAACTGGTACGAGCGGGTGGACGTAAGCGAGCTACATCTGAGCTACCAAGGTAATGTCACTGATAGATCAGCGACGCAGCTGCATTGCATCTGCAGTGCTGCAGTGCAGACTGTATTGCAACATACGCTTCAAGGTACAATGCTCGTTTCGGTTCTATCGATGATACGATCTATACCATGCTTTGCATCGAGATCATGTCTGAATAACGGATTGCGAACCCATCAAATGTAGGGATGCGAGTCCCGAATCACGCCTCAGACCCGACTCTGGCGACGGACAACACCCACGGACCAACACCGACGCCATGGCTTTCCTCGGCATTTTCTCGTTACCCTTGGCCCTGGCCGCAGTCGCAGCTCTCGTCGCATACTACTTGTACCCGTACTTGGTGACGTATGCCGCCATCAAGGGCATTCCAGCGCCGTTTCCAGCCCAGTTCTCCAACTTGTGGCTGCTGTCGGTGGCCAGGCGTGGGAACCGCTACGCGGTTGTCGATGCGCTGCACAAGAAGCTGGGCCCCGTGGTGCGGATCCAGCCCAACCACACCAGCATCGCGGACGACGAGGCTATCCAGGTCATTTACGGCCATGGCAATGGCTTCCTGAAAAGGTAAATCCAACTTGAAACCCGCGAGGCGGTGGCCGGCGAACTAACACCTCCCCTCAGCGAATTCTACGACGCCTTCGTCTCCATCCGCCGCGGCCTCTTCAACACTCGCGACCGCCAAGAGCACTCGCGCAAGCGCAAGATCGTCTCGCACGCCTTCAGCCCCAAGTCCGTCTCGCAATTAGAGCCCTACATTCGCCACAACCTCGAGCTCTTCGTGCGCCAATGGGACACCCTCATCTCCAACGCACCTGCCCACCTGAAGGGCACCGCCCACCTCGACTGCCTCCCATGGTTCAACTACCTGGCCTTCGACATCATCGGCGATTTGGCCTTCGGCGCGCCCTTCGGCATGCTGCGAGCCGGCGCCGACATCGCCGAGGTCCGTGCCTCGCCCGACGCGCCGCCCGTCTACGCCGCCGCCATCGAGATCCTCAACCGCCGCGGCGAGGTCAGCGCCGCGCTCGGCTGCCTGCCGCAGTTGAAGCCCATCGCCGCCTACCTGCCGGACCCCTTCTTCTCACGGGGCCTATCGGCCGTGGCGGCACTGGCCGGCATCGCCATCGCACGCGTGGAGGCCCGCCTCGCGCACCCGCCGCCGGCCTCCGCCGCGCGCCGCGACCTGCTCTCGCGCCTCGCGGAGGGCCGCGACGACGCCGGCGCGCCGCTCGGCCGCGCCGAGCTCACCGCCGAGGCGCTGACGCAGCTCATCGCCGGCAGCGACACGACCAGCAACTCGGCGTGCGCGCTGCTGCACCACGCCGCGCGCACGCCCGGGTGCCTGCGCGCGCTGCGGGCCGAGCTCGACGCCGCGGTGCCGGCCGCCGCCGCCGCGGCCGTGGTGCCTGCCTTCGCCGTGGTGCGCGACCTGCCGTACCTCGGCAAGGTCGTCAACGAGACGCTGCGCATCCACTCAACCTCGGGCATCGGGCTGCCGCGGCAGATCCCCGTGGACGCGGCCGCGGGTGTGCACATCTGCGGGCACTACTTCCCGCCGGGGTCGGTGCTCAGCGTGCCGAGCTACACGATGCACCACTCGAAGGAAATCTGGGGCGAGGACGCGGACGAGTTCCGGCCGGAGCGGTGGGATGCGGTCACGGCGCGGCAGAAGAATGCCTTCATCCCGTTCAGCTACGGGCCGCGGGCGTGTGTGGGCCGCAATGTGGCGGAGATGGAGATGAAGCTAATCGTGGCCACGTGGGTGCGGCGGTATGATGTGGTCCTACGGCAGCAGAAGATGGAGACGCGGGAGGGCTTCTTGAGGAAGCCGTTGGGGCTGAAGATTGGGATTAGTCGGCGGTCGTGATTGGGTGGACCAGTGTGCAAGCCTTGATTTCTCCACTGTCTTCGCATCAGCATACAGGCATAGCAAATGGAGAGACGCAGTTGTGCATATGCGTGAATGCAATAAGGTCGCTAGAAGATTCCGTGGCACGGGCCATATCCTTGTACCCAGTACATGTCCTGTAGGGATATAAGCCCGCCCAAGGGAAGGTGCCAAGCATCGAGCCTTCCGTGCAATAGTGTCCTTGCAGAGTGCCAGCCCACTGTAAATCTGCAACATCATCTGGATGTTGCTTGCGATGGCTTTCGATCACATCAGGATCGTTCTGTAGGCACGCAGGACTTTGCAGATGATACACCATGCAAAGTATACCTCAGCATCGTCCTGGATCGTGAATATTTGACGTTGACTACTATTCATTCCCTCCTGGGAAGCTCCTGGTGGCCCACACAATGCGAGGCCGGGCGCCACACGGGCTTCACCTCAATTGGCGATAACCGAAACTCTCTTTACATGGCATCGCTTGCCACGTTTCTCACGTTCCTCGGACTCTCCCATTGCATGCAAGGCAGACCGCGTTATAACGCAACGCCAGAACAATCCACCCGCTGGAACATCATTATGAGCGCCGCCCTTCGCAAACAACACCACCATGGCAGCCCCGGCTTTCTCTCCGGTGTGAGAAATCGCCACATCCGGGTCTTGGTCGTTGCGGGCGTCTTCTTGATGTTCGTCTGGATCATCAGTAGGAATGGGCTGTCCAGGGGCCGCGTGAGTCTTTCCCATCATGTCCAGTCCCAATGGAGCCAGACAGAGTCGAAGAAATGTGCCGACCACGACAAATACACAGCTGACCGGCCTTCTTCTTAGCAGTATAGATCTGGCTTCGACCTCGCCAACTCCGAAAGCCCCCTCGCCACAGCTGACCGACCTTCCTCCCAGTACAAATCCGGCTTCGACGTCGCCAACCCCGACAACCGCCCCGCCACAGCTGACCAACCTTCTTCCTCCCAGTACACATCCGGCTTTGACGTCGCCAACTCCGAAAAGCCCCCCCCCACAGCTGACCGACCTTCTTCCCAGCCTAAATCCGGCTTCGACCTTGCCAACTCCGACCAAAACCCCACCCAAACCACCGGCCGTACGACCAGCGGGGCCACTGACAGCACAACCAGCGGAGCCACTGACCGCACAACCAGCGGAGCCACCGACCGCAAGACCAGCGGAGCCGCCGGCCCGCCGCCCATCTCCACAGTTGGCAACCAGGATTTGTACCTCGCCCCCTCCATCGCGAACGAGATATTCCCTCACCCTCCGGGGCCATCGCCCGCTTCAGCGCCCGCTCCAGCACCACCGCCATCACCGCCCGCAGACTTCCCCGACTCCGTCGCCGTGATCATTGAAACCGACATTGGCAAGGTAGCGGTCCTCGTCCCGCTCATCCTCCACTTCGCGGCCGTGCTCGGCCCCACCTACCCCGTCGTCCTGCTCACTCTGCGCTCCACCTGGATCGAGCCCCCTTCGCCGGGCTTCAAGCGCCTCATGCAGGAGGGGCGCGTGCACATCCATTTCCTGCCGCCCAGGACCACGTTCGCGACCCGCGAGGCCGCCGCCATCTTCCTGACGCAGCCGTGGCTCTGGGAGCACTTCGAGTCCACGAACCGCGTGCTGCTCTTCCAGGCCGGCAGCGTGCTGTGCGCCAACAGCGCCGCGCGCCCCGACGACTTCGCGCAGTGGGACTTCGTTGGCGCCGCGGTCGCGGCACCGCACGGCGCCGGCGTGCACGGCGGCCTCTCGCTGCGCAACCCGCGCGCGATGCTGGACGTCATCCGCGAGAGCCCCGTGTCGTTCGCGGACGGGCTGCGCGAGGCCGCCGCCGCGGTCGCGCGTGCGCGCGAGGCCGGCGGCGAGGCCGCCGCGCGCAAGGCCGCGCGCGCGGTGCCGCGGTCGGCCCAGTTCGAGGACCAGTGGTTCTGGTCGCGGCTGCAGGAGATGAACGCCGCGCGGAAGGCGGATGAGCAGTTCCAGCTGCCGGGCTGGCGGACGACCAAAATGTTTGCGGTCGAGACGGTGTGGTCGGCCAGGCCGCTGGGCTTTCATCGGCCATTTCAGTGGTTGAATTCGATAGAGCTGAAAAGGGCACTGGAGTGGTGTCCTGAGTTGGCGATGGTGAAGGAGGAGGAGGAGGCGAGCGACTGATGTTGTGTCTCCAAGCAACGAAGCTGCGGGATTTATCACGCCATCGGAGCGGGCTTGGGCTTGTATTGAACGGTGTTACAGGGCCAGGGGGCGGTCACGATCGCTTTGAATATAATGATGTATTGTAGACATGCTGATGTTCACTTGGTGACTTTTCAATCAACCAACTCCGGACCGGAATCATAAAATCATGATACAAGTGTCGTCTAAAGAAGTGCAACGCGTCTCTCTATGTGGTCCCAACAGGTTCGTGTTCCCTCACGTAGTATTCACATTATGGTAACCCATCAGGATGGTCAGATAACCAGCCCCCCTCTCCTCCCAAAAGCCATTACACTCTTGTTTATGGCTGGCAATGTCATACCACACCATGATGTTATTTGTGAGTTTATTCACAGAGGATTTCTTTACCATCTGCTTTCATTTAGTACATTACTTTTGTGGTAAGTTCTCAGCAATTCATGGATTTCATATACTAGAATTGACACATAGCCTGTGTGTGAACTCGATATAGAATATGTGGAAGGGCCAAGCCGTGGCCGGTGCTTTTGTAGATTATGGGTTCAGAAAAAGCATCAAATGGCTTGTGTTTTGCTGTGATAGGAGCTAAGCTATGTTATGCTCTATAAAAAGCTGCAACACTTTCGATGCTCTGATGCAGGTTTGTGAGTAGTAAAACAAAAGCGCCATATAGCAGCAATCAGTGACAGCCCAGGGAACAGAACATATCGGCAAATATCAGCATCATCCATTCCTCCACACCCCTGTCAACACCCCTCAAAGCTTCCCGGCATCCTCAAGTACTCAGGCCTTGGCTTTGGCCTCACCGGCGCCGCACTCACCACCGCATGCTGCTCACCACCGACCCCCCTGCCGTCCCCCGTAAGCCGCGGCGATCTCTTCAACAGAACCACCGTGTCCCGCGCCCCCCGCACCTTCAACGCCTCCTGCGCCCGCGCCAACCTCACCCGCGCCGGCGATGCCGCGCCTCCCACCGGCTCCCTGGCCACCGCCGGGGGTGCTCTCGACGCGCTCGTGCTGCCGCCGTACGAGAAGCCCCGCGCCGCCGTTTGTGGTGGTGCGGGGGTGGCGTAGTAGGTATACGCCGCCGATGGTGGCGACGACGCCGCCGCGGCGGCGGTGTTGCTCCTCGAAGGAGAGGTTTGCGCGCGCGGGAGGCCTGATCGCGTGGCCAGTGGGGCGGGCACCATCTGTCGCGGCTGAGACGCCGACAGGTATGATGGGACAGGCGCCTGCTGCACGGCGCTCGAGAGCCGCCGCGCCTCCTCCGCCACGGGCGACAGGCCCCGACTAGCGGCCGCTTTGAGCGAGCTGTGGGATGCGTACGAGCCGATTTTCGGGGTTGACGTCGGCGTTGTGGCCGCGCTTTGGTAGCCCGTGTCTGCGGCTAGGCTGGACCAGTCTTGGCGCCAGGCAGCGGGGGTGGAGCTGTCGTCGCTGTGGGCGCGGACTATTGGGTGTGTTCTGGCATTTTCTTTGTTTTCGCCGGCTTCTCGCCGTGGGAGGGGCGCGACTTTGGGCGCAAGACACACAGGCGGGGGGAGGACGCCCATTTGCATGGCTTTGTTCGACAGCGCCAGCGCGCGGGGCCCGCCGACGTGGTGCCTGGTCTCTGAAGCGTTGGCTGCCTCGGTGACGGAGGCGGCGAGCGCCTGCTTGGTGCGGGAATCGAAGTTGCTGAAGTTCCAGGGGCGCGCCTCCTTCACGGTGGTTGGTGGAGGCCGGGGCCCGCTGAGGGCGGCAGCTTGGACGGTATTGGCGGCGGCGATGACGGCGGCGTGCTGGGTGTGGGAGTTTGGGCGGGGCGGTTGGGCGCGCTGGGAGGAATTCGAGTGGGTGGAGCCCCGGCGGGAGACACTGTCTTCGATCGAGACTTCGGGCATGGTGGCTTGCATGAAGTCGGAGACGCGGCAGGTGATGATGGTGCTGGTGGCGAAAGAGGCTGTGGTCAGGTAGGGTAGGTCGAAGGGGCGGGCTGCTTTTTCGGCGACGCAGAGGATGAAGGAGATCGTTGGGCTGATTCCCAGAAATAAAAATACACCGGCATGAGTGTCAGCTTTTGAATATTGGATAGCCACGACCTTTTCGTTTCCTTTGTGCCCGCAGTCTCGATGTCAGGCCTACTTCCCCACCCCAGGCCCAGCCTCCCAAGCGTCGTGAACCACCTCACCGTGCATCCGAGAAACTCCACTCTTGTGCATAGGCTAGGGTCCGGGGCCATGGACCTCGGCAGCACCACGGCCTTGGCTCAAGGCCTCGCGAACCACCAGGGAAGAAACTCACACAATAGAGGTGCAAGCCACCAAGTCGACCCACGACACGGCCGAGGGGCCCTTTGACACGGCAACGGCGACGACGACCAGTGAGATGGTCCAGGCAACGGCGTCAAGGCGGGCGATGACTACGGCGGAGGAATGCAGTGGGTGCTGCGAGGGTGGCTGTGTGCGATTGACTGGCTCGTTTTGGCGTGCAGCCTGCAGATGCAGTGTAATATACAACCAGCCCAAGATGGACTGTGTTCGGTGCTTGATCCATTAGCGGGCCGACAGCCTACTCGCTGGAGGGAAGGACACATACCGAGAACATGACCCAGCCTTGGCCCAGGCAATCGTGGGAAGTCACTCGGCCGCCAAAGAGAAGGCCGGACAGCAAAATGCCTATGAAGCAGAAGACGAAGAGAAAGACCAGACAGGCAAGCATCACCGTCGGGAGCATGGCCGGCTTTACCTTGGGTAGTGGCTTGGGGGTGGCAGCGGCATAGCGAGACTGTGCTTGTGCTTCAGCCTTGGGGATGTTGTGGATGTCGTCGATGCTGTACACGCCGTCCGAGTAGAGGCCTGTGGACGAGCTGTCGGACGACTCCATCGGCACCATGAGGATGCGATGCGGAACCGCGTCGAAACGGAAAGGTGATTTGCCAACAGTCCATGCTTGGTTGATGGCTCCATCTTATGCATAGGGAGGTGGTAGGGAGGTGGAAAGCAATGGTGTACCAGCCTTGTCGAGGATCTCATGATGGAAGTCGGCCGGTTACGGCGGTTCGCGCGGTTCCCGCTGGGTGCGTCATTCCTCAGCAGGGCTGGCTGACTGATCAGTGGACTCGACCCATGGATACCCCTGGGAGGGATACCCCTGGGAGGGATACCCCTGGAGCCGTTCACCTCGAGCTGACAAAGATAGGATCAGCCATCCACTTCTTGCCATTTCTTTCTACTTCTTGCAACTCCTTGCAACTTCTTGCAACTTCTTGCCTTCAGCAGACAAAGAACTCGAATTCCTGAGACATGCAAGTCTTGTCTCCTCGATTACCGACATGATCATCTTGCAGCCACACAGCCAGGGGCACAGGCTGAAAATAGCACCCCACCCAGTAAGCGCCTTCTTCTCACATGCAAGCGACTGGTCGAGCACGATTCCAGGCCATCACATGCATGCAATCAACATACTCTGTATGTTCACGCACAAGTGTTGCTATATTTGCTGCATGTCTCACAGCCAGAATCTCCCGCAAGCGCCAGTGGCAGGAATCACGGCCTGTGTGAGCCCACCACGGCGGCTATGGCTACATGCAATTGCACTCGATGATAGGCCTCCATCACTCTGCTCTCTTTCTACTTACACAAGTCTGCTGGTCTGTTCGTGATTAATCCTGCAGCAGCCTGCAGTCTGCAACCTCCAACCTCCAACTTCCACGAAACATCACCACTTGTTGTCTTTTCTTCGGACAACAGACCAAGGTCATCATCTGCTATTGTTCATTGAGCAGATTCGTAGTTACTGGAACTCTCCACAGACCTGCTCACGGTCCCTATTGTTATGTCACAATTACCAGCTCGATTCTTTACCTCTTCTCTCCATCTCCTTTCATGCTATTGACTACCACCATTGTCCTTATTGTCATCTGTCAAAATCACTATTTTCCTTACTGCCATCTGTCACAATGACAATTGCCTTGTTGTTTCCTTAGCCTTTATTCTCCACCGTCTACCTATGTCCCCGATATAAAACCACTTCGTCTGCCTCGAGCTGTACACTCGGACTTTATCTTCGACCTTTCTCACACTCGTTCGTCGAGCGTTGAATCAACACAAACCGTCTCAGAGATCATGAGACCCTCTATACTACTGGCTACAGCAGCCTTGACGTGGCGTGTCGATGCCCGTTACCTGTACTACACCCTTGATCTCTACGGCGCCGACCCGGCCGGCCCATTTCCAACTCAAACCCAGCCACCAGGCCTACCAGATACTGACTTCGCCAACGTCCTTTCAGCACCAGCTCCCACAACTACACAACCGCCCTCACACGCCGCCGTGCAACTCCGCCTCCGACAAGACGCCCCGGCGGCCGCCTCCTCCTTCAACAACACATGGGAGAATGCCAAGACATGTGGCTGGTATTCCGGCATATCATCCAAGCCCTATGAGTGCGCGTCCTCAGCAGTATGTGCCACCAACACCGACAACGTCGTCGCCTGCACTGCAACAGGGAGCCGGGATTACTACACCATTTGCATGAATTACGAAGCCTTCATATCCTCCAAGTGCACTTCCCGCGGCCCCAAGACGGCCTGTTGCACTCAGTCTGACTATCCCGCCTGCGGCACTTTGCAATGGTCTGGATCACCCACCCGGAGCATGATTAGGTGCTTCGCAACGCCCACTGTTATCGCCATGATCGACGAGCCGCAGTTCGTCCTCGACGCCTCCATCAGCAGCGCCTCCGTCGCCTCCTCCAGCAGCGCAGCCGCCGAAGCTTCGCGGTCGTTAGCATCACTCGCCTCGGCCTCGTCCGCATCCGCAGCCTTAGCATCCGCATCATCAGTCGCAGCCAGCCGTGCGAGCAGTCTGGGGGGGTCCAGCGTTACGATAACAACGACGACGAACGGCTCCCTGACTACGTTCACGGCGGTGGCAGGCGCAACTGGTAGTGCCAGCGGTGTTATTTTCATCACAACTGTACGGTACACGACCACCGGTAGTGACGGCGCGTCAACCACGTACACTGCGATTGGACAGTCACTCAGTCCGGGCGGGAGTAGTGGGAGCAACGGGAGCAACGGGAGCAACGGGAACAACGGCGGGTCTGGAGGTGGAGGCTCCAACGTGGGCGCGGTAGCCGCCGGTGTCATTGGTGGAATCCTGGGACTCTTGCTGCTGCTTCTTTTGTTCCTCATGAAGAAGAAGGGCCTCAAGTTCGGCTTCAAGTTCTGCGGCGGTAAGAAGATCAGGAAGGGAGACAAGCACACCACCAAGTCCGCTAAAGACAACCGCGAGTACAACGACAGGCGCGAGTACGACACCCGCCAATTCTCCGATTCAGCTCCAGAAAGGAGCAGCAGGTTTTATCTGTTCGGCGGTGGCAGATCCAAGTCCAAGCACGAGGAGCAGAACACCACCCGCCACAACTACTACTACGGCGATGAAGTGCGCAACGACAACCGCTCGTACGAAATGCGCAAGTTCAAGGATCAGCACGCCTTCGAGGACAAGTACAAGTACGATACCGACTCCGACTCGCACTCCATCATGCCCACGCACAGCTTCCACTTCGAGACCGAACCCCAGGCCAGCAGCGGTGCTGGTGGCAGGAGGCCGTCTTCATTCGACTCTGGCGCCGAGACCGTCATTGGCATCGGCGCTTTCGGGAGTCGCACGTCGTCGAGGCGCGCGCAGAGACAACAGGGTCGCGTTTCACCACGATCGCGGAACAACCACTCCCGCTCACCATCTGCGCAGCCGGTGAGTCCCATGTCCGACAGACCAGACGCAGCGAGCGCGGGCGATACTCCCAGGAGGGACAACAAACACACACCGGAGCGCACGGCTGCATGGGGCGCGTACACGCCCTCGCCCGAGTCTTCCCCCGAGCGCCCCGCAGAACACCCAGAGACGGACCACAGCGACGCCGAGCCCGGCCGCTCGCAAGCCACCGGGCACTGGCAACTCCCCCAACAGCCCATACCAGACGCCCGCGCGCCGCAAAACGTGCACGTGCATGTCCACGTGCACCCCGGCCGTGAAGGGAGCAGTCGCGGCCGCAGCCGCGGTCGCCAGAGGCGCTCTTCCTCGCGCCGCCGCGCGCTGCACGACGACGAGGAGGGCAGCGATGGGGAGGAGCTGCGTGGGGAGGAGCGGCAACAGGAGATGGAACGGGGCCGTCAGGGCTCGCGCACGCATCAGTACCACACAGGCTCGGGGCGGCGGAATGTGCCGGCTGCGACGCCGAGCCCGAGTCCACCGCCG
The DNA here is from genome assembly GCA_038502455.1 of Anisogramma anomala. Taxonomy (NCBI): domain Eukaryota; kingdom Fungi; phylum Ascomycota; class Sordariomycetes; order Diaporthales; family Gnomoniaceae; genus Anisogramma; species Anisogramma anomala. The sequence continues at coordinate 6,333,297 of JASMMZ010000012.1, read as the reverse complement.
GCATTGGCGCCGTTACCGGATGATTTTATCGCCAAGGCATTATAGGCTCCAGGGGGGCTAAGAGGACGTTTCTGCGGACCTGAGTTTTTGAGAGAAGAGGTTTGCAGAGTTCAACGTGTCGGAGGAGACGATGCTGGATAAAAAGTGGCAGGCCACACATCGACTCCATCCTAGACACACTGATTTTGAAGATTCTTGTAGTTGAAACGCTCCATAATGCTCAGGGTAGTAGATAATAAAAATGAAAAATCGCATGCCGTCCGCAAATCGTAAACCGCCAAGTCAAAACCCTTTAACGGAAAATAACAACTTTTGTTGGGATAGTAGTAATTGCAGTGCAGTAAGTCAACTTTACTTACAGTAAAGTTGACTATACTGACTGCAGGTTGAGTGTATTGTTTTGTGTGGGTCTACTGTACTGGCTGTAAGTCAAGTACAGTATGCGCCTACTTCACACTAGGGCACGGGCCAAGCAATTAGCCATACAAATTATTACGCAGACCGGCTAGCGGTCTACCAAACCTAGAATAATACATCCACCACTTGACCACACAATACTACTGTTACTTCGATTAATTGAATCGACAACGTTGTAACCGAATCGACAACGTTGTAACGTTTAAAGCCCTACTAATACTGATTAGTGTTTATCAAGTTAAGTACAGATAAGCTAAGTAGAAGAAAAAGTTACTTTCTAGTTACGCTTTACGTTAACAACAGCGGCTAGGGTAGAGGAAAGATTTTTACGAAGGGCTTTTACTACTGTGTCAATCTTTACAGTAGTACGTAGAAAAGACCTTTGAATTGCATCAGTCTTTACGGCAGTCTAAAAGTAGCAATGGTATCACTATTAAAAACACTAAGAAATCTTTATGTATCTTCTTCAAAAAGGTTAAAATTAATTGTTAGAAGTTTTAAAGTTCGGCAAGTTGGCAAATGGTTAAATTAGTATTACTACGGATGTTACTATTATAAAAATAATCAAGTTACACGGCAAAAATAACAAATAACCTTTAACTTTTATTTATAATAATAAACAACCTTCGATCTTACCCTTTACACCAAACTTTTACCTAAACACCAAGTTTTTCCCTTTACTTTACTCATTTATTTCCCTTATGCCAATTTAATCGCTAAGGTTGTTACCTTAAGCGAAAACACCAAGAATCACCAAGTCATGCCGAAAAAGTTACGTTGTACGATCCAACGCCAAGCCACCAAGTTCATATGCGACTTTATGCCAAAAAAATAGCAAGTTCTACGCCAGCCAAAACCTTAAAATAATACCTAGTTAAAAGCGAATAGAGGTAATTAAAGCCTTCGAATCCCTCTTTTTAAAGCATTACAATAAAGAGCTTTAGGGATATAATATCGATGAAGACTTAATGGAAAAGCACTTAGTTAATTTCGTCGACAACTATATTATCGTTTAAAATAGAGGTAAAAACCTTAATTGCGGCAACCGTACTTTCCGTAAATACCGTGAGTTTTTCGACGACTGGACTATTAATATGTAGAAAAATACTTAAGCGAGTATTGAATTAAAGTTAAAGGTAAAACTTAAAGGACGAGGGATTTACATGTTAGAAAAAGGTTTTACCAAATAGTTAAAGACCCTTTTCAACTTGATCTAGTTTAAGGAATGCCTTTAAGACCTATATTTTAAGGGAAAGGGTATTGAAAAACCTTAATGCCCCTATACACGTTTTAGGGGACCTCCCCTTTACTCTTAGTTAAGTTAAGCTTTTTTATACGTTAAAGATAAGGAACCTATTAACTTGCTTGACAGCTTAACACCTTTATATAATAGTGTAGAGTACGCCCTTAACTACGATAGAATGTAATGATTATACTATATACCCGTGAGTAAATAGAAGATATCAAAGGGTTTATATTAGCATTAAGGTAGCAGAGGTAACAAAGGTGCAATATCAAGAAGATATTTGTTCGTGCTTTAGAATGATCACTAGCCATTAGGCTATTCAGATGTGTAGACTGAATACTTAGATTGATAACTGAAGAGCTATGAAGGAAATACTATCTATGTGGTAATGACTGTGTCCTTATATCCTATAGCTTTCATACCATCTTTAGTACTGGACCGTTGAAGTCGCTAGTTGCTTCCTACAGTCCTATGTAGTATCGACTGGACCGCTCTTAGTCCTTGCGGTTCCAACCCTAACCCTGGGTCCTTATATAAGAGATATCCCCGCTTAATGTATTGAATATTAAGCTTTTGGCCGTTGGTCTGTTCTATGGTCTGCTGTTGGTCCTTGGGTTATAACACAGAACATGTAAAGCGGCGGCTACTAATATAATAAGAGGAATTAATTTTAGCGCTCTTTACTAATTCGTTAAGCAAAATCATTAAATCCTTTAAAATCTATAAGCCCCTATTACCCTTCAGCACTTTAATCAGCATCATCAAACCCTTTAAAAGCCTTTTCACGACAGGTTTACCTATACGCGCGAGCCTATTATAGGTTTTACTATAGGACTTTACCCCTTGGATTAGGCGACTAATAATTACCCTTAATATTGTAGCTCGGAGGCCTTGAGGCTTAAACTGTAAGAAAACAGCAATTAAAACTGAGATAATTATCGCAACTTTCTCTCAAAACCTGTTAAGATAATTACTATTAATTATAAGCTTTTCACGAACTTCGCCAAAATTTGAAATAATGTAGAGAAGTATAACGGAAAGTCTTACAACCTTTTCGATACAAAGATAATACCCTTTTTAAATATCTGTAAGTAAATGAAGGTTTCTCCTTCTAGTTTTCACTTATTGTTCCCCAAAATCCATATAGGTTATGTCAGGAACTACTGTTTTATGTTGGTAGGCCTTAGACGTTACAAAGTTGTTGATTCGATTGGTCGAAGTAACAGTAGTATTACAGTAGTCAGATGGTGGATATATTGTTCTAGGTTTAGCAGACCGCTAGCCGGTCTGCACTATAATTTGTATGGCCAAGTGTTTGGCCCGTGCCCTAGAGTAAAGTACAGCATACTGCACTCGACTTACACCCAATACGGTAAGTCCGCACAAAGCAATACACTTGTAGTACGGTTAACTTTACTTATAGTAAAGTTGACCTACTGCATTACATGTAATACCATTGCAATACTATTTCAACACTGGCGGCTTTTTGTTTCGTTATACGCCAGCATAGCTTGCCATTAATTGGTGGCAACCTTTAAAATCCCTCCTCAATCCACAAGCCAGACCCCTGTCAATTCCAATCAATCTGTACTGAAAACAACCTCAATTACGGCTCCTTGTGGCTCTTTTGCTCCACTCTTCCGAAATCTTCGTTCCTCAAATCCCGTATACAGATCCTTCGCCACAGACTTGCGTAAATCAAGTACACCACCACTTGCATACCTTTTGCCAGTAGTTCAAACTACTATCATCGCCACCATTGGAACCATTAAGTACGCCACCACTTACGTACCTTTTACCAGTAGTTTAAACTACTGCCATCGCCAGCATTACCACAATTGCCCTGGCGGTCTTCCAATTTGCCAGGGCAACCCTATTCCTTCATATTACATATTAGGCGGTCCACGTATCCCTCGATTCGTATAGTCAACATATTGCTGTTCACAAACCTTTTTAGGGCGCTATTAGGCATGGCCTTGATTATAGTATCGACAGAGTTATCTTTACCATTAATTCACCGGAACTTATCGATTTCCCGAACTTCGTATACCTCCTTTAACACTATTACGTTTATTATCAGAGGTTTTTTATTGTCTTACCTAGTTTCGATAGGCATTCGTAAAGGCTTCGAGGGTCGGTATACACCACTATAGGTATCGGTAATAAACCCAGCTATTTAGTAATAATCTTTAATGTCCCGTCAATTACCATACCTATATCAAAGCTTACTATTATGCCGTAAACTTTAAAGGCTAATACGCTTCGAATTACACATCTACACATATGTAATGATCACACTAAATACCCATGAGTAAATAGAAGGTGTCAGGGGGTTTATGTTAGCAGTAAGGTAGCAGAGGTAACAAAGGTGCAATATCAAGAAGATGTTTGTTCGTGCTATAAAATGATCACTGGCCGTTAGGCTATTCAGGTGTGTAGACTGAATACTTAGATTGACAACTGAAGAGCTATGAAGGAAATACTATCTGTGTGGTGATGACCGTGTCCTTATATCCTATAGCCTTCGTACCATCTTCAGTACTGGACCGCTGAAGTCGATGTCGCTTCCTTCGGTCCCAATGTTGTCGACTGGACCGCGAGCGGTCCTGTCGGTCCAAACCCTAACCCTGGGTGCTTACATAAGAGAGATCCCTGGCTTGATGTGTTGGACATCAGGCTTCTAATAGCGTAGTGGACCGCTGGCTTATTCCATAACCTGCAGTTAGTCCTTGGGTTATAACAACACAACAAATGTGTAGTATATAAGGTTTCCGGTAATCGTAAACTACCTTTTGAACTTATCCTCGTTAACGAGTATTATTAGGAAGCCGATTTACGATATTAGGTTGGTATCATGAGTAAATAACTTATTCGTAAAGATTATTAACTTTGTCTTTGTCAAATTTAAAAAGATTATATTAATTCTTTTTTCCACATGATTTATTTGTTATTAGATCCGTTTATTTAACCTATTAAAGTTTTCATTTTTCGTGTCCTGTACCTATGCCGTAATGGAAAGATCGTACGATACCTTTGGTTAACATAATGTAACGATATAGGCTATACAAGACTTTTGCTTTAAGTATCTTTATAACCTTATCTCGTCAACTTTTTCGATAGTTTTTAAACTCGTGGCTTGCCCCTTTTAACGTAAGTTCATTTTAAGTGCCGCTTTTAGCTTTAATATCATATATATAGAATAACGATTCGTTAAAGTTAAGTTATATACCCTTAACTAACGTTTTAATTAGTTTATACTTTTAAAGGCCTGACTTATCGATAACCCATTATTCCGCTGCCATAAATCCAATACCGTCGAGGAAAAGAGTATTATTAGTTTGTATGCCTACAATACCAAAGTTTTTATCTTTATAATGAATAGGTATAAGTTAAATGTTAAAGTCTTTATACATGATCTATCTTCAAAATATACTTAGTAAGTTAAAACCCAGTAAACTTTGAGCTAAATTAATCAGTATAAAGGCTTAATATAATATATTATTGTATTAGCTAGAAACATGTTCTTTAATTTTTATAATAATTTTGGTAGTACAATGTGCTAAAGATCAATAGCAAATTATGTATACGCTAAAGTAATGTTCTAGCTATTAAGTATAAACTAACCCTTTATGTTAACAGTTAAACTAGTAATAATGATGACGATTAAATGTTAACTAATCTTCTAAATTATAGGCGATTAGCCGTAACTTTTCGTACGGCCAGTTCGTAATCTTACTTTTAGCCTCGTAAATTATCTTCCACTTAAAAATAATAATATTTCATTTTTTGAATTTCATTAACGGTATAAATTATATGACCTCCGTAATTGAAAGCCATTAATTTCAACTTAATTACTTTCGTTAAAAGGTTTACTCGGTATATTAATAATGCCTTTAGTACATAATTTAAGGGTAATTTTTCTGTTAAACTTCTCATTTTAAAATACCTACACTATTATATATACCTTATCAGGTCTATAGTCTTTATCTTTCTTCTTTTCAGTATATATCCTCTTTTTAGGTACTCTTTCGTATCTTCAGCATTTTATTAGCTTATTAATAGTCGGCTCGAGAGGATTATATTAATTAATTTTCTCGTTTCGGAGGTTATTAATATTAGGATTTTTATTAAACTTAAAGGGTCTTTTATATGGTTTGACTTATATAACTTGGAAAGTTTCGAGACTGTTGGTAGTTTTAATCATTACATTTAAATTGGTGATACTTAAGATTTTGTATAGTCTATCATATTTTCCCGGCTCGCGTCATGTAAGGATTTTACTTTAAAGGGAGAGTGAAAGTATATTTATTGTTAACGGTCTGTTCTTGGTATTAAGGGTATCGTTAACTTAACGGCTTACCGATTCCTTCTTTAATTTCTTTAATGCTTTATTATATGTTATAACACACTTTTGAGTTTTTAACGAGGGTAGCGATTTAATTGTTAGACTTGGATAAACTCCAAATATTAACATAGTTGGTACAAATCCGTTAAGGTAAATAATATCATTAAGACCTTTTACCACTATTTAAAGCCGTGCCTTTTAATTTATAAAACTTCCGATTTTTAATATAAGGATATCGTAAGCTCTTTATAAAAGTATATATACCTTTTAAACTTTTTTAATACCCTAGTAAACTTTTATAAGGACCTATTTCCACTACATTTTTATTAATTTTACATTAACTTAAAATTTCATCGTAACAAAGTTAGTATCAGTATCGTAAACTAATACTTTTAGTAAACTAAGGTACATGTCAATTTCTAAAATACGTAATACTTCCTATATTTCCTTCGCCGTAATGGTTTTAAAAAACTTAAAGTCGTAAAAACCCGTAGCGGAGTTTACGACGTATAATATTAGTTTGTCGTCCAAATAAAACACGTTTACGAAAATTTCCGAATTAAAGTTTCAATCTTTCTTTAACATAAATTTAAACCTTAAGTGGGCTTAAATATGTATTTAACAATAGTAATAAAGGCGTTTAATCACCTTTAATACTGGTAAATCCATATTTTCATAACTAATTGTCTTTGAAACCTTATATAATATATTGATTATCGGGTATTTTAATTTATGATATAATTAACGAAGTTTTACCTTGGTTAAATTTAATACGATTACTTTTAGTCGTTAAAGATAAAATTAAAAATACCTTTACTTAAATTTAGGTGAAAAATCTTTTACCGGCTTCAATATATATTAATTTATCAGTTTAAATATTAACGTTAACGCCGAGGTTTTTTATATCTTTAAGGCAGAAAAAGAATAGGGTAAGGGATTCTAAAATTTGGAAAACAATAAGGCTAATAACAGTTTTTACTATTGTTATGTTATAACCCAGACAGAGGTTGGGCCAGGAAGTAGGCCAGTATGCAACACTGTGCCACTAGAAAGCCTAAAGTCTAGAATCAGGCGGGGAACTTCTCTTATGTCAGCAACCCCGGACAGGGAAGAACCGATGGGACCGATAGCGGTCCAGTCGGTTATACAGGACCGATGGGACCAACAGCGACTCCAGCGGTCTAGTACTGAAGATGATATGAAGGATAGGAATATAAGAACACGATCAGCACCATATAGATAGTATTTCCTTCATAGCTCTTCATTTGTCAATCTAAGTATTCAGTCTATACACTTGAATAGCCTAACGGCTAGTGATCATTCTACAGCACGAACAAATATCTTCTGATATTGCACCTTTGTTACCTCTGCTACCTTACTGCTAACATAAACCCCCTGACACCTTCTATTTACTCATGGGTATTTAGTGTGATCATTACACGTCAATCTTAGTTAAAATATCTTTTTATAAAGTTAAAGCTAACTTTAACCTTATTAACATCCGCATAGTTAAATTTCGTAATAATATATGTATTCCTCCGTAACGCAATATATTACAAATAGCCTTTTATTAAATACCGTATTACTCTTATATTCGATATAATCTCTTAAAAGACTTGTTTTGCGTATCAGTTTTAAATAGTAAAGAGGTATATAAGGCCAAAGTTTTTATAGTTAAAATGACGGTAAGGGTTTTTACCTGTAAGACGATATAAGAATGCGTAGTTAGCTAATTCTTACGTGGCTTTTGGGTTAGTACCGGTGTTAACGCTAGTATTTTTATGTCAGCTGATAACTTTCGACTTATTTTCCCCCTCTTAAACTTTACTTCCTTTAAATTACGTAACACGTTTTATTTAATCATATTTTAAGGTAAAAGGTCATTACGTATAATATATCACTTATTTTACGTTATATTCGACGGTAATATAACGTCTTAACCAATAGCCTTATTTACTATAAATCCAATATTTCTTAACGTTTAAGTTAAACTTGTTTAACTAACTTAATAAACTTAAAGAGGATAAATACCCTTTTCTATAGGTTAAGGTCCGGACCCTTTATTAACTATATCTATCGGGCTTTCTATACCGTTAATCAATATAATACGAGTTAAAAGGATCTTTTTCATTATTAAATTCCAGAGCTTATAGGTATATACCGGTCGAGCCGGAAACTCGAAAAGTAACGGTCGCTAATAAGTAACGTAATTAGCTAAATATATATATATATATATATATATATATATATATAAATAGCATTAACATATTATCTAGTGTAGGTCTTGGTAATCTGAAGGCGTAGGAACTTGGCGGTTCAGGGCGTATGGACTTAGCGATTCAATGTAGAGTTGCACGACGTGGCCTTTTTAACGCGACTTGGTGTTTTTACTCAGAGCGGTAAACTTGCCAATTAACATGACGTAGGAAGTTAAAAGATTAAAGTAGGGCAAAGTTTTAGTATAGGTGGTACAGTTGAAGGTCGTTGTTAATAGTAGAGGTTAAGAGCGAAGGCTGTTTTTTGTTTTGTGTAGGGACTTAGTCGTTTTTCTACAGTAGTAGTACCCGTAATAGTACTAACTTAGCCGTTTTCCAACTTGCCATACGTTAAGAATTCTAACATTTAATCTCAACGTCTTTAAAAAAAATCTGTAAAGTTCTCTTGGTGTTTTCGATAATAATACCGTCGCTTACTTATAAACTTCCGTAAAAAACGGATGAAGCCTAGAAGTCTTCTTTACTAACTTCCGTGAAAAACCGACACAGCAATAAAGGCCCTTCGCAAAAATCTTCCCTCTACCTTCCGCAATTGCAAGGCGTAACCAGAAAGTAACTTCTTCTTTTACTTAGCTAATCTATACTTAACCTAATAAGCACTAATCAGTGTTAGTATACCTTAGATATTGCAATGTTATCGATTCGATTAGTTGAAGTAATAGTAGTATTGAAGTAGTCAGATAGTGGATGTATTATTCTAGGTTTGGCAGACCGCTAGCTGGTCTGCACTGTAATTTATATGGCCAAGTGCTTCGCTTATACCCTAGAGTAAAGTTCAGCGTACTGCACTCGACTTATACCCAATGCAGTAAGTTCGCACAAAGAAATACACTTGCATTACAGTTAACTTTACTTATAGTAAAGCTGACCTACTGCACTGCATGCAATACTATTGCAATACTGTTCTAACAGTTTAACTTTTCTAACCCGTATAACCACTTTTCGCGAAATCTACGATAACATAAAAAGCTATTTCGAATAAGACGTTCACTTTGCCTAATTTTATACAGATTTGACTATTATAAAGTAAACAACAATAATAGTGAAGAAAAAAGAGGATTAAATACCAATAAACGTGTTGAATCGGATACTTAATAAGCTAATATTATGCTAGCAGGTAATAAGAAAATTTTGTGTTAACGAAGCTATACTTCGTAAATATGTATAGGTAGCCGTTACTATTGTTAACGAGTTTAAATACGCCTTAAAACAGTTAGATACCACTTGCGAAAGTTTTTTTAACCAGTTACACTTTTCGTTTGCAATTGTAATAACGTATATACCAAACTCACTTAGTATATACCCCCAAACCGGCAATTTCTCTAATGTATATAAAAAAGACTTTGCGGTAATTAATTATATCGACTATAAATAGGGTTATAAACGCCCTTAACATCTAATATCTGGCTTAACGGTCTTAAACTCAAGGTAGTAGCTACGTTAACTCTAATAAAGCTAAAATTTAAACGGATTTAGCTACCGTAAAATCTATCCTTATAATAGTAATAAAACGGTTGAATTTATAGTAAGCCTAGTTATTAGTTAACTCGTTACCCATCCCGCTAATCGTAATAACAAAGAGGTGGTATATCACACCTAATACTCAATTACTTTTAAATAGATTTAATTGAATTATATCATAAACTTCAAAAAAAGTAAAGTTATAAATGTTAACGATATCTCTAAATAAATTAAGTGATATAAAAATATAGTTTTTAATACGTTTTAATAACTAGCCTATCACTCCTTTTTAAATTTTTTAAGTATTGAAAACCCTTACCTTTACCCTAAACAAACCACTAACCATTTATATACCTTTAACCTTCGTGATCATTATGCGAATCATACATTTTAAGGTATTATATCAGACATAGGGATAGCAATTTACTTAACAGGAAATTATTTGCAATACATAGCGTTACGGAAAAAAAATATTATGGCTACTGAAATTAATCGTTATAATGTTAACAAGGTTAAAGTTAGCTTCGAACTAGTAGAATGATTATCGTTATTAGGGATAAAAGTAATTTAAACTATTATAAAATCAATTACTTTTTACATCTTTAAGTCTCTTGCCCTTTATTTTCTTCACTCACAAGATATAAGGACCATTAGCGTTAACTTTAACATTAATGTCAATAAGCTAGTTAAAAACAGCTAAAGGTTTCCCCTTATTTTTAAGTAGGAGTACTTATTGTTTTATCTTTAGGGTCCAAAAGCAACTGTATTAAACGTGACAGGGTTAAAGACATGTTAACTATACTAGAATTTTAACTACCTAGCTGTTAAAAGGTTATATAAAGTCCTAAAATCTGTAGCGTATAAAAATATAGACTATTTTACTTTAAAAGCTATAGAAAATTTTTATTATCACGGTTAAATACATACTCAAGACTCCCAAAATTTAAATTTACACTAAAAGATGATAAAGATTTTAACTACAAAGTATTTATTAATATATTTTATTTATATAATAAGCTCTATTTTCATATCGTTAACTCTGTAACCTTTTGTTACAAACCCAAGTTTTCAAAGTCCCTATCGGTAAATAATATGTGTAAAACACTAAAAATGCTGTAAATTAACACGTATTTAGCCCTACTTAACTTTTTCGTTTACAATACTAAACCAAGTTTATGGCGGCAAAGTTTTAGGAAAATGCCAAGATAATAGAAATCCAATACAAATAGGTTCTTTTAAAGGCTAACTAAAGTAATAGGAAGGTTAAAAAGGTATATATACTACTTTTTCGAATGTATAATATTCTTACGTTAGAAATTAAAAATCTCACGGATTGAGAAATACGCTTTTGGATAACGGTAAAAGGCTTGAACGATATTATGAGCCCTAACAGCCTAATTCCAACGTTACTAGTTTTTGGAGAGTACCTATGACTAAAGAATAAATCTCCGTTATTAGCGAGTATCCAGAAACGAGTTATAGTTTATGTCAAAGTATTAAAAGAACTGTAGAAGAAATCAGTACGTTGTCAAGTAAACGATACCCTTAATATTAGGAACGGCCCTACGATAATCGACGTATTTACTTTACCATTATAAATTAAAGTCTTTATATATCAAAATCCTGGCAAATAAAAAGACCTATACAAAATCCTAAGCATCGCTAATTTTAAAGTAATTATTAAAATTGATAACGGCTCCATAACATTTTGTACCCCTTAAGTTAAACCTTATATTAGGGTAACCGATAATGACAACGTTTAAGTTAATCGATTAACTTAATACGAACTTTTTTACCTGTTATTGATAAACCAATAAAAAGCACACGATATGGACAACTCCTGAAAAAGAGGAATATGAAAGAGAAGGAATATATACTAGGCTACATTTAAAATACTATTTAGATAAACAGAAAAGAGAAGGATAACAAAGACTTGGTATTAAAGTTTTGAGTACAAGGCATTATTAAGATTTTCGGCAAACTTTTTCTTAAAAAGTGATAAGGTCGAGATTAATAGCCTACTAATTTCAGGAGTTATATAATTCGTATCAAAAACCGATTTTAATATTTAAACCCCAAATATTACAATCTTTAAGTGAAGGATTATCTACGAGGTTAAGGTGAGTACTATCGGTTGGTCATACGAAAAAATACGTCTTATCGCTTAATAATATGGTAATGAAAATAAAGATTAAATATTTGCATAATCATTAACAATCTAAAAAAATAAGTTGAAGTTTTATGGTCGCTTTAATAACAATTTTATCAGCTAAAACTAAAGGCAAATTTACATTTAATAGCCGAAATATAACGTAAGTATATACGTAATTAGTAATTGATATATAACGGATCGTTTTACAAAAGTTGACATAAGAATTTAGTACTATATACCTTTTAAGAAAGGTAATACAATATATTGAATCATTGTATATGTTAGGTAAAATGGGTCTTTATTAGGTTTTAACCTACTAATCTTACTTTAAGCTATGGTTAGATATAATTTTTTTAATATACAACCCATATTTACTAGTAACGCAAAAGAAAGACTTCGGTCTAATAGGTATATAAACTGATGATACCCTTTTCTTTGTAACAGATGGTTTTGTAATATTAAAATAATAAGTACTTAAGGGGTTTAAATTTTAAAATTACAAACTGGTTACAACGTTAGGGGAGGGTAACTAACTTAACTTTAACGGATTATTAATCCTTATATTTGGTATTAATATTGGCTTTAGCCTTTGTTAAAAGGGTTAAGGTGTTGATTTAATCATAACAAACAAGAAAAACGTAGCTAAGGCTTAACAATACCTAAAATAGCGTATCCATAGCAACTATGTCGTGAATTTATGCCAATTGAAAACTTTTTACAAACTATCTATTACATCATAAGTATAGGATCCAATGAATAACTACTTTAACAAATTAAATAAGAGGTTTAAGTGGCAGATACAGAACTTAGACCGGGGGATTAATATAGTTCTGGTCGACTTATTGAAATCTAAGTTAATAATTATTATAAATAAGTTCTTTATAAATAATACCGACTTTTCTTTATAGATCGGTTTCCTAATAACCCTCGTTAATAAAGATAAGCGGGAAGATTAATTTAGTATCTTCGGTAACATAATCCATAAAAACTGTATTAAATGTTAAAGCATTATATAAAACATATTAGCTTTAAAATTATACGGTATAATAAGAGGCTTTAATATAACTATACTACTGTAAAAAAAACCCTTAACATTATTATTAGGTAATTAAAGATTCCTCCTACTCTGGTGGTAATTTATACCAACTCGAAAACTCTTTTTAAATGCCTTTTAAAGCTCGAAACCACTAGCGAAAAACGTCCAATAATCTATGCAATAGCACTTCGCGAAGCTTATAAAGGTAGAGAAATTAAAGATTTCCGGTAAATTAATAGGAAAGACAATTCCACTAATGCTATAAAGAAGGTATCACTAAATAAAACCTTTAAAAGATTTGTAAATAGTAATAGGCTAATTATACGTATTGAGGGCTATGTTAATAGGCCGCCCAGTAATGCCAAGTCATATAACAGTAACCAAAAATATGGCAATGAACTGGAAAACTATCAAGGTACTAACGATAACAACTTATTTAATTAGTACGGTTAAATTAAAGATTTAAATAAGCCTATAGAGGAATTTTTATAGAAATTAATAAAATCAAACCTTAAAACCGTAGGGTAATTGACAGTAATTAGGGTTAATTTACCTGTAAATAAATGTAATTGAATATAAAAGTTAACTGGAATCAATAATGGGATTGTTAGTTAACGAGGTTTTAATTTAGCGACTACCGGAAAATATTGATTAACAATATTAGCATGCGCATATAAACTAAAAAGCTGCTAATGTTAGAATAATAGTAATTACAGTATATTAAGCCAACTTTACTTATAGTAGAGTTAATTATACTAACTGCAAATTAAGTGTATTGTCTTATGTAGGTATACTGTATTAGCTATAAGTTAAGTATAGTATACGCCTACTTTATACTAGGGTATGGGCTAAGCAATTGATCTTACAAATTACTATGCAGACCAGCTAGCGGTCTGCCAAACCTAAAACAATACATATACCACTTGACCACGCAATACTACTGTTACTTCGACCAATCAAACCAATAACATTGCAACGTATAAAGCCCTATCAACAGCTTTAGTAATAAATAACCAACAACTTATGATATTTCCTCTTATACCAATCTTTCTTTTTACCACAAGAGTGCTAATCTTTCCATTTATTACAAAATTGTCAATTAGGAACGCTAAAAAATAAGTTAAGATCGATAATTTATAAGTATATAAACATAATAATTATACACGGAAAATCGACAAATTATGATAAATAGTTACGTTATGTAATTCCACATCGGAAGATCGGTAAATTCTAATAAATAGTTACGTTACGTAATTCTACGTCGGAAGATTGGCAAATTGTGATAAATAGTTACGTTACGTATCCATGTCGAAAGATCGGCAAATTGTGATAAATAGTTTCATTACATAATTTTATATTATATGCCACATTTAAATCACTAAGTTCTTACCCCTTTTTAAACTGACATTAACTAGCCAGTTAAATAGTTGGTGAAAATACAAAGTTGAGGGTAATTAAGGCCTTCGATCTTTTTTGCTAGGTACTACAATAAAGACTTGTAGGGTAAAAATGGTAATGAAATTTTTACTAAAGAATATTGAACCAATTTCATTGGTTAGTACATTTTTAAATCAAAGACCGCTTAGAAATTCGGTTGCGGCGCCCATTCCTTTCGAATATTCCGCGAGTTTTTTAACCACTGGACCATTGATATGTGAAAAATAATCTAAAAAGAGGTTAAATTAATTTAAAGATAGTAGTTTACAAACGAGTGATTTTTATTTTAAATAAAATTAACAATGGATTGATAAAGACCATGTTTTAATTAATAAAGTTAAAGGATTGCTTTTAAATACCCTGAACTTTAAAACTCTGAATCCTAAAACCTATAAAAAAGGTAAAAATATTGTTAATAATTACTAATGACTTTACAAACGTTTTAGGGAACTACCCTTTAATCTCTAAATAATTAAACCTTTAGCCTCCCTAGCGGTAACTTTTTACACTCTGATAATGAGGAATCTGTTAATCTGTTAGGTAATTTAACCCCTGCCCGCGGCAACGCGAAGTACGCGTTCGAGGGAGGAAGAGAGCACTGTCTGTGCACAAGAGATGCCGCTTTTCATAGCATAACGGCAAGTCTAGGATCAGTCTTCAGGGTTCAGGGCTCGGGGTTCGGGGTTCAGGGTTTAGGGTCCAGGGTCCAGGATCCAGGGCTCAGGGTTCCAACCAGGCTTGACAGGGGTACGCGATTTGGAGATCGGCAAGTTTTCGAATGGAATCTCAACACCACGCCACAACGCCAACTACCAACCGCCCATCCTTCATCCTCCATCGACCACTGCACCTCCTCCCCGAGGACTCTTCCATGTCACCGAAACCATGGGACAATCAGGATATGCGCGGCTTTTGCAAGTGATGGGGGGCCTTACGAACCTTCCGCCCATCAGGAAGCACTACCGCCATCGGGAGATGACGCTCACCAAATTCATCGTGAAAGCCCTTGACCCGAAAAAAAAGCACGAAGAATTTCCGAACAAGTCGTGGGGCCGTGTGCTGATGCGCGCTCAAAAGAAGGACGGCACGCTTTTCTTGCCCGAGGGCTCGCTCCAGGATCCCGACGTGCCTCGCATACAAGATCTCAGCAGGATTGTTGACACGGTCGACATCGACTGGGAGACACGCACACAGCTCCAGATCATGGTACTCGAGACCAAGATCTTCCTGAGGTCCAAGGTCGCATATGAAGCGACAGTGAAGAAGAAGTTCACATTCCACTTGAGGAGATCGGAATATTTTCAATGGGTTCGTTGATCTGCGTTGCTTGCTGCTGACTGTTGCATTGACGCTTCCTCTGCCGCAGGCCGGACTCCTCGTGGGGGAACATAGCACAGCGGACGCACAAGCGCACTCTTGGCGGAAGGATGACGAGGCACCACATTTGGCAGTCATCCTACCCAGGCTCTCCACCACTCCTCCGCCGGTCGAGCCTTGGGAACACATCCCTCCGTTTCTGGATGGGTGGTGGGAGGAAGGATATGTCACCACGGTCATCATTGACTCGATGGGTAGGCGTACCAGCTGCGAGTTCTGGCAAATGGCAAGGCACCTGGGGGACCAGGAGTGTCATGAGGAACATGTCAAAGTGAGGCAGTGGGCACTGCATGCGAAACGGTTGAGGGCAGAACTGTCCTTCAAGATGCTGGAGAAGAATGCGACATTGCTGCGAAGATGGATGGAACAATGGACTGAAAAGAGAGGATATCGGCTCTCCTCTCCAGGAACGCGATGAAGAGAATCCTTGGGCAGTGGTATGAGGACCCTCGGCCAGGAGCAGCTCGACCACCCTAGAGTCTGTGTTGACCCGGTGCTGTCGATCGAGGCTTGTGTCGGGAGACGGAGGGACTGCCAACTATAAGATGGTAGGCGCGGCTCGCCAGGCTCGTTGACCGCATTCGCATGGGACGCCAGGTGAAAGCATCACCACGACAGCATCCAACCTTGGGCTTGAGCACGCGAGGGAGCCAGGCCCCGGCTTCGTCCGTACAACCTTCGGGGCCCTGACGGATGGACAGTTTGGCCTTGCTCCCATGAAGCGGGCCTAACTATTTCAAGAATTCCGCGTCAGGGGCTGCCACAGACCACCTGCATGCAGTAGGCTGATCGCTAGGCATGTGGGCCGGTGGTCTGCCACACTTGCCACGCACCGCGCTACCGAGCATAATTCAACGTTTACTGGACACTTCATGAGCTGTGCGGTCAAGGCGGAGCACAGACGATGAGCTTCCACGTGGACTCTGTCATTCATTATACGCCGCCCAGTGGCAGGACCGCCGTCTCATGGAGGCAAATGAGTACTGAGTCACAGGCCACGAGATTCCAGACCCAGCATCCACCAGCCCCGGATTTTCAAGACAATGCTTCTCAAAAGCCAACAAGGGCGGCTCAAAGGCTCAGCCCTATAGGGTGGGAACAATCGCGACGGCCATGACCGCATCGGCGCTTCGGTCCATGAATATCTCTCCTCCACTAGGTATAGTTCTTGGAGCTAGGTAATGGACGTGTGGAATCCAAATCGCACATGTTCGCTCGACCACTCTCGCCACCAAGTAATGTTTACATAATTGTTGGGCCGTTCCAGCCGCACAAGCTGACGTCGACGTCGGGCTTGTTTTCCACCATCAACCGCTGTCGTCGCAGCATGAGCAATGCCCATTGCCCACCATGAATCAACACGAGCAGACCATCAGTCTTTGCATATTCTTCTCGATACTATGCACCATCACACTCGGCCTCCGCCTCTTCGTGCGCACAAGGCTCTGCAAAGGCGCCTTCGGATGGGACGACATCGCGCTCGTGGTCACATGGGTATGGTCGCGGTCGCCTGTCCAAGTTGCTTCGGCTTTGTCGATGCTGACCTCTGCGGAAACAGATGGGACTGTTACTCTGGGTTGCCATGGCTTCCCTAGCCATGGACGCCGGCTTTGGGACGCACAGGTGGCAAGTGGTATGTACTGTACAGCCTCCCCGTGAGCTACCCAGGCGTTCCCGTCGTGGTCCGCACGTGGCTGAGCCTCGTCGTCTTCAGTTATTCGATGCCAAGAGCTACGTCTGTAACGTCATGTCCGGAATGGTCAAGATCAGCGTTGCCCTGTGTCTGTACCGCCTCGACAGCCGGCGGGCTATTCGCATCATCCTGATCGCCGACATGGTCATCTGCGCCGTGTGGACCGTCCTTGTCACGCTCATCCTTGGCCTCGGCTGCATGGCAAGCAGCCCGTACCGTCTCAGCAACTCCGTCTGCGCGGCCTCGAACTACGCCCAGGAGACATCATACGTTATCTTCAACGTGTTCCATGTCATCTTGCCCGTCTTCATACTGTGGGGTATCCAGGTCATCGGGGACTTGAAATGGGTCGTCATCGGTCTCTTCAGCGTTGGACTGCTGTAAGTTCGATGCCAGCCTCCCTTCCCCCTTTGGCCCCCTAGGTCCCCGTTGTGGGAGCGGCAGCCCCCGGACTGAC
>JASMMZ010000012.1:6255371-6315315 GCA_038502455.1 Anisogramma anomala | reverse complement strand
TTCGCGCGACAGTGCTTCCGGCGCCGCCGCCATGAAGCTCCGGGTCTACTTCGAGCTGTACAACCCGGCCCCGGACACGGACTTCGCCGCGCTCTGGTACCAGACCCTGCTCTGGGCCGTCACCGAGCACGGGCTCTCGCTCTTCGCCGCCGCGATCCTGGCCATCCGCCCCTTCTTCACCTTCGTCTCCACCCGCTGCACCTCCCTCTACGGCAGCGGCAGCGCCACCATCAGCCGCAAGAGCTCCCGCTGCGGCAGCGCCGCCAGCCGCAACAGCTCCTCCGCCCGCCGCTCGTCCGCCCGCCTGTCGAAGCGCAGCTCGTACTGGCCCCACGCCACGCCCGGGGCGATGGAGCTGGGGCTGGTCAAGCAGGGCAGCGAATTCGAAGGGCGGGGCGAGTACAATGTTGAGCATGGCGCGAAGCATGTTATATAAGGGCGGGGGGGGCGTACGGGGATGGATGGGAAGAATGCGAAGAGGTTGATGCATAGTGGGAGCGTGCCAGTTAAGGTAACAGACAGCTGGTGAGATTGTTTAGTACCTAGTACATAGTTACGAGGTCACCTTCGGTGCATAAGAAACACCACTCTTGTCAATATGATACTCTAGTATATGGCAGTCAATTACGTGCAGGCCAACTTGGGTTACAGTATATCATGCTACCCGTACCCGCAGCACACGCCTACCCGTGGTACACCTTTCCCACCAAAAGTCTATAACTGTATAGGAATTACAATACCACCAGATAAATAGCAGTAATTAAATAATTATATGGAATTAAAGCTATATTTAATTTGTATATTTTCGCGTGAAGAATGTTTACGCACGATCTGGCTTAATAGTTACCTAATCTGGCTAATATATACGTTGTTTTTCTTCAAATAAACTTTGAATTTAGAATAATAACGAAAATTATATAACTCTCAATACATTATATATACTTCATTTCATAGAAATAAACTGTAGGTTTCCTACTTTAAAGTAATATTTCTATAAAACGAATATATATAAAAATACATTTAAACTTCAAGTTCTCTACTTATTTTGCAAATTTGTTAGTACGTTTTTATCCTTGTAATGTAGTCGATTCGAATCACTGTGATTGAAGTAACTAGTGCTGCATTGAAATTGGTTCTGATTGAGTTGTAAATTCCAAGTTTGGCAGACTGCTAGCCGATCTTCACACTAATTTGTATAGCCAAATGCTTTAGCTTATATCACACTTTAAAGTACGCACCTACTGTATTGCACTTGCAGTATAGTTCCACAAACTGCAGCTAATTTGCAGTTAGTACAATTAACTAAACTAACAGTTTAGTTAACTTGACTTTACTGCATTTGACTGCTATTCCAATATTGACAGCTTTTTATTTTGTGTTTATACGTTAGCATAGCTGGCCATGAATTAGTGGCAACTTTTGAAATTCCTCCTTAATTAAAAGGTTAATACCAAGCCAAACTCCTATCAATTCTAATCAGTTTATATCGAAATTGATATTAATTATAGTTTTTTGTAGCCCTTTTATTCTATCCTTTCGGGACCTCTGTTTTTCAAATCTTGTGTATAGGTCTTTTCCTATAAACTTATACATATTACGTATTCCACCATTTACGTACCTTTTTCCAGTAATTTAAACTACTGCTATCGCCATCTTTATTATCGTTACCATTAATATTATTACCTTGACAGTCTTTAAGTTTGCCTAAGGCAAACCTATTCTTTTATATCACGTGCCGGGCGGTTTATGTAGCCCTTGATTTGTACAGTTAGCATATTACTATCTACGAACCTTTTCAGGGCGGTATTAGGTGTAGCTTTAGTTATAACGTCGACAGGGTTATCTTTACCGTTAATTTACTGGAACTAATCAATTTTCTGGGCTTTGTATACCTCTTTTAAAGCTATTACGTTTATTATTAAACGTTTTTCATTAGTTTTGCTTAACTTTAATGGGTATTGGTAAAAACTTCGGAAATTTGTATATATTACAATAAGTATCGGAAGCTGTTTTCGTTATTTGGTGATAATCCTTAACGTGCCATTAGTTACTATGCCGATATTAAAGCTCTCTATTATACCGTGGACTTTTGAAGCTAATACGCTTTATATTATATACTTGTATTTTATGGATATTTGATATAAAAGGTTTCTGGTAATTGTAAATTACCTTTTAAATATTTTCTCGTTAACGACGATTCCAAAAACCCCGATTTACGATATAAATTTAGTATTATTAGTAAATTACCCATTCGTAAGAATTATTAACTTCGCTTTCGTGAGATTTATTGAAACTGTCGGTAAGGTTTCTTATTCATATGAATGTAAACGAAGAGTAATCAGAAAGATTAGTATTATAGTAAAAAGATAGATAGATAGGTACGAAAGAAGCATTCCAAAGAGTGCACGCCACGGATGAAAGGTAATAAACCTCTTATCCGGGTAGTGGTTCTTTTGCCATATGTTCTGAAATACCCCTTCCAGACCGCTCCACGCATGATGTACTTGACTCCTTGCAAGAGTGTAGCCTGTAGCGTAACACGTTATCGTTCATTTTACAGGATTATACCTTGCAATATAGTGTACTACCCCTTGGTCTATGTATACTAGCTGTAAGGGTATATAGTAATATCCACACAGGTAATCTTTTTTTATCTTTATTTCATATCCATAGCCTTGGTAACAACAGTATAGTTGTAGTGAGTCCGTTTTATATACGTAGTTTTATAATGACAATGTAATTGCGATATAAGTTGTAAAGATCTAAATTAGTAGTTTTTGTAATTACAATGTGGTTACGGTAATAATTACAGAGGTTCGAAATAGTAATTTCTAATATGACAGTATGGTTATGGTATTAATTGTAAAGGTTCGAATTAGTAATTCCTGGCCGCGATAGTTTATAAAGGTTTGAATTAGTAATTTTTGGCCGCGGTAATAATTGTAATAAGGGCTTGATTAGTGTAGTTAATCGGTAGCAACATGGTTGTTAATAACTTTTTTTATTATTTTCGATAGCTGTGTAATTACATAGGTGTTAAGGGATGATTTCGTAGGGGTGATTACACTATTACGTGTTTTGGGTTTATATGAAAGATGTATCGTTATCGATTTGGGTAAAACTTTTTTCTTTTCTCTTTTAAAAGCGCATACCCAAAGTTAATACAAGTTTCTATTTTAATTTTACTCAATCTTCATTCTAATTGAATAATCCAAACCGCTCCGATGGGTAGGTCATTCGATCAATGCCTATATATTAATTTTGATTTTAAATAGATGCCGTGTAAAAACAAGTTCGCTAGGCGTTGTTTGGCATAGAAACGCCACTATGTCGCCGTTACCACCACTGCTGACGCCGCCGCCTATAATATTACCATCATTATTAATAGCCTGCCTTTGTCGGGTATAATATTATTAATAGTCGTTTCCCCTCCAGCCTTACCATGTCCCGCCGCCGCCGCCTCCTTGGCCTTTTTCTTTTTCATCGCCGTCGCCTCCCCTTTGGCCCCGCTATCCCTCGTCACCACCACCACCCCAGCCTCGTTAACTTTTGTCGCCATCGCCTCTTTTTTTGCCTCTCTGTCTTTCGCCGCCGCCGCCACCCCCCCTTTTCTTTTTTCCCCCTTCCCCCTTCCCCTTTCCCCTAAGTTTTTAGGAGAAGGAGCGAGTGGATTTTAAGGTTATAAACTTTTCCCTTTTCTTACGAGTAAAAACTCTCTTACCTACGGGGGCTTTTCGGCGCCATAAGCGTAGCCTTACAAAGCTTCTTCGCGATTTGTATTCCCTAATTTTACCCATTTATTTGCTTTTAATATTCCTGTAAATAAGAAATATGAGGCGGATCTGTTCCGCCGTCTGGAACCTCGCATCGCCAGAGTACGTCGCGAAACCTTTTTAATGCGTAAAGAGTTATAGTGACGTACCCAGATCCATAGCTCTGGGCCGTTAATGGATACACTTTATGTACCGTATATCGCGTTTGCGACCATAGGTAAGTTTATTAGCGATTGCTATGAAAACGGGAGTCTTTCGACCCTTGACTAACGTTACGAGTGGACTGATGACGGATACGCCCTTGTTCCGTTGATTTCAAGGCCGTGGGCCGAAACCGTATTACGCGTCCACCAGCTTTATAATAAAAACCGATTTTCAAAATCCCATTTTTAAAAAAAGTATTACTCGGGGCACTTCGAAAAATAAACGCGTAAGTAAATAATCAAAATAAGCCGATACTAATTAGTAATAGGTGTTAACTAGTAGACCAAGGTGTTATGACCCAAGGACCAACTGCAGGTCATGAAATAGGCTAGCGGTCGGCTACGCTATTAAGAGTCTAATATCCAACACATCAAGCGGGGAACATCCCTTATGTAAGCAAACCAGAGTTAGGGTTAGCTGATGAATCACTAGGATACCAAGGCGATCCAGCAGATCCATGAATTGCTAGGATAGCAAGGCGATCTAAACAATTCAGTACTAAAGATGGTATGAAGGCCATAGGATAAAAGGACACGGTTACCACCATATAGATAGCATTTCCTTTATAGCTCTTCAGTTGTCAATCTAAGTATTCAGTCTACACATCTGAATAACCTCACGGCTTTTGATCATTACTTGCACGGTTGCGATATTGTCCACTCAGCACCTCTGCTATCTTCTTGATAACATAAACCCTCTGACACCTTCTATATACTCATGGGTATTTAGTGTAATCATTACACAAGGAGTTGGCGGCTATTATTGCCGTTTAAAAACGAAGCCTACATATATATTACGTAAACGAGTTTAACAATGTTATTTCGCGTTGCCGTAAAGAGGTTAAAGACCCCCTTATGCATTTCTTTAAGGGTATATGACCTAAGGCATAAAGATATATCCTCGCTAGCACCGATAGCGTCGATAGCGGTAATGGTGGTGGCGTTAGAATAAAAGGGGAGGGCAACGGTGAAGATAGTGGGAACGCGACGACGTCGTTCTTTCTCTTTCTTTTTGGCAGTGATTAACTACCCCTTACGGCTGAGCCGGTGCGCTTGGCTATAATATAGTATGTTATACAGTAATAATATTTCTTTTTAGAAAAATAATTGTTAATAAGTAACAAATGTAATTTAGAGTATATAAAGTAAAGAGAAGTAATATATTGAAAGCGGTCCGATATCATAAATTAAAAAAGAGAGTGGAACATAGTAAAATTCCTAGTAGGGTAAAAGTACGTAGAACAAAGTATAATAGTATATTAGGGGCGGCTCGAAATAAAAGATTTAAATAAAGGCAAATTCGTAAAGCTAGTATAAATATAAGTTGTATACCAGGGTATAAATGCGGAAACGACGTAGATTTTATATTTCTGATTACTTAAAAGTGTAAAATAAAAAGGCAAACGTAAGGTATTATATACCAATCTTATTAAGGTCGTAAAACCTTTCTAATAATACTAATAAACAACTTGTTTATCGATATAAGCGTTTTTAACTCTTTATTCGATATAGCTTTAGTTATTACGTCTGTTGAGTTGGATTTCCAATATATTTACCGCGTTTCCTTGATTTCTCGGCGCTTATACGATTCACGTAGGGTTATAATATCGATTATTAAACGTTTTTCGTTCGTAATACCCAGTATAACCAGGTATTTATAAAACTAATAGAAGCTAGTATGTATAACGAAAAGAATAGGGCGTAAATTAAGGTTAAAAATAATTATTCGAACTATTATTATTATAGTAATATCCGAATCGAAACTTTTAATTACGTTATATATTTCCGAAGTTAAGACACTTTTCTTAACCAGTTTATACTTGGTAAAGCTTTAATGGATAATGTTTTTACGAAACGTAAAGCTGTTCCGTATTGGGGTTTTATTATCGAGGATTGGAACGAAACCTATTTGCGAATTATAGTATTTATTATTAGCGAAAAAATCGTTAGTAAAAAAAAATTGTTTTATAATACGTATATTAAACGGTACAAATTGTAAACCGCATTTTGAATCATATATTTGTTATAAAAGGCGTTTGTTAAACATTTGAAATATATTATCTAACGGGGCTATTTAGCATTGCGCGGCGATCGAAAGGTTAAATGCCGTTTTCGGTTAGGTTATTAAGTTAGACTAGGCGCCTTGTACGCGTTAGCATTTATATTCGTAGACTCGTTTTACGCTATACGAAACGATAAGAGCAATTTTGCTTAACTCCCCTTTTTATGTAAGGTCTAAAACGTTATTCCGGAAAGTAATTATAACGTTATTAAAATTAATTATTTATTTTTCCGTTAAATACGTTTTGGGTTTCGCTTTTAGGCCTGCGTTTAAAAGTTTCCTCTTTTTATATACAAAAAACGACGCGTTATATAGCATTATTTTATCGTTTGTTTATATACCTATTAATGTAAAGCCTTGAAAACAAAATATTAATACTAATAAATACGGGTCGAAAGTTACACTAATTATTCTGAACCGCTTTTTATAATACCTTCGGTAGGTATTATACTAGTAAATACTAACTTGGGTTAAGATGTAAAATAGATTTATGATACGTATGATTGTTGTAAGTAAATGATTTTTTTAAAAAAATTAATAGGTATATCAACGTAAGTATGTAGTTTAAGCCGCTCTTCAAATTGAATATATATTTACTTAATATTACGAAGTTTAATATATAAATTATAAAGTGTATTAAAGAAGGTTATGAACGTAAAAACTAAGCGGTAGCTAACTTTTTATAAGGTAAACAATTATGTTATAATATTTTTATTATGATCGTAATTGTAACTTTTCACAATTATGCTGGTTTTTTTGTAGGGGTTTTCGGTTTTATTCCTAATTTCGTAAACGAGGCTAATAGGAAAAATTATATGAGCGTCGTAGATTATTGGGTAAAATCGTTTGAAGCGAA
Organism: Anisogramma anomala; assembly: GCA_038502455.1. NCBI lineage: Eukaryota > Fungi > Ascomycota > Sordariomycetes > Diaporthales > Gnomoniaceae > Anisogramma > Anisogramma anomala. The sequence continues at coordinate 6,308,421 of JASMMZ010000012.1, read as the reverse complement.
ATACGCCTTAATTAATTAAGTTCAAGATTTTTATTTGGGTAGATTATTCGAACCAGGTACCTAAGGTGTTAATAATGCTGTCGTAATGAAGATTTAGGTTAAGCTTACGTTTTTTTATTTCACTTTAAACAATAAAGGAGTTTATGGTAAAGGTTTCGGGGCTTTTTTTGGGTTTTGAACTAAAATTGCGGTTTCGGTGACGAGGTGTTGGTGGGTTTGGTGTAAACGGGCCGGAAGTGTAATTCAGAGGGTAGGTTGAAATTGTAAGCGGTTTAGATTCGTCGTTTTAGGGGGTGTACCGTCGGTTGGTCTGGTCAGACTACGGTTTTAGGTCGCTTTTGTTTATCTTTTTCTTATATTTTCCTACTATTATTTATCGAAACAAACTCATACCGTTTAGAAAATTAACGAATACATTATAACCTTTCAATATGTTAATCTTTTAAAGGCTAGTTTATCTGTCATTGGTTTTCCAAATCAGAACTTTAAATTATAATAGTAAATCCAAAACGCCAGTTTTACGTGGGTTATTTCTTATAGCTAACGTTTTGGACACGTCGTTCTTAACCCGTAAGGGACATAAAGTAGCTATAGCTTTCGTTATAGTATTCACCTTTTGTACTGTGGTTAATAATAGTGTGGAGTTTGAATAGATTTTTAGGTAAATAGTAAAAACAAGGGGTGTAAGAATAAGTCCACTCGGGATGGAAGTGGTATTAACGACGTTAATCTCTATTTATAACATAGATTCCTTAAAACTGGTATCTTTTAGTTTTTTAAATAGTATCGTATATGATTTTTAACGGTTTATAATACCGTTTATTTTTTCTAATACCTTATAATATTTTTACTAAAATTTGTTTATATTTATTATCAGTTATATTAGCTTTAGTACATTATTCTGTTAAGTTAAAGACTATATTGACGTCTTAAGTAATCTAGTTCGAAGTCCTTAAATAAACGTATGACGAGTAATTATTTAAAACTTTTTAATAGTTTGTAACGAACGCGTTTCGTATAAATTTAGCGACTTAAAATAATGTTGTTGCGTTGACAGCATAAAGTACCGAGTGGTTATCTAAATATATAATAATAATAATCACTTTGTAATTAAAGTCTACGTCGTTTTAAAGGAGAAACTTAAACTATTATAGGGCTTATAAGTGTAATTAGTATTTATGTAAAAACGTTTTAATAGCTTTAAGTGCGTATTTTTCATATTTATATAGCTTACAGCATGAAACAGTCGTAAAAAGTATTTTGTAACAGGGTATTTAAATCAACAGTGTAATATCCGTAATTTCGGCTACGTTAAGTAAATAGCCTTAATTATACGTATTTCAAGGGAAACCTATAAGTAGTCGAATTGAAGTTGGAGTGGTACAGATAAACTATCCGAGGCGCTAATAAGATTATTGGTTGTATTTCGGATTTTGATTTCAAGTTTACTAATATTAACTAATGAAAGTAGAAATAATATTTTAAAATCTATTACGTAAAACTTAATCGGTCCAAATCGCGTATTTATAACGACCGTTCTAAGTAACAACGTTTTACCTTTATTCAATAGGACCTTTCGGTATTTTTTTATTCGGTTTAGCTGAAATTTTGAAAACTTCGTTACGAGCGTTTTGAATTGTCATTTTCCGGCCGTTAAGATTTCGGCTATACCGGTATCGGGTATAATACCTTGAAAGCGGTTGTCGTATTCATTTAAAGGCATGAATTGTAACGCTTTATAGGCGTTAAGTACTTTGTTTACATAGTTTAAGCCCGTAATATGTAGGGAAAAGGTGTCGTATAGGCTTATGAAAATATATTAGGCGGTTTCGTCGTTTTGGACTGTTAAGGAAGTATTATTACCTTTAAAATATTTTTTCCCGAAGGCATATTTATGGGGGTAGGTGTTAAGCTTATTATTTAAGTTTACGTATTCAGTTATGTATATTGCAAAATTAGTTTTTATCCGGTTTTTAAATGTATAATCAGCCTAAAACTATCGTTCAATTCGAATTTTATCGTAAGTTAAGTGGTTATAAAACTAATAACCGATCTTACCGTATATGATAAAATGCTTTTGTAAACCCGGGGGGCTTTGTATACTTTTCCGTAGGTATTATTATAAATGTAATACGTTTCGTTTCTAGCTGTAAGATCGTTTTTTATTATAATTTCCTTATACTTTGTTTTCAGAGCTCCATCCATGATATTTCTTTTTTAGATTGCTGTATTTACAGAGTTTACTTTGCTTTAAATATACTTTATACCTTTGATCTAAAATGTGGTAAATTGTTTCGACAAGATTTACTTTGGTGATTCAGCTTTCGCTTTTCCTTTTATCGGTTATAAATGTTATTCTAGGCTTGTTTATCGACGTATTAAGGTTTCAAACTATATTTCAAGACTCATATAAAAAAAAATTTAAGTTTGTTTCCGGTTTAAATAGTATAAGGTAGAAATTCGAGTTTTTACGACATATTTTTATTATTATTTGGACTAATAGTTTATTACCTTTATATTTCGGTTTAAGGATTGCCTAATATTTCCGGAACTTCATTAATAAAGCGGTAAAAACCTCCTATAGGTTTTTATCGGTGTTTTTACGCTATTCTTTTACTAATTTTCAGATTATGTGAATTGAGTCCTTATTATAAAGTTCTTAGTTATTTTTGGAGAGAGGTGTAATTTTAGGTGATCATAGTGTTTTATAAACGTATTTAGCTATATAAAGTGGTATATATTTTTAGCTTATTTAAATGATATACCGGATAAGATAATGTGAAATAAAGATAATTCGATGTCTAGTTTTTTATATATATTAAGTATAGCACTTATTTTGTTATCGAGTATATTGTATAGTTTCCCGTTGTAATTTTCGTTCTTATCCTCAAGTTTGGCGAAGTTGGTAAGTTTTATAAAGTCGTTTTTATTCGTTGGAAAACGATATGGTAAGAGATTATGGTAGGAGTCATAGTTGGTAGGTATTAGTTTATAAGGTACGTATTATCGTTTTACATCGCTTATTAATTTTTAAAGCGAGGCGTTTTAATCATTTAGGCTGTTATTTTTATAGCTAAATTGGTTATTAACGGTATTAGGAGCGTGAGATTATTTTAGACTTTATTCAAAATTTTGTTTCGTAAAGGGTTCGTATTTAACTTTCGTTATAAATGATCGTTACGGCGCTTTTTCCTTTTTAGTTGATTTCTTCAGCTCCTTCTCCGCTTTGTTACGGGCGTTTAACTTTGCTAAGCGTCTTATCTCTATCTATAGAGGCTTTTTTCGTTACCAGTCCGTTATCTTAAGCAGTTTTTTCTAGTTTTTTTTAGTCAGTATCCTTTTACAAACTTCATTTTAATCACTTTATCGTCTATCCATTTTAGAATTTGTATAAGCTAGGCTGTTATTAACAATGCTTTTGTAATACGGATATTATTTCTACAGGTTGTATTAATACCTTCATTTTATAGTTGTTTTTATAGTATTTTCAAAATCGTATTATCGACCATACGTTATATGTTCGGCGTTTAGTTCGTAAAATATTCTTTAAAATAGTCGAATAGGTCGTGTCCTTGGATTTAGTCGTTATAATAGTTGAAAATCATATTAATAATATACGTATTTACCACATAAAGGTCTAAATCTTTTATTAATACTTTGATTTTATTATTCTATAAGTTAAGGTCCAAATGTTTTAAAATATTATTACGAAACGACGTATGTGTAAAGAGGTATTTTAGGTATTTGTTAACTTTTTTCAGATTCGTTACTAGTCAAGATATCGTGTGTTTGGTATGAGTAGTCTATATATACCAGTAATATTTAGAGCGGTATAAATTGTTGGTTTCGTGCTACAAATGGATTTGGATACTTTTATTTCTAAAGTTCAGAGTACTTTAGCTCATAAACGGTAAATATAAAGTAAATGGGATAAATAAAGCGGTTGAAGTAAAGTTATTAACGGTTGTTAATATAAAAAGGTTTAAATAATACCTAAATAAAGTAAAACTATAAGCTAGTTAGGCGTTTTGAACTAGTTTTGTTAACGATTATTAGTGTTATACTAGTTAAGTAGCTAAGAAAACTTATAATACACAGGGCGAAAGTGGGAAAGCGGATAGAATAAACGTAAAAAGGGGAAAGAAAACATGGGTGTGAGAAGGTATGTTGTGTAATTCGGTGTGTAGGTCTTGGTTCGTATTTGGTAAGCGGTCCGAATTGTCGTATTATCGACATTCCTAGTAATTGCGAGCGGTTTAGGTGTTATGATTATAGTCGTTTTTAAATTTAACGAGCGTCGTAGATGTTGTATTCGTAACTGTTTTTAGGTTTCATAAATGGTTTAAATGTTGTTTATCGAGTGGGTCCTAATGAAAGGTTTCAAAACTTTGTGGTTTTGGCTTACGTGGCCTGATACGTAATGGAACACCCTTTGAAAAGTGCTCAGGTACGTTTAAAGCGCTAAAATAAGTTGACGGTTAACTCAATGAGGCTTTTAATAAACAGTGTATTAACTGGTTAATAATATCGTATTAAAGTAGTCTTTTTTAAAGTTACTCCGGATCTTACAGTCTTATTACGTTTGAGGTTTTAACGGCGCTTCCGCGTAATTCCACACTCTCGTATGGTTTTTGTAAGGCTTAGTGGCAAAACACAAACAGTTGGAACCATTGCAGCATCCCGTTATAGGTATTTAACTTTGGTTTGTATTTTCTTTCCTTAGTTATTTGTAATCGATTTCATCGGCTACTGATTAGTGTCGGTAAGGTCTTTTATTTACGTAAATGTAAACGAAGAGTAATCAGAAAGATTAGTATTATAGTAAAAAGATAGATAGATAGGTACGAAAGAAGTATTCCAAAGAGTGCATGCTACGGATGAGAGGTTATAAACCTCTTATCTAGGCAGTAGCCCTTTTGTCATGCGCTCTAAAATACCCTTTTCAGACCGCTCCACGCATAATGCATTTTGCGCCTTGTAAGAGTGCAGCCTGCAGCATGACATGTTATCGTGCACTCTGTAGAAGTGCACCTTGCAATATAGTGCACTGCTACTTGGCCTATATATACTAACTATAGGAGTATATAGTAATATCCACGGAAACTATATTAATTTCTCTTTTTAAGTGGTTCAGTTACTACCAAATTCTCTCATTTCGACTGTTAAAGTCCTTATTTTATGTATTTTGTGTTTCTGCCGTAATGGATAGGTCGTACGATGCTTTCGGTTGGTATAGTGTGGCGATATAGGCTGTACGGACCCTTTATTCTAGGTATTTTCTTATTTTTGTCTAGTCAGCCTTATCGATTGTCGTTAGGCTTATAGCTTACCCTTTTTAACATTAGCTAATATAAGTGTCGCGTTTAGATTTAATACTATAAATGCGAATTAACAGTTAATTAAAGTTAAATTGTATACCTTTAGCTAATGTTTCAATTAGCTTACACTTTTAAGGCCTAACATTTCGATAATACGTTATTCTGCCGCCATAAACTCAGTATCTTCGAGGAAAAGGCTATCGCTAATTCATATTCCTACAATACTAAAGTATTTTCCTTTTGTAATTAATAAGTATAGTTAAACGTTAAAGTCTCTACACATAATTAGTTTTCAAAGTACACCTGTTACGTTAAAAACCAATAAACGCATATTCTAACTAATTCGTACAAAGATTTAATATAACTTATTACTATACAAGCTGGTAAATTTTCTCTTAAATCTTTTGGCAATTCTGATAGTTTAATCCGCTCAAGATCGGTAGAAAATTACGTATACATTTGTATTACATTCCACCAATGAAATTTAAACTAATCTTTTTCTTTAATAGTTGAATTAGTAGCAATTACGACAATCAAACTATAAATAATCTATTAGATTATAAGCGATAAAATAAGGATCCAGTCTTTACCTTTATTATCGCATCTTTAAGGAACTAGTTATAATTTTTGTACGGCCGATTTTTAATTCTACCCTTAACCCTATAAATCATTTTTTTTTCTTAAAAAAAGTAACGTTTTAGCCTTTGAATTATATTAACAACATAAGTTAAATAACTCCTCGTATGAGAAATCCATTTATATTTACCTAAGTAATGTCCTTAAAGTTTTTACCCAGTATATTAATAATGCCTCTAACATGTAACTTAAGGTAAATTTTCTGTTAGACTTCTTCTTTTGAAATACCCACGCCGTTATATATACCTTGCTAGGCTTATAACACTCGTTACCGTCCTCCTCTTTAATATATATTCTTCTCTTAGGTAGTCCTCTATGCCGTCGACGTTTTATTAGCTTATCAACAATCGGTTCTGGAGGATTATATTAAATAATCCGCTCAACTCAAAGATAATTCACGTTAGGGTTTTAATTAATCTTGAAAGTTCTTTTTCATACGATTTAAAATATTCAATTCTAAAATTAATAAGGCCGTTAGTATTTTGAACTATTATATTTGAGTTAACAATACTTAAAATCTTATACAGTTCATCCTATTTACTTAGCTCTTATCACGTAAAGATTTTACTTAAAAAATGGAGGGATAGTATATTCATCATTAATAATCCATTCCTGGTGTTAAAGGCTTCTTTAATTAGTATCGTATCGATTCCGTTTTAATTCCGTTAAAGCTTTATTGTATATTACAACGTATTTCTAGGTTTTTAACGATAGTAGCAACTTAGTCGTTATATGTAGGTAGGTCCTAAATACCAGTAAAGTTGTCATAAATCTATTAAAACTAACAATATCGTCAAAACTCTTTACCTTTATTTAAAGCCGTATCTTTTAACTTATAAAGCCTCTGATTTTCAAAGTAAAGATATTTTAAACCCTTCGTATAAAAACGTAAGTCTTTTGGACCTTATCAATACCCTAAGAGACCTTAACAATACCCTATTTATACTGGATCCCTATCGATCTAGTATTAACTTAAAACTTTATTGCGGTAAAGTTGGTACCGACTTCGTGGACTAGTATGTCTAATAGATTAAGGTACCTATTAATCTACAAACTATATAGTGGCTCCCACGTTTTTATCGCCGTAATGGTTTTGAAAAACTTAACGTCGTTAAAAGTCGTGGCAGAGTCTATAACGTAAGATACTGGCTTACTATTCAAGTAAAACACGTTTATAAAAACCTTAAAGTAAAATGTTTAATTTTTCTTTAACGTAAACTTAAATTTTGAGGTGGTTTGAAAGTATATTTATTAATGGTATCAAATTTGTTAAATTAATTTTGACGCCAGTAAATCCATATTTTCGTAAACAACTGCTTTTGATACTTTATAAAGCTTATTAATCGCCGTGTAATTAAATTTACAATATAGTTAACGTAGTTTAAACTTTATTTTGTTTAATGCGTTTACATTTGAACCTTGAAGATAAAACTATAAATAAATTTATTTAAGGTTGAGTGAAACCCTTATATCATTTTTAACTTAAACTAATTCGGTAATTTCAATATTAACATTAACACCAACGTTTTTTTATATTTTTAAAGTAAAAAAGAAAGGGTGGAGGAGATTCCGAGATGTAGACAACAATAGGGTTAACAATAGTAGTAATAATTGTCGATTCCAGTAAAAAGAGCTTTTTTCTAGGGTTAAAACTGACTTTAACTTTGTTAGTATCCATATGGTTAAGTTTCGTAACCGTACTCGTACCCCTTTGTAATGCAATGTATTATGAATAGTATCATGTTATGTACTTTACTGTTCTTGTATCCGGTATAGTACGTTAAAAGACCTACTTCGCGTATCGATATTAAATAGTAAAAAGGTATATAGAGCTAGAGTTTCTATCGTTATGTTGGCGATAAGGATCTTTAACTATTAGGTGGTACAAGAAGGTGTGGTCGGCGAGTTATTACATTGTTTTTAAACTAATGCTAGTATCTTTATGCCAGTCGATAACGTTAGGGTTTTTTTTTCTTTTACCTTATTACCTTCAAATTTTGTAACGCATAAAATATAGTCTCAGTTAAAGGTAAATAGAAATTATATATTATATATTACGTACTTTAGTTCACGTTCGACAATAATGTAGCGTGTTAAATAATAGCTTTATTTGATGTAAATTCAATATCTTTTGGCGTTTAAATTCCAAATGAATTTGTTTAGTGAGCTTAAAGACCTCAAGGAAGAATAATACCCTTTTTCATGTATAACTTAGTTACGTCCCCAAGTTTGAGCCTTCCGTTAGTCGTACTGGCCAGGATTTTCGTACTTACGGTCGATATAGTACGTTTAGGATGGGTTTTTATCATTATCGTTTAACTGTAAAGTTTAGGGCTATATACCAGTCGAATTTGAAACCCGAACCGTTATGGTCGTTAACGAGGAAGGTAATTGGCTAGTAAAAGCTTAGCTGACCTGTTTTCATAAGGCGCCTTCACTAGCTCCTACATTTCCCATTACTTGTTGGTAAATCATAAGCCTATTAAGTATCTAATTAAAAAAGTTCATTTCATTTTCCGTATCTTTTTTGTAATCTAATATGTTAGACTACGTAATAATTCTCTAATCGGTGTGGTATTAGGCAATGTCGACATCTTATTCGAAATAACTCTTGAAGCCATCGTAGATTTCACGAAAGAAGGAGTAATTCCTTACGTACCGTAAGTAGTAATCCTTGGCTTAGCCGGTAAAGATACTAGAAAATAGCGAATAAAAACCTTGTAATTTAACTTTAATTTGGCGGTAAATATTACAGAACGGTCGTAATTCAACGTCCAAAACGTTGTATAGCTTATCGTTATATTTATTTTTTCTTCTTTAATCTTAACGAATGTGATAGTTTCCGCGTAATCTATATTTACCATAGGGACGTGTCGAAGGGGAAGGGTAATATACTGGTTGCAAGGACCCTTCGAATCCCTCGACTAGTATTAGGGTTAGTATTAGTAGGCAGGATAATTACCTTAGGTTAAGTTTAGAGGGAAAAGACCAATAGTTGTACCCATATCAAGCTTACGTATAAAGCCGCTCCTTACTTAATTTGGTTGCTGAAATTGGACGCGTTAAGGAGTTAAGTGGAGAGAAACTTAAGGGTTTTATATCTAAGGGACTTGGTAATATTTCTTATAGTGCTAATGGGTACGTCAAGGTTTCTAATTAATTGACTGATAAATTGAAGGGCTTACGACATATAGGTTAATTCATTCATTGCAGCTAGTTGTATTAGACCATATATTTTACGTTTGTAGGTTTGCCATTAAAATAAGTGTTTAAATTCAAAAGTTGTGCGATTTTGTCGTTTTTACAATTTGAAATTTATAGTTATAGTACCTGTAATAGTAGTAGCTGTAGTAATACTAACTTAGCTATTTGCCAACTTATCGACTTGATGATTTTAAGGATTTTATGTGGTTAATTTCAACGCCTTTAAAAATGATCAATAAAAATTTCTTGGTATTTTTAATAGAAATACCTTCGCTTATTTAGAAACTTCCGTGAACAACTGATATAGCCTATAAGTCTTCCCAAATTACTGCCGCGAACAACTAACTTAGCTTACAGGGGACTTTCGAAAAAACTTTCCTTTACCTTTAGCAGCCTTTTAATATAAATCGTAATCGGAAAGTAGCCTTTTCTTTTACGTAGTTTATCTGTGCTTAACTTAATAAGCATTGATCAGTATTGCTAGGCCTATATCGTTGCAACATAGTCGATTAGAACCAACGTGGTCAAAGTAACTGGTGCTGTATTGAAATTAGTTCTAATTGAATTGTAATGTTATGACATAAGGACCAACTGCAGGCAATGAAATATGCCAGCGGTCGGCTACGCCATTAAGAGCCTAATATCCAATACATCAAGCGGGGAACATCTCTCATGTCAGCAACCCAGGGTTAGGGTTAACGCACGGACGCATAGGATATGTTGGATATGTTGCTATTCAAGCTATCCAGTACTGAAGATGGTATGAAGCTACGGATATATAAGGACAAGGTCATCACCACACAGATAGTATTTCCTTCATAGTTCTTCAGTTGTCAATCTAAGTATTCAGTATACACATCGAAATAGCCTCACGGCTTTTGATAATTACTTGCACGGTTGCGATATTATCCACTCAGCACCTCTGCTACCTTCTTGATAATATAAACCCTCTAACACCTTCTATATACTCACGGGTATTTAGTGTGATCATTACATATAAGTTCTAAGTTTGGCAGATCGCTAGCCGGTTTGCACACTAATTTTTATGGATAAATGCTTTATCCTGTACCATACTTTGAGGTAAACACTTACTGCATTACACTTGCAGTGCAGTCTCACAAACTACAGTCAATTTGCAGTTAGTACAATCAACTAAACTGATAGTTTAGTTGACTTGACTCTACTAAATTTGACTGCTACTTCAACAAATTTATATAATTACGAAAGATAATGTCGGTGTTACATTGCCTGTACAGTAGGTAAGTCCTAATATTTCTCTTTACTAATAGGATAATATATAATAGCTAAGTGTAAATCAAAAGTGGAAAGTACTAAAAAAAAACTAAGTTAGGTTATTACCCATTAATAGCCTAAATATTTATACTTCAAATCACTTATAAAGATGACCTTATATATGACTGGATAGCTAGTTAGTAAATTATACAAGTTATAAACAGGTACCATTTACTTAGTCGTATACGTTAGAAAGCTACTAATATGATTGAGTTTGACTCAAATAGTTAAACTTTAAGTTTTTTAACTTATTGACTAAATTATCCGTTAGTTATAAAACTCTTGGTTTCAATTTAATTATCGATGTTAACATACTTTTAATAGGTTTATTAGTTATTATGTACGTTGGCCTATACGTTAGTTCAGTCAATATTCCAATACTGGGAATTTTTCATTTTTGTTATTTAAAGTAGAGTTGAAACGGGAAATTTTGTGTTATTTTATTGTTAAGTTAAATATTAAGGTTATAAATGACACCAAAATTTCAATATTATAAACTCATAATTTGTTTCGTCAAGGTTAAAGAGATACGAAGATCAAATTTTATATTACTATCAAATTTTAGCATATAAAATGAACATCCGTTTTCCAATATCTGAACTTAGATATATTAAATATCAATTTATATATAGCTGTTAAAGGTATAAAAAACATAAAATTATACCCTTTGGTTTCGTCAGTCGACTGATATAATAACGATTAAAAATTTTACTATTCGGGAAGCGATCTTTACAAAGGCTTTTAAGTATTACAACAAAGGTATAGAGTACTAAAACTTGTTACATCGAGTACAAGTATTTCGAAAATGTTACCAGAGTTAATAGGCTCTACTATAAAGAACTTCACAGGGTTTTTTGAGGTCAGTTTCTATAAACGAATATAATATATAAATATACGAGTATATTATTGGATTAATAATTTCATTTAGCTATATAAAACTATTGTACATATCGTTTCTATTGTCGTTTGTTTTTATACCACGAAATTAGTCTACTTTAACTATCTTTTTATCAATATTTCTTGTATCCATACAATTTACTTGTTATTATTTTTCTTGTATATACACAATGAATTCTTTTTTTTACAAATAAAAACCATTTTTTTATGGAAAGTATCAATTAAATAATATATCAAATGAAAAAGTACGATTGATAATGAATATCGTATTTATTACCTACAAAGTATTTTTGGCTTTTATTGAATTTTCATTATTCCTATATCTATTATAGTTCTTGAATAACTCATTTTCATCCATAAAAGTTTTCTTGATTCTTCATTGTTATGTTTATTTACCGTTCATCTATTTTAATCAGGCGTAAATTATGTTATATTTATCAATAAAGAGGTAGATAAGATAAAGTGTTAGGTATAGAGGTCTTTTGAAGTTTTGTTAATAGTAGGATTTATATTGGATTACTATCATAAATCCATAATACTTATCTTATTCGTTTATTCCCTTTTTCTTTTCTATCAATTTTTTATATATTCGTTGATTTATCAACGTATTCTTCGATTCGCATAATTAACTTATTTATAATAATAAATTTTACCAAATATTTATTCAGATTATTTCCTGTCATTCCACCAGCATGATTTCCTTTGCCATTGATCCACCGAAATTCCTAAATTTCTCTGTTCTTATATACTTTCCTTAATGCTATCACATTGATCATCAGTAGTTTTTCATTTTTCCTTTTCTAAGCTTTCAAGGATCATAGAATAGTTTTTGTTTTGTTTGTGTAAATAATTATAGAATGAGTAATAATACGAGTCGTTTGGTAATGATATTAATGAAATTTATAATCGCAACACTGGGATCAAAACCTGTTATTATATCGTAAATTTTGATATAAAACCGTCATGTATGAATATTTTGCATTTTAAGAATAATCAATGAAAAATATTTATAGTGATATTAAAATATCCTTATTCGTAAGCCTCTGTTTCGTTAACGATTATCATTACAATGCCGAATTGCAAACTAAAGTTGGCATTATTCAGGAAAAGGCTTCCTATGAAAATTATTGCTTGAGATATTATCAAATCTATATAAAGTATGTCAAATTTTCTATCCACAGTATCTATTATTCATTTTCCATTGAAAACGTTTGTTAAACTTGTCTATATTATTATCTAATAAGGTTTAAGCTTAAACTTCCACTATAAGATCATAAAGGAACTTTGATTGATACATAGTCGCAATGTCAGCACTATAAATAGAATATTTAACGTATTCTTATGTTTCCTCGGTATTTCTTTTAATAATAACCAAGTTACCCCTTTTTCTTTTTTCTTGAAAACTACCGTATAATTTATCCATCTTATTATTTTAATACAAATGAATTCTCGAGATATTAAATTCTATAAGATTACCAATATATAATAGGATTAATTCTACGTTCAATAGTCTCCACAAATCTATAGCTTTTTATTCTTATTTAACATATTCATATGTTACTAGGAACAAATACCGTCAATTTATATACCAATGACGCAAAATTATCCATGACTTTGAATTAAAAAAACATAATTCGGAGCTAAAATGTATTATATCAAGTCCTTTTCCAAAGTAATTATAATACATTACCAATCATTCAAAACTGGCTTTCATGATATAATATAATAATTTAACAAATTCTATTACTATCTTGAATAGGTATTTACCTCGAAGTTATTTGAAAAGTAATAAAAGTATAGTATAGTAAGAATATATATTTGACTTTATATCAGTTTCAATAACGTAGCGTTGATTAAACTTTTTACATCTATTTGACATCGAGATAGCGGTAATAAATACAATTAGTTGTAGACTAATTTTCTAAATCATTAATGATTATTTAAGCATATATTTTTCGCTTTATTATTATAGTTTGAGGAAATGAAGTGTAATATGTTTTAATGTTTGCGAAATATAATACCCTTCACTTAGTATACAATCCTGGCAATCAATTAGTTTATGTTGTTTTATTCTTCAAATTTAGCTCTAAGAACGATTTGTAAAACTTTTTGTTTCAAAACCTGTTAATTTCAGTTTGATTAGTTTTTTTCAAAAGAGTTTCCAAAGTTATTCACGGATCTTTCGGATTTTAATCTCACTTTCAAAAATTTGTCCCTGGTGTCTTTTTTATAGAAACTAAGATTCAATTAGTATCTTATTATGAAAGGCTTTATAAAATATGTTATCGTTAAGTTCCATAGTTCCAGATTGATATTTATTGTTGCCTAGTACTGTTAATTTATGTAGTCATCTTCTATAATGTTATTTAATAAGTTTATTTATGATAGACGTAAGTAGGTTGTATTAATTGAGTTATTAAGGTATTGATAGTCTTTTTTTAAAAAATATTTGTATTTGTTTCTTTATAACATAGTTTTGAGTGTATCGTATAAAGTTCATATGGTTTGTTAGTAATATCTAAATCGGTGTTTAACTTTTTCATACGAATGATTATATAGGTTCTATCTCAATTTTTCAACATTTAATTTATACAGAAGCTTTCTCATATATTAATAATAATGATATATATTTTATAATAAGTTAATTTCTTGTATTAATAGTTTTATTCAATCATCATTTTACTCGTAATATACTTAACTTCTTTTTTAGATTTTGTGTTAGCTTCTTCCTTCTTTAATGTCGATGCCGATAGTGAAGATCATTTCATAGAATATAGATATGATTTAAAAACAGGTAAAATAGGGATTAGTTAATTCAATCCGGCTATATTGTTAATTATTTTACATCCATTTGTGAAACGTTATAATTATTTATGAATTGAATGATTTCTTTTAAAGAATTTCTTATATTCGATGAAATATTATACATGACCTTTCCATTTTTCCAATACTTCAATAAGAATTGATAGATATTTTACAGTATTTTATCCCTATAATATTAAAGTTTTATTTTTCGGAATTATGTAATTACAAATTTTTTCCAAACATTATATAAGATTTTTTCTTATGATCTAATATGTATGTTCATTTATAAGTCATATGAAATTATCTATTTATATTTAGCTAACATTGTCATGAAGAATCTTGTATCACGAAAAATATTGCTATATTGATATAATGAAGTACTAATAATGTATCTAAGTAAAATATGCTAACAAAAATATTGAAGTTAATATCTAGGTTATTTTAAGCTTAAATTTAAACCTTTGTAATAATAATGTGTGAATTTGGACATAGTAACAAGAGTTTTTTATTTATTTAAGATTAAATGCTTTATATTAGTATATTTGGCGTTTTTGATGAGTTTATACGGTATGTTTGAGTTTGGCTCATTTAATATTTGGTGTAATTGTCATATTTTCATTTTGGTTAAGTTTGAAATCGATAATTTTAAATCTTTTAAATAAAACTACAGATATTCTCATTTCTCAATTAATGGGAAACGAATTCATTTTCAATCTTTTTAATAGTGATAACGTCGACAATAATCCTCAACTTCTTTATATCCTCAATGTAAAAAAATAAAACAGTATTGAAGTATCTAAAATATAAAACTAAATTAATTGAATAATGATAATAACAGTTATCTTTTTAATAAAAAACACCTCATTTATTAATCCAAAGCTATTTTTGACTACTTTGGCTTTGTTATAGTTAAAAGCCGTGGCTAATTTTTCTTATCGAAAAGCAAGAACCTAAAAATAGCTTCTAATTAAATATTCAGCTACTCGATTATTAGGTATAATCCCTTGAAAATTGTTATTCTTATACCTATACTTAATAGCGAATAGTTTAAAACTTTTAAAATCTCCATCGTAATAAAAGTAGTTTTCAATTATCATATAAAGCCATACTTTTTCGGCTAACGTTGGATTATCATCCAATCGTTATTAAATTCAATATCATATGTAATGTTAAATATTTGAACTTCATCACGTAATTCTTTATCATATACATCATTCAAAGCATTTATATGTAAGGTTTTAATATCGTTTTAGAAGTTATCAAATCCCTCGAAATCCAATATTTATTAGCCGTATCTTTCTTTTTAACGTTACTTTATCTATAAAAAACGCGTATTTTGATTTATATTGTTCGTAGCTTGAATGATTCTTAAATCAACATCTATTTTTTTCACAAATCTAGGTTACCGAGTTCTTATCGTAAAAATCGATTGTTGTATCTACCTTCTCCAACTTATTCTCCAATTTGTCTTCATTAAGTTTTTATGTTAGTAGGCCTTAGATGTTTCAACGTTGTTGATTCGATTGGTCTTCGAAGTAATAGTAGTATTGTATGGTTAGATGGTAGATGTATTGTTTTTAGGTTTGGCAGACCGCTAGCTGGTCTGCACTGTAATTTGTATGGCTAAGTGCTTGGTCCATGCCCTAGAGTGAAGTGTAGCGTACTGCACTCGACTTACACTTAATGCGGTAAGTCCGCACAAAGAAATACACTTGCAGTACGGTCAAATTTACTACAAGTAAAGTTGAACTACTACAGTGCATGCAATACCATTGAAATACTGTTCCAACAGTTTATTTATTCCTCAAATTTTCGTTTTTAAAGTTTTCGTATCTCTAATAAATATATTATATAAATTCTCAACCTTTTCGTTCTGTATACACATGCTTAAGCTGATCATACGTCATATAAATATTCAAAGTAATAAGATCCACTAGCTGAAAAAAAATCCTATACATATCCTATTTAGTATCACAGGCTGGTGCCTACTCTACTAGTTTCTAGGTATCTAGCCCTGGAAATTATCACGCTGCTATGATACTCCTATAAGACTTTTTTCATATTTATAAGAGATAACTAGTAACACAACTAGATCACGCTATTTTATAGTAGTTTTATATTATTTCTATAATAAAACATTTTTTATGCTTTATCAAATATTATAAATAATATTTAACCATTTGAAACCATAACTTTATCTTAGTTACTTTATATATAATCCACGATATTTTATCTTGGATGTTATTTTAGTCATTTTCAAGTATTTTCAATTTATGATAATGTTTCTCAAATACCTAAATTTAAATCCTTCAACTTTGGAGCAGTTTCTTAACGTATTCATTTACGACGAATTATAAAAGCACCTTAAAACATCTTAAAATGCGTAATGAAACGCTCTTACCTCTGAATAAAAACGTCTTTCGGAGATTTTATGGGTTAATCTTAGTAAACAGATTTATGTCGTTGGAAATAATACTATATGCATATAATAATATAATTTTCATGTACTATGTATATTTATTAATGGAATTTAAAAATTCAACATCACTATTAACAAGTTTACATCAATAATAGTTACACTATCCGTAACTATTAGCAAACTACCTCTCATTAAAAAAGAAGCCATTTATATACAGTTTATAAAAAGTACCGATTTTACGAATAACGTTAGTATAGCACCCGCACTGTTTTTGACTAAAGGCTGCGTTAGGTTGCCTGACAACGACGATGTCTCGAATCCCCTCGATTTTAACTACAAACCTAACGATTGGTTTAACGATATTAAATGTTAACGGGTTAAATATCAACCCCTTAATTTACTGTTAAATCTTTTCAACATTGACATACATTTTTCTATGTAAAAAGCCATAATATTGTATAAATGAAGTAGCAATACCAATTTTATCATCATAAAACTATTGTTGAGTTATTTTTCAATAACTGTAGGGAGTATTTCAAATAATTATGAAAAGTTATTACATTCTCGGCAGCGACAGTGATAATAACTACCTCAACATTTTTATAAAAATATTTCGCGCATATTGTTACAACTCGAATGGAACGCGAACTATTACTTTTCGATTTACAATTTTTAAATAAGGGAGCTTTATTAAAGATAATTTGATCATGAATTACGCTCTGGTGATATATTGGAGGAGTATTACGAATAAATTATCTGGATTTTACTTATCAATCATGGATTTTATAATTTTTATACTCGATATAATAGCGGCAGCGGTGGGATGGGTGGGGTAATAGTGACACCGGCGGTAATAATAACAGCTGCGGCGGCTACAACGGAAGTAAAAACGGCAATGAAAAAAATTCGACTTTATACTTATGGGTAATAACCAAGAGCATTTTATAATGATGAGTGTAAACGTTTTGCGGGCCGATATTATACTATACTTCATTCATTTTAATTAAACCCGACTTTTAAGTTGTAAAAATACGATTTATATTTATAATAGGGTGCGGATTGTTGACTTATTCGAACCTGATTTTTTATTTGAAAATTTTCGAACCTCTAAATAGCTTTAGTATTAGGGTGAATTAAACGTTTATTCTACTAATATCAATAATCTTATAAATACTTGCATGAAAAATGTGTAATGTTTATATATAAATGCATATATAAATTTAATGGATCTTAATTATATTCGGTATTTTATTTGTAGGTTATGAATCAATTTTATAACAAATTTACTTTATAATTTCATTATTTTTGTCAACGTTTTAATAAACATAACTTGTAAGTATGAAAGCTTTATTATCAAATAGTTCACTCACTGATTAAAGTGACCACTTATTTGTATTTCAACTCAACGTTTTGCTAAATTTACCTGGCGAATTACCCTAACCGAATTATAATTTATTTCTTTGATACTTTTTTCAAAAGTTAACTTTCATCAGTATAAATATTTTATTAAGGTTTATATCATTCCCTGTGTGTAGTAATATGGTATTTTTTACAATTTAGATGAAACGTGAGTAATTGATTTACATTGCTTTAAAGTACATATTGTTTACCAGACGAATCGGTAACTATTGCGTAAGAGAATGAGGACTTTCGCCTGGATAAAAGTTACTTCCGATCGTCCTGGCGTATATTAGCTTAATATATTCAATATTAATTACAAGAAACGCTTTGAAATAGCCAGATCCACTTTTAACCCTGACTTACTGGTTTTTACAACGTAATTCAAAGTATTTATAATCGTCTAAATATAAATTAACAATATGTCAAACTTATTTAACATACCGGTCTTAGGCTTGAACAACAAGAAAATTTAAAATGTCAATCTAAAGGTGAAGCCGAAGACATGCCTAATAAAAATTACTATATTAACTTTAACAGTACAATAATTACGTCTCAAAATGAAACACTACAATCTATGTAAAGGGAGAACTCAAATAAAATCACCCTTATTATTTTATACAATACAAAACGCACCGATGAATGTCTATATTAATATATATATATTGTGTTATATCAGTGTTATAACCAAAAGCGGCGTTCAACCTAATTATCGTTATGTAATATTAAATGAAACCATTTAATAACGAATATTGAGTATTGAATAAACGCGCTAAATATGAAACCTAAGATACAAAACGTAGTTTACGTTTTATACCCCTTTATATATAAGCGGCGAAACTATTTATTTTGATTCATAACTTTTTCGTAAATAAGCACGATTATTACTCTTATATAAGGTTTATATGTATCATTAGTACTAAAATACTAGATTGGTATTTAACTAAGTACAAATGTATTATACAGAATGTTTATGTTTTATAGATTTATAAAATAATTAAAAGCTTTAACTCCAAAATTATTATGATGATGAAAACTCGCATAATTATCTTGAACTTTGGTATAAAATACCTTTTTTTAATAATTTATACTAAATTCTTTCTTCTTTATAAGTACTTCATCATACTTGGTATAATAATTGAAAAAACACTGTATAATTAATATCATAGCTTTATGAGAACTGTATAAACTTAGCAGAAATCACAATATAAAAAAAATCCATGAGAAGTCAAACCCAATAAACGTAATAATTAAAGTTATTTCGAACAGTGTATTGGAAGCAATTGTATCTACCAGTAATTTCTCTATCGGCTTTGTTAGAAAGGTTATACGACTTAGCCCTCAATAGGCTACTACAATTCTTTTTATTTCTCTGCAAATTTTACTTCATGTTATAATTTATAATTTTATTATTAGAGACTTATACCATGAGTATTACTATATACCCCTACAGCTAGTATACATAGGCCAAGTAGCAGTGTACCATATTGCAAGATACACTCCTGCAGAGTGTACGATAATGTGTCACACTACAGACTGCACTCTTGCAAGGTGCAAAGTAAATTATGCGTGGTGCGGTCTAAAAGGGGTATTCTATAGTGCATGGTAAAAGGGCCATTACCTAGATAAGAGTTTTATAACCTTCTATCCGTAGCGTGTACTCTCTAAAATGCTTCTTCCTAGCTTATCATCTATCTTTACTACAATACTAATCTTCACAATTACTCTTCTTCTATTACCTTTACGGGTACGTATTAGACTATTTTCTACACTGATTAGTAACCAACTAGGTTAACTATAGATAGCTAAGGAAAGAAGAAATAAACCGATGTTAAATACTTATAGAGGGATGCTATAGCGGTTCCAACTGTTTGTGCTTTACCACTACACTTTACAAGAACCATATAAGAGTGTGAAATCACGCGGGAACGCCGTTGAAACCCAAAGCATAGTAAGACTGTAAGATCTGGAGTGACTTTAAAAAGAACTACTTCAGTACGATATTATTAACCAGTTGGTACCTTGTTTACTAATAGCTCCATTGCGTTAACCGTTAACAGGTAATTATTAATTTTATATATTTAGACAGCTAAGCGGTGCTTTACGCCATCGACATGATAATATTATTCCAGGTCGCCAAGTTTACACAAATAGTTTTCTCTACAAAATACTAAGATGCTTTAATTAAGTATTAGTTAAACGATTACTCGAGGCCTCCAGACTGGATTACCTACGACGTTAACACGGCTTTCGACTTTATAAAGTAACGTATCAAAACCAGGATCATCGACAACGATAAACAAATACTAGTAAAAGTACGATAAGGTATTAATAAGTATAAACGGTATTATAAACCGTTAAAAAGAGTATATACGATATTGATTAAAAAGCTTAAAGATATTAAATTTAATGAATCTATCTTATAAATAGTGGTTAATGCTGTTAATAATACTTTCGAACGGAGTAAACTTATTCCTACGCTCTTTATTCTTTAGTATTTATTTAAGGATTTATATAAACTCTACAGCATCGCTAATTACGGTGTAAAGGGTAAATGTTATGGCGAAAGCCATCATAACATTCCGTTTCTTACGGGCTAAGAACAACGTTTCTAAATCTCTGGCCACAAAAATAACCCATGTAAAACTGTTGTTCTAAACCTATTATTACAATCTAAGGTTTTGTTTGGAAAAGATAAGGACGTATAGACTAGCCCCTGAAAAATCAACGGGTTTAAAGGCTATAATATATTTATTAATTTACTAAATGATAAGAGTTTATTTTGTTCAACGATAATACAAAATTATAGAAAAGAAATAAATAAAAACGGCCTAAAATCGTAATCCAACCAGAACCACTAACGGGACACCCCACAAAACGACTAATCTAAACCGCTCCCAATTCTAACCAACCCCCCGAATCGCACTTCCGACCCGCTTTTACTAGACGAAAAAGGTCCGTTTATACTAACCCCACTAATATTTCGCTGCCGGAGTCACTTTTTTTACTCGAAAACTAAAAAAAGTCTCAGAAACTTTATCATAAACTCCTTTATTATTGAAAAAAAACCGGCCAACTTCTAATTTAGCCTAAAGCTCCGCTATAACTATATTATTACCACTCTAAACGCCCTGTTCGAATAATTTACCTCAATAAAAATATCTACTTTATTCAAGTATGATATATTTCTCTATCAATAGTTCGATTTAGTAATTCACGAAGCCTACAGGATTTTTCCTATTCGCCTTATACACAAAGTTAAAGATAAAACCGGAATATCATACTAAAAACCCTATTTGGTTATAAAAGGTTATAATTACGACGGTAAAAATAATATTATAAATTAATCGCCTACTTTATAACAGGTTAATAACCGTTTGAGTTTTACATTTACAACCTTTTTAGTACCCCTTACAACCTATATATTGAATTTCGTATAACTTCATAAACTTACAGCCAGTTTAGGGAGCGGCTTAAACGACGTATTTATATGGATATACCTATAAATCTTAAAAAACACTACTTATATAAACCTATTTTACTTATTATAAAACTGCTTAACGGATTAGTTAAAACTAGTATTTACTAGTATAATACTTATCAAAAGTATTATAAAAAACGACTCGAATTAAATAGCTTAACCTTCAACCCGTACCTATTAATATTAACAACCCCTTTGAACGGATTTACACTAATGGGTATACAAACGGACGATATACCAACATTATATAACGCGTCGTTTTTCGTATTTAAAAAGAAATAACTTTTAAAAGTCGGCCTAAAAGCAAAACCAAAAACGTACCTAACAGAAGATTATATAATTGACTTTAATAACGTTGATATTACTCTCTAGAACTGCTTTTTGAACCTTCTACAAAAAAGGTAGCAAGATAAAGTTACCCTTATCGTTTTGAATAGCATAAAATGGACCGAAAAATACAAATATTAACGTATACGTGACGTGTAGATTACTTTATTAATATAAACAAAAACAGGTTTTAACCTTTTAATCGTCGCTTAATACTGAATTGCCCTGTTAAAAATATTCATAAAGCTTTTAACAAACCTCTTATATGGAAAATACATAATCCGAAACTCGATTTGCAATTTATACTGTGAAACATGCGTATTATAAAGCTATTAATCTTTACTAACGACTTCTTCGTTAATAATAACGATTATAATTCGTAAATAGGTTTCGTTTTAGTCTTTGGTAACAAAATACCGGTCCGAAACGGCTTTACAATACGTAAAAATATTATCTATTAAAGGTTTACTAGGTATAAACAGGTTATAAAAAACGTTTTAACTTCGGAAATCTATAATATAATTAAAGATTTCTATTTGGTTATTACTATAGTAATAACGGCTCTGATGATTATTTCTAACCTTATTTTATACCTCATCCCTTTCGTTATATATACTAACCCATTTTCGCTTTATAAATATCTAATCAGACTTGACACTACAAACGAAAAGCATTTATTAATTAATATTATAGCTTTACGCAAGGTATATAAACGCTGGAAAATCAATAAAAAAAATACAACCTAACAAATATTATAATTAAAGTTACTCCGAACAAAGCCTTGGAAACGCTTATATTGATAAATGAACTATTTCTTAGTATTACTCAAAAGATATTATAACCTCAATAAAGTTGATATATTACGTACTATTTTTTTGTTTTGCGTTTTGTTTTCCGTTCCTCACAACGTTATTGACATTTTAAAACGGGCCTAAACTTATATTTCGTACCGCTCCTTATATTCTACTACTTTTTGTTTCAAGTACTTCGAATTTACTATATTTTTACTATACTTCCTTTTCGCTTCTGATCTACGATTTTGTAATACCTTTGATATATTATCACTTTTTATTTTATATATTTCAAAACTATTTTATATATTATATTTATTACTTGCTTTACAATTGTTTTTGTAAAATGTAATAATATTTTTTTATA
This sequence comes from Anisogramma anomala, assembly GCA_038502455.1. Taxonomy (NCBI): domain Eukaryota; kingdom Fungi; phylum Ascomycota; class Sordariomycetes; order Diaporthales; family Gnomoniaceae; genus Anisogramma; species Anisogramma anomala. Next base: position 6,285,485 of record JASMMZ010000012.1, on the reverse strand, counting down.
ACGTATTATATTATGGCCGAGCGCGCCGGCTCGGCCGTAAGGGGTAGCTATTTATTACTAAAAAAAGGGAAAAGGCGATGCCATCGCGTTCTTATGATCCTTTTCGTCGCCCTCCCTATTTATTTTAGAGTTACCACGATTACCGTTATTGACGCCGTTATCAGCGTTAACGAGGTAACCTTGCGCCTTAGACCGTATATCATTAGGTAAAGGCGCGGGAGGGTTTTATCATTTTTACGGTAAGGTAAAATAACGTCGTTAAACTCAACTATATAGTATATATGTAAGCCTTATTTTAAAGCGATAATAACAGTTGCCGACTCTTTAGTCCGCCGGTTAACGTTTATTACTAATTAGTATTGGTTTATTTGGATTATTTATAAGCACATTCTTTTTTAAAAGCGCCTCGGATAATTTTTTTTTTAAAAAAAAAGGATTTTTCAAAATCGGTTAAAACTTATTATAAAGCCGGTAAACGCGTAATACGGCTTCAGCTTACTGCTCTAAAACCAATGAAATGGGGACGTATCCGTTTCTAATCCGCTCGTAACAATGATAACGGACTGAATGACCCCCATTTTCATGACGATCGCTAATAAACTTATCTTCGATCGCGAACGTAATATACGGCACATAAAGTGTATATATTAACGGCCCGGTGCTATGGATTCTGGTATGTTGTTTTAACGCCTTACGCGTTTAATAGGCCTCGTAACGTACCATGGAGATACGTAGCTCGAGGCGGCGAAAAAGGTCCGCCTCGACCTTTTCATTTGAAGAGAAAATTAAAGGAAATAAATGGGTGGAATTAGTAAATACAAATCGCAGCGTAACCCCGCCAGGATACGTTTACAGCGTCGGGGGCTCCCCGCGGGTAAGGGGGTTTTTACCCGCGGGGAAAAGGTAAGTTTTATAACTTTAGGAGCTCCTCGCTCCTCTCCCTGAGAGCTAGGCGGAAAGGGGTTGGAAGAGAGGGAAGGAGAGGGAGTGGCGGCGGCGGCGGAGGACGGCGAGGCTGGGAGCGAGACGGTTATACAAGAAATGGTGCCCGAGGAGGGCGGGCTATTAGTGGTGGTACTAGTGGTGGCGACAATAGCGGCGGCGGCTATGATAGCGGTAACGGCGCGGCGGCGTTTACGCGCCAAACAACGCCTGAAAAACCTATTTTTACGCGACATTTATTTAAAGGTAAGGTTAATATATAGATATTGGTTAAGTAACTAACATATAGAAGCGGTTTAGATTAGTTAATTAAAATGAAGGTTAATTTAAGTTAAGATAAAGATTTATATTAATTTTAAATACACGCCTTTAAAAGTGGAAAAAGAGGTTTTACTTCAACTGATAACGATATATTTTTATACTAACCTAAAACATATAACATCGTAATTACCTCTTCATAATCACCCTAATAATCCCTACATAATTATACCTCTATCGGAAATAACAAAAAATGTTATTAACAACTATATTACCACCAATTAGTTATATCAATGAAGTACTTATTAAATTTACCACTACGGCCAGTAATTACTAATTCAAACCTTTGCAATAATGACTATTGCGGTTAAAAATTACTAATCTGAACCTTTACAATTGATACTATAACCACATTATTATTACAAAAGCTACTAATTTAAACATTCATAATTTGTACCGTAACTACACTACTAATACAGGATTACGTATACGAACTCATAATAATTATACTGTCGCTATTAAGCTATAGGTACAAAATATATAAAGAAGAAGAAAAAATTTCCTATATGGATATTACTATATACCCCTACAGCTAGTATATATAGGCCAAGTAACAGTACACTATATTGCAAGGTGCACTCTTACAGAGTACACAATAACGTGACACGCTGTAGGCTGTACTTTTGTAAGATATGCAGTGCATCATGCGTAGTGCGGTCTAAAAGAGGTATTCAAAAGTGCATAGCAAAAGGGCCACTACCCGGATAAAAGGTTTATAACCTCCCATCCATGGCGTACACTCTCTAAAATACTTCTTCCTAACCTATCATCTATTTTTACTACAATACCAATCTTCATAATTACTCTTCTACTGTTGCCTTTCTGGGTATATATTAGATCCTTGTCTATATATACAGTAAATTTCTCTCTTTATATTTATAATTGAATTTTTACGATACAATTTTTAGTTTCTATATTTATTATTTACTGTTTACTTTATATATTTCAATTTTTAAATTTACTTTTTATCGTTTGCGTTGCGTTTTTTTTGAAATATATGATTCTTATTATTCAAATTCTTGTATATTAGTCGGTTTATATTAGCGAAAACAAATAAACTACAGGTAGCTAGTTGCTGTCGAAAGAGGAGGTGGAAAGAGAGGGGGAGTCATCTTCGTTATCGCTATTGTTGTCATCATTGTCGTTGTCGTTGTCGTTGTCGTTGCCGTTTTGGGACGAGTTAAGCGCCTCTTACATCTTAGACTATATACTCTTGAGTAAAAGGAGGGGAGTTAAGTAGCTCTCTTTATAGAGATGGATAAAGACATTGTCGAACTTAATTACGTAATAAAGACGTAATCCTGCGCATCATGCGATCATAGCGTTGGCGGTCTCGATGGACCGCCTATTAATACCTAGCGATATATAAGTCAAATCTTTAAATTACGGGTTAAAAGAATGGAGTAACTAACCTTAAATACTGCGGACGCATAGGAAAACGTTTGCGAAGAATATTAATATGATAGGGATAAGCGTATACCAATTGTTGCTCCGTTTGTTACGATAGCAACATACGAATATATCATTATTTTAATGATATTCTCTGAAGAACTTGCCGGCAATGGCTAAAGAAATGTAGAGTATATAGAGCTTAGTTATAGAAGGGCCCGTAACGTTAATCTTAGTCCTAAATTTTAACGCTTTACGTATCAAAGCGGCCTCCCAACGTATCCTGATAAAACGCGCCCTTAGGCGGCAGATACGCTTCGCCATATCGACCTCTTTTACGAAATCGTTAGCATATGTTACGATTTAAAAGGAAAATGATATGTATCGCTTTAAAACTCGTTAATAATACATTTACGGCATTTAGCAAGCGCAATGAATAAGAATGAGGTTTTGACCCTAAGCAAGTAGGCAGTATTAATAACCCTTTATTTCTACTACTACAGTTACTGCTTTTAATAATACTCCTATTACTATTGCATCTACTCCTTATACTGCTACTGATACTCCAACTTAGCATTTAGGGAAAAGAGAAAATGAAAAGTGAGAGTAAGAGCAGCTAAGGTGAAGGAACTGGTAAAAATAAGGCTGGTGAAGGGACTATTGGTAATTTGAACTAATGAGGCGATGGCAACGGCAGGCTTGCGGAACGCGCGCGTTGCCGCGTTATATAGCGTCGTTCATTACGGAATTTACGTAAAGGTATACTGTATAGAGCGGTTAAAATCTGGTAATGAAACATGGAAGCGTTATGTAATTAATTGGAAACTACCTAGTAATAATAACACGTTGTTAGAGGGACAAAAAGTTTTAACTAAATTAACAGCAATATAATACTTTATATTAATTTCATACCATATAATATTGATAATTACGTCTCTACAAATTTTTCCGACTTTGTGAGAAAATCTACAACATATACTATACCTTCATTACTAAATAACCAATTGAAAACTTAAACGAAATATCACCACTTTTTTTTATTAAGTATATAGGTAATGGGTTTCGGGATTATATTGCGAACAACCATTTTCATTACTGGATTATAGTTATATGAGCTTTATGTATAATGTGAAGCTTACCAGTATGAATTATACTATTTAAGGTATATATTACTATAGTTTTCAAGTGTGAGGGAATTTGTTAGCGGAATGTATAGTAGGGGTTTCGGGTTAGATAAAAGTATCTAAGCTCTCATCTGAGGTGTACACTCTCTAGGTACTTCTTATTACTCTTGCATTTATTATTGCTATCATCTTTCAACACTATATTATCTTCTTCATTCGTTAATATATACACCTAACTAATAGTAGGTGGAAAATATTACAAGGTTTATAATAAACCGCCGGATGGTTGCACCACTATATTAATTGCTAATCAAGTTGCAGGTAATGAACTTTTACAATAACCTACAGACTACAATACATTACAAACCATTAAAGTAACCAAAATCCAGGCGATGAACTTTTACTAACGCAAAAGTACTACTTTTCGGTCGCTTAGCTTTGAAATCATCAATATATCTCATAATCCTATAGCTGTAAAAAAATCATTGTATGTAAATATTTTTCGTAAAAAATACGAAAAACGTCTGCTATAAATTTTTCACACGTTTTAAGGAACCGAATAATCATATCATTGAACTAGGCCAATATATTCCGCATATTAATAATATTACGACACATGTTTTGTTAAAAATATCGGCGCTGTTCTAATAGTAGTAATTGTAGTGTAGTTGGTTAACTTTACTTATAGTAAAGTTGACTATACCGACTGCAAGTTAAGTAAATTATTTGTATGCCTACTATATTGGCTGCAGGTCAAGTATAGTACGCGCCCACTTCACAGTAGGGCATGGTCCAAGCAATTTACCATATAAATTACTATGCAGACTGGATAACGGTCTGTCAAACCTAAAATAATACATTCATCACTTGACTACGTAATACTACTGTTACTTCAACCAATATAATCGACAACATTACAAATTCTGAAGCCTTACTAACACTAATCAGTACTTATTAGGTTAAGCATAAATAAGCTAAGCAAAAGAAGAGGCTACTTTCCAGTTACTCTTTACGTCAATAACGGCGGCTAGGATAGAGGAAATATTTTTTTCGAAGTGCCTCTATTAGTATGGCGTCAGTCCACAACGGTGGAAAAACAGAGAAGACTTTTGGGTTACGTTAGTCCTCAACGGCAATCTAGAAGTAAGAGATAGTATCGCTATTTGAAAACACCAAGAAATCTTTACGGACTTTTATTAAATAAAAGCGTCAAGATTAACCGCTAAAAGTCTTAAATCAACAAGTAAGTAAGGGGCTAAGTCAATGCTATTGTAGAAGATATTATTGCAAAAAACGACTAAGTTACACGCCAAACAAATACAACAAACAACCATCATCTTTACTCTTCACATTAAACATATACTTAAAATATTAAAAATTTCCCTTTTACTTTACTCTTTTCACTTCCCATACGATAATTTAACTGTTAAGATCGCTATTTTAAGCGAAAACACCGAGAATTATCAAGTTGTGCTAAGGAAAGCCACGTCGCGCGACTTCATGCTAAATCTCTAAGTCCATACGCCCCAAATTACCAAGTCTCTCGCCTACCAAGTCCTATGCTAGCCAAAACTTTGAAATGACACCTACTTAGTAATTGATAAAAGTAATTAAAGCTTTCGAATCTGCTTTTACTAAAAATTACGATAAAGGCCTTTAAACATAAAATGTCGATGAAAACTTAACTGAAAAGCACCTAGCTAACTTTGTCGCCTATTATATTGTCGAGTAAAACAGCAGTGAATATCTTAATCATAGCGATCGCGCCTTTCGCAAATACTGTAAGCTGTTTAAGAACTTGATTATTAATATTTAAAAAAAGATTCAAAAGAGTATTAAGTCTGAATTAAAGTTGGAACTACAACGAGAGATATACGTATCAGATATTTTTTTTTTCACTAAGCTGATAAAAATCCCTTTTTAGTTGGTTTAACTTAAGAAATGCCCTTAAGACATATATTTCGAGGGAAACGAATTTAATAATCCTCAACGTTCTTACACACGTTTTAAGGGACTTCACATTTAACTTTAGTTAAGTTACACCTCTTTACGTGCCAATAATGAGGAACTTATTGATTTGCTAGGCAGCCTAATACCCCAGTATAATAGCGCGGAGTGCGATTTTAATGGTGGAAAAGTATGTAAAGTAGCGGTCGTCAACGCGGTAAGAAATATTAACGTCGGCGCTATACGGTTTATTAAATAAAACCGTCAAGTCTTTAAAAATCCTTCTTATAACTAAGTTCTTATTACCTCTTAATCCTTTACTTAAAATCGCCAAGTACCTTAAAAATCTTTCCACGACAGGTAAGTTTATACGTATGAGCTCAATATAGGCTCTAACACAAGACTTTACCCCTCAGGTTGGGTGACTGGTAATAACTCTTAACACCACGACTCGGAGGCTCTAAAGCTTGAATTGTCAGGAAATACCAACAAAAACTGGGACGACTATCGTTACCTTCATCGAAAACCTGTTAAAATGGTTGACTTTAATTACAAAATTTTTACGGACTTCGCTAGAATTCAAAATAACGTAAAAAATTATGACGGGAAGCTCTACAACCCCCTTAATACGAAAATAATACCCTTTTTAAATATTTACAAGTAAATAAATGTTTCTCCTTATAGTTTTCACTCATTGTTTCCCTGAATCCTTATAAGACATATAAGGGATTACTAACTAACCTTACTAACAAGAATAATAACCTTTCGCAAAATTTACGATAGTATAAAAATTACTTCGAATACAATATCTACTTTACATAATATTATACGAATTGAGCCACTACGAGGTGGAAAACGATAATATAGAAGAAGAAAGAAAACGAAATATTGATGGATGTGCTAAATCAGATGTTTAATAAGATTATGTTTTGCCAGAAAGTGATAGAAAAAGCCTATGCTGTCAAAACCACGATTTGCCAACAGGTATGAGTAGCCGTTACGGGCGTTAGCAAATTCGAATACGCCTTACAACGTTTAAATGCCACCTAAGAAGGCTTCTTTATCCAGTTACGCTCCTCGTTCGCAACCTTTATAATACTTACATCGAACTCACTCGGTATATATCTATAAGCTGATAACTTCCGCGATGTGAATGAAGAAAACCGTGTATTAGTATACTATGTCGATCGTAAGTATAGCTATAGACGCTCTTAACGTTTAAAATATAGTCTAACAGCTTCGGCCTGAAATCTATAGCTATATTAGCGCTAATGAGGATAATATTAAAGCGAACCTATTAACCGTAAAAACTATCGTCGTAATAATGATAGAAAGTGTTGGATGTATAGTAAGTCCAGCTATAAGTTAATCCGTTACCTTTTCATCAAACGTAATAATAAACAGATAATATACAATATACAATAACCTATTATTTCTGGACAGGATTATTTAAACCATATCCTAGATTTTAAGGGTAAAAAACCGTTAACGGCAACATTACCTCTAATTAAATCAAATAATATGAAAATATTACTCCTAATGCAACCTAGTAACTAGCCTACCCCGCTTTTTATGTCGCCTAAGTGGTGTAAACCCTTCTCTTTACCCTAACCAAACTCCTGAACCTTTATATACTGTTAACTTTCGTGATTGTTATATGGACCACATGTTTTAAGGTATTATATCAGACACAGAGGCATCAAAGTATTTAACAGGAGGCTTTTTATAGTACATAATATTAAAGAGGGAAAACATTACTATTACTAAAATCGATTGTTAAAATGTTGGCAAGGCTAAAGTTGACTTTATCCCAGGTAAGTAATTATTATTACTAGGGATAACAGTAGTTTAAGCTGTTATTATATTAATTATGTTTTTTACCCTCAAGTTCTGTACTCCTTTTTGTGCTTAGAGGACATAAAAACCCTTTGAGTTAACATTGATATTAATACCAAAAAGCTGGTTAAAAACGGCCAAAGGTTTCTCTTTGACTTTAATTAGGGGTAACTATGATTTCATCTTTAAGGTCTAAAAACAATGGTATTAAACCTGATAGAGTTGAAGATACGTTAACTATACCGGTACTTTAATCACTTTGTTATAAACAGGCTATATAAAGTCCTGAAGTTAGTAAGGTATAAAGATATAGAATACTTTATCCTAAAATCTATTAAAAATCTCTGTCATTATTATTAAACGCATATGGAAAACCCTTTAAAATTAAAGTTTACCCTAAAAGATGATAAAGACTTTTACTATGAGGTTTTTGCTAATATATTTTACTTAGATAATAAGCACATTTTTTATGTCGTTTACTTTGTAACCTCTTTTCATAGAGTTAGGTCTTTAAAATCTTTATTAATAAAGGATACGTGAAGAACTTTAAGGATAATATGGATCAACACGTACTTTAGCCTACCTAAAGTTGTTGTTTACGATATTAGTATTGACTTTATGTTAATAAAGTTTTAGGCGATCATTAAAATAATGGGAATTAAATATAAACAGGTATTTATAAAGTCTAATTAAAGTATTAAAAAGGTCGAATGAGTATATATACTACTTCGTCGAGTGTACAATATCTTTACGTTGGAGATTGGAAACTTTACGAATTATAAGGCACGCCTTTAAATAGTGTTGAAAGGTCTAAACGATATTATAGGCCCTAACAGCTTAGTATTAACGTTTCTGGTTTTTGAAGCGTATCTACATCTAACGAGTGAATCTCCACTATTAATAAATACCTAGAAAAGATTTGTAGCCTACGTTAAAGCATTAAAAGAACTACGGAAAAAATCGGTACAATGCTAAGTTAACGACACCCTTAACACCAAAAATAGCTTTACGATAATCGAAGTACTTGATTTATTGTTATAAAGTAAAGTCATCGTGTGGCGGAAGCTAGACAAATAGAATAGCCTATATAAAACCTTGAATATCGTCAATTCCAAAGTAATTATTAAAACTGCTAACGGCTCTGCAAAGTTTCGCACCATTCAGGTTAAAGCTAACCAATTAAGTTAATACGTCCCTCTTTTACTCATTATCGATAATCTGATAAAACAACGCCGATGCAAACGATCACTGAAAAAGAGAAATGATCAAAATAAAGAATACATACCAAGTCGAATCTATAATACTGCCTAGGTAAAGAGGGGAGAAAAGATGATGAAGACTTGGCATTGAATCTCCGGAAATGAGGTATTATCAAAACCTTCAATAAAAATTTTAAGAAAAGTGATAAGATCGAAATTAACGGCCTTCCAATTCTAAAAGTTATGTAATTCGCATTCAAAACCTACTCTAATTTTTAAAACCCAAATTTTATGATCTTTAGGTCAAAGATTATAAATGAGGTTAAAGGAAAAATCATGCGGCGGCTATACAAAAAATTGCGTCGAATCGCTTAAAATATGGTAATACAGGTAAAGACTAGATCATTATGCAGTCGCTAATGATTTGAAAAATAACCAATATTTAGTAGTTGTTTCAACAAAAAATTCATTAAACAGAACTAAAGGCAAGTTTATACTTAATAGCCGGGATATAACGTAAATATATACGTAATTAGAGACCAATTTATAACGGATCATTCTACTGAAATTACTATAGGAATTACGTACAACTCACCTTTTAGAAACGGTAATACGGCGTGTTAGGTTATGATATGGACTAGCTAAAGCAAACATTTATTAATTTTTAACTTATTCAGCGCATTTTAAATTACGGTTAAATATAAAATCTTGAACATACGACTTATACTTACTAGTAACGTGAATAAGGATTTTAGCTTAATAGGTATACAAATTAATAATACTCTTTTTGTCGAAACTATTAGCTTTGTGATATCGGAATAGAAAGCGATTAAATATTTTAAGTTCTGGAATTGTAAACCGGTTATAATATTAGCAAAGAGTAACTAAATTAACTTTAAAGGATCGTTAATCCACATATTTAGTGTTAATATTAACCTTACTTTTCGTTAGAAAGGATAAGGTGCGGATTTGGCTATAATTAATAAGAATAACATAATCAAAGCTTAATAGTATTTGGAATAACGCGCCCGTAAGTGCTATATCGCCACTTAATACTAACCGGAAGTATCTTTCGACCTATCGATTGCAATATAAGTATAAAATCCAACGAATAAAGACTTTAACCGGTAAAATAATGGGTTTAAATAGTAGATGCAGAACTTAAACCGAAAGATTAATATGGTTCCGATTAACCTATCGAAGGTTAACTTAAGAATATTTATAGATGGTTCCTTTATGAATAACACCAACTTATTTTTACAAATCAACCTTTTAATAAGCCTTGTTAACAAAGATAAGCAAAAAAACTAATTTAACATTATCGGAAACCTAATTCATGAAACCTCCATTAAATATAAAAGGATTACAAAAAGTGTGTTGGCTTGAAAGATTTACGGCATAAAAGCTAAATTTGATATAAACATATTTTATGGGAAGCTTTTAATGTTATTACCAGATTACTAAAGATTTCCTTTATCCTTGAAGTAATTTATATAGATTCGAGGACCCTATTCGAATGTCTTTTAAAACTGGGAACCACTAGTAAAAAACAACTAATAATTGATGGCATAGCACTTGATAAAACCTAGGAAGATAGGAAAATAAAAGAGTTCTAATAAATCGATGGAAAAAAAAATCCTGCTAACGCTAAAACAAAAGAATCACCAAACAAAGTCTTTAAAATATTTTTGAACGGTAATAAACTTACTATAAATATCTGAGGTTACGTTAGCAGACCATTTGATAAGGTTAAGTTACGTTTTAATGAGCAGGAATATATTAACCAATTAGAAGACTGATAGAAAAATAATGATATCAACTTCTTTAAATAGTACAACTAAATTAAAATTAACAGTATATTAATTAATCTACTTAAGTTAAATAAGATTAAGAAGTGGATTAACTTACGTTAGTTACGATAGCTAATAGAAATAGGGGTAAAAAGGCAGTAGTAGGAGAAAAAGTGGTCCAGTTAACATACATAAGTTAACTAAAGTGTCAGGAGACTTAATTCACATGTGTTAAAAAGACTAATGGCGGCGGTGGGCAATACGCGTAAGTCTATAATGAAAAACTTGTATACGTGAGTTAATAAAGCCAAGACTCAGAGCCATGAGGCAATTAAAGGTAATTAGAGCAAATTTGAGTATAGAAGTTAATTGGAATTGACAGGGTTCAGGCCAGTTAACAAGAGCATAATTCGGCGATAACAGAAAAAGTTTGGTCGATTACACTGGCGTATGCATACAAAACCAAAAGTAGCTAGTGTTGAAATAGTAGTAATTATAGTGTAATAGTTCGACTTTACTTACAGTAAAGTTTACTATATTAACTATATTAACTATATTGACTGCAAGTTAAGTGTATTATTTTTGGGCTTACTATATTGGCTGCAAGTCAAGTATAATATGCGCCCACTTAATACTAAGGCACGAGCCAAGAAATTTACTATATAAATTACTATGTAAACCAGCTAGCGGTCTGTCAAACCTAGAACAATATATCTACCACTTCATTACGAAATACTACTGTTATTTCGACCAATAGAATCGACAGTATTGCAACGTTTAAAGCCTTACCAACAGGCGCTCTATAACATCATATATTCAGTTTCAATCCAATCGTTTAAAGAGTTGTTAATGATATTATTTTCTATGGAAATTCTATTCAAAATAACATTGTTAAAAGTTTTGATTTGGAAACAAGTATGCAAATTTAAGTATTTTTTAACTTTAAGTAAAAATATTTTGAAGGAGGAAGTGGATTTTTATTAATTTATAATCACATAAACCTTTTATCAATCGGTAGCTTGATCAAACTTAGTTTATTATCAATCAGCGCAGGTTCTTTATATATTCATAAAAACCTCCCTACATCGAATAGAGTTGACATTCTTCTATGAAGCACATTTGATTTATTATGTAATATAAAAGGCGATTGAGTTTAGATATTCATTATTTCGAAAATTTCACGTGGATAATGATTAATTTGATAACCGTGTATCAAGTATTAAAGTATAGTTGGGCTAAGGCGCTCAATAACGTATACATGATTGCTACGTCTATAATTTCAGTTACAGGTGGTAAAAAGGCTGATCCAATAACATTTATATTACCAAACATTGGTAAACTAGTCTCCAGTACTTTAGCACAAGCGATCAGTGTTGTAAAGAATCCGCGGGTTAACAGAGTACTTAATATCCCTTTGTATTATGAATTGTTATCAAATATAATTTATACGACGCTAGTTTCACCGGAAATATATTTATAGGTAAAATCGAAAACGTATTTTGAACGATAAATAAAAAATATTATCTTCTCGTTAAAATATATGCCAATTATATGAACATAATCGTCCAAAACTTACCTCTTTTATATATGAACTCAAGTTGGTTTCATCCAGCTATATATAAGGTTAAAGTTCCCACTGATGATATTTTAAATTCCGTGTACCTAATGATAAATTTTCGTCAAAGAGTTGATTATAAATTAATTTCGATATACGGTTACAATATTGATTTCATTCATACAACGTTATAAAAAGTTACATCCAGAGTTTAACCAAATTAATACAACGGTTCAAAAAACTTTTTTCCTAATATAAAATAGGATTTGAAGCCTCGTAATTATAAGTAATTCGCATCGAGATTTTCATAATAATGCGTTTTTAATTCAGTTTATAATGAATGAAAACGGATTGTAATTTGTATACAATTCCATAAATTTTTATGTGCTATTCCTTTTGACATACTAAGGTTTCTATACGTTAATAATATTGATACCCTTTACGGAGAAAGTCACAAATAGAACTCAGTATTCAATGATTGTTTTACCTATGTTAATTTACATAATAATAAATATCGTATTTATTTTCGGCATTCGATAACGTTTAATCACTCTATTTATAGTAGAAATTAATGTAACTATTATTATAATAAAGTTAATGTTGGTGAATTCTAAGCATACGAAAGTAATCTAATTCTCTAGGTCATTTTAATATCGGTGATTCGTAGGTATAGGTTAATCGACCGTGGTGATAGTTAAAATGGAGAAATTAAATATTAAAGTGATTAAATTAATCGTCGGAACGACTCTAGTTTCAATATATTAAACTTCTACTGAAATAATAGTCAAGTTTCATAACTTACTGATAAGGGTTTTCGAAGCTTTAAAATTTACTTTTATAAATTCCGAAATTTTTTAACCTAGTTTATAAGTTTTGAAAACTACAATAATATTATTAGGTTTGATATTTTAATGTAGGCAACTTATTATACAAATATCGTCCTTTACCATTGAAATGGATTTCGTATGAATTTTAAGATCATTAGGGTTGTTTTTAAAATAAATAGAACCTTCAACGTTAGTTGTTAAGCCAAATATACCCTTTAAAGTCGGCCAGCATATGTTTGACGTTTATAGTAAGTTTTTAGGTTTATTTATTATAGCTGTAATGAATTTTAACATAGGTATAACTTGTAAATTGTTAGAGTTTATGTATGTAGCCACAAGGCTGGAGGTATTAAAACCGCGTACTTAAATTATAGGATGGTTCGAGTTTTTACTAATAAGGTATTACTGGATCTTTATACCAAAGGGTTTGGTTTTTCAGCTCTTTTTTACAGGGAGTGTATCTGTCGGTAAGGTCTCAAGCCTATAATATTCACGTGAATATAAGGTCTTTAAAGATTAATCAAAATGATTAGTATTGTAGTATAAATAGAAGATAAGTTTAAGAAGAAGCATCCGTTGAAGGCTTATAAGTCCTCCATTCAAAGCGTATTACTTTGAAATACTTCTTTTAGACCGATCCACGCATTGCCGTCGGTCTGAAATAGCCATTCTAGACCAATCCATACATAATACACTTTACGTCTTACAAGAGTGCAGCCTGTAGCATAACACGTTATCGTGTACCCTATAGGAGTGCACCCTATAATATAGTGTACTACTACTTAACCTATGTATATTATTTATAATTATATATAGTAATATCTATATAGACAATCTTTTCCTTCGTTCTTATATACGTCGTAATTATAGCTTAGTAGTAATAGTGTTTTTAATAATATTAAATACAATAGGTTTAAATTAACAATTTCCGTAGTAATAGTATTATTACCGTATTAATCGCAAAAGGTTTAAATTAATAGTTTCTATAGTAATAGTATTGTTTTTGTATTAATTGCAAAAGGTTTAATTTAGCAAATTCGACTAGGATTAACAAAGTCTAGCCGAGGTAATAATTCAAGTTCGGCTAAAGTTAGTAAAGTTCAACCGGAGTAATATTTATAAATCGGGCCTGATTGGTATAGTTAAATGAAGGCAACATAGTTAATAATAGCGTTTTTGGTTGTTTTTATAAGGGTAACTACGTAATGGTAATTACATAATCACGTGATAGGTTAGTATAAAAAAATCTATCATCATTGTTTTAGGTAATACTTTCCTTTTTTCCTTTTCTCCAAAGGCGCGTAATCCTAACCAATATAAGTCCTTATTCCAATCCAATTTCTGATTTATTTAATTAAACCAAGCCGTTTTGATATATAGGTCACTTAGCCTACATATATACTAACCTATTTTCCGAATAAATTCCGCCTAAAAACAGGATTATAAGATGCCATTTAATGCGAAAGCATCGGCATGTCATTACCATCGTAGCCGCCATAACCGCTGCCCCAAATACCATCACCACCAGCAGCAATAGCCCGCCGTCGTCGGGCATAATCTCTTCCATTGTCGCTATGCTGCCCGCCCCCGCCACCCCGCTCGCCGCTACGCCGTTAAGTTCCGCCGCCGCTACGTCGCCTAGCCCCGTCGTCCCTACGCCACCTAACCCAGCCACCACCTTCGTCTCGACTCTCACCGTTATTGCCGCCCCGACCTCTTTCTCCCCCTTCTTTCCCTCCTCCTTTCTCAGTTCAGGGGAGGAACAAGGGGTTAATAAGGTTATAAATCTTATATTTTCTTTACGCGTAAAAACCCTATTGCTTATAAGGACCCTTTGACGCTATGAACGTAACTTGGCGCAATTACACCAGAGTATATATATCTTAGGCCTTCCGTTTATAAGTTTTGAACTCTTTCTTTCATAAATAAAAAATACGAGGCGGATTTTTATCACTGCCTCGAATTTCGTATTGCTAAAATACATCGTAAAGCCTTTTTAATGCATTAAGTGTTAAAGCGGCGTACTCGAATCCATAGCTTTAAGCTGTTAATAAATACGTTTTATGTGTCGTATATAGCGTTCGCGGCCGCGAGTAAATTTATTAGCGATTACTACGAAAACGAGGGCCTTTCGGCTCATTACTACCGTTATGAATAGATTAACAATTCGTACGCCCCCGTTCCAGTGGGTTTGAGGTCGTAAGTTGAAGCCGTGTTATGCGCCCACCGACTTTTCAATAAGGTTTAACAAAATTTCCTAAATATTCTTTAATAAAAATATACCATTTGGGGAAGTATAAAAACAGATTATGGTAAATAACTAAAATAAACCTATAATAATTAGTAATAAACGTTAATCGGTGGATTAAGAAAACGGCAGCCGTTATCGCCGCCTGAAAACGGGGCTTACATATATATTACGCGGGCGAATTTAACGGCGTTATCATAAATCGTTGCGAAAAAGGTAATTCCTCCCCTATATCTTTACCTAAAGGCATAATTAATAAGGTGTAAAGTTATATCTTCGTTAACGTTAATAACGTCGTTAACGATAATCACGGTAGCGTTAATATAGAGGGAGAAAGCAACAGAAAGGACGATAGGAACGTAGAGATGTTGCCTTTTCTCTTGAATAGTAGATAGATACCATTGGGGCCAAGCCGGTATACCTAGACATAATATAATACATTATATAGTAATTTTATGGATTCTTATGAAATAAATGTTTAAAATGATAAATGTGATATAAAACGTAAGATAGAAGAAGTAATATACTAAAATTAGCGGAATATTGTAAAATTAAATAAAAAGTAAAATAAAATCTGGAATCGGTAAGAATAGTCGTGTTTGATAGAGGTTCGCGATTGATGCGAATAGGCTGTTTAAACAGGTAAAATCCGCAATCGGTAAGAATATACCGTTTAAATAAAAGAAAAACGTAAATCGGTGTAAATAGTGGAAAACAAGCCGATTCAAATTGGTAAAAAAGTCGTTAGGTAGTTTATTAGGTTCGTAAAACCTTTATAACAACCTTAATAAATAGTGTACTTATCTATATAAGTGTTTTCAATGCCATATTTAGCGTAATGTTAGTTATTATATTTGTTAGGTTTGATCTTTCATTAATTTACCTTATTTCTTCGATTTCATAGCGTTTATATAACTTGCAAAAAGTTATCTTATCGATTATTAAACACTTTTTATTTATAATACTTAATTTACTCAAGAACTTATAAAGCAAAAAGGAGTAAATATATACGATGAAAGGGATATGGCGTAAATTAAGGTTAGAAAAAACTATCCGAACCGTTATTATTATAGTAATACCCGAATTGAAACTTTTAACTATATTATAAATTTCGGAAGCTAGGACGTTTCGTGTAACCTTTTTACACATAGTAAAGCTTTAATGGATATATTTCTTCGAAACGTAAAGCCATTTCCGGCTAGCGTTTCGTTACCAAAGATTAGGACGATATCGATTTGTAAATTGTAATGGTTATTATTAGGGGAAAAGCTGTTAGTAAAAACAAACAGCTTCGTAATACGCATATTTAATGGTATAAATTATAAGCCGTGTTTCAAATTGTATATTTACCATGAAAGACGTTTATTAAACGCTTTATATATATCGTTTGTCGGTTCGGTTTGTTATTATACGGCGATAAAAATGTTAAATGTTGCGTTCAATTATATTATAAAGGTAACCTAAACGTCGCGTACTCGTTAATATTTGAATTTGTAAACTTATTTTATGTTATTTAAAATGAAGAGAGCAACTTTGTTTAACTCCCCTTTTTACGTAAAGCTTAAAGTGCGGTTCCGAAAGATAATCGTAGTATTATTAAAATCAATTGCATTTTTTTTATTAGAAACGTTTTACCTTTAGTTTTTAGGCCTGCCTTTAAAAGTTTCTTTTTTTTAAATGTAAAAAACGAAGAGTTATATAATATTAAGGTGTCGTCCGTTTATATACCCGTTAATATAAAGCCTTTCGAACGGGCTGTTAATACTAATAGGTATAGGTTAAAGGTAAAGTTAGTTATTTTAAATCGGTTTTTATGACGTATTTAATAGGTGTTATACTAATAAATACCCGTTTTGGTTAGGTCGTAAAGTGGTTTTATAATACGTAAAATCGTATTAGGTAGGTAATGTTACCGAAGGTCCTTAAGTATATTAACGTAAATCCGTCGTTTTAGCCGTTTTTTGGATTTGGTATAGGTTTACGCTATATTTCGAAGTTTAATATATAGGTTGTATAGATTGTTAAAGGAGGCGGTAAGCGTAAAAATCAGGCTATAACTAACCCGTTATAATATAGGTAATTAGGTTATAATATCCCTTTTACCTTTGTTATTATATTCTTTTATAATTAGATAAATCTTTTTGTAAGGTTTTTCTACTTTATCTTTAACTTTATGAACGAAACAGATTGGAAAGATTTCATAAGTATTGTAAATAGCTAGGTTAAATTGTTTGAAGCGAAATACGCCTTAGTTAATAAAGGCGGAGATTTCCGTTTAATTAAATTATACGAATAAGGTACTTAAGGTGGTAATAATACCCTTACGATGGGAATTAAGATTCAATTCGCGGTTTTCCATTTACTTTTACGTAATAAAGAAGTTTGTAACAAAGTTCCTAAGGTGTTTTTTGGTTTTAGAGCCGAGGGGGCATTTTTAGCATCGTGGTTTTAACGGGTTTAGTATAAATAAACCGTTTCTATTTAATGTAGTTGGGTTGGATTTGCGTTTTAAAGGTAAGGTTAAAATTAAGTTAGGTTTAAATTAGTTGTTTAAAGTAACGTTTTATAGGCGGTTTTACCCATTTTATAGTTATAGGCCGTCTTTTTTACCTTTTTTTTGTATTTTCGTATTATTATCTAACAAAATGAACTTGTTCCGTTTAGTAAATTAACGAGTATATTATAACTTCTAAATCTATGAATCCTTCAAAAGACAGTCCATCCATCCTTCGTTATACAAATTGAAACTTTAGATTATAATAATAGGTTTAACACGCAAATTTTACGTAAGCTATTCCTTATAGCCAACGTTTTAAATAAATTATTTTTTGTTTATAGTAAACGTAAAGCCGCTATAGCTTTAGCTACAATATTAGCCCTTTATATTATCGATAATAATAGGGCAAAGTTTATATAGTTTTTTGGGTAGGTATTAAAGATAAGGAGCGTAGAAATAAGCCTATTTGGGTTAAAAGTATTATTAACTGCACTAACCGCTAAAAGACAGATTCCTTGGTACTAACACCCTTTAGTTTTTTTCAATAATATTATATACACTTTTTTAGTAGTTTATAATATGGTTTACATTTTTCAATACCTTATAGGGATTTTATTAGGATTTATTTATATTCTTTACCGGTTATCCGAACTTTTGTACGCTACTCAGTGAAAATAAAGGCTGTATCGGCATTGTACGTAATTTAATTCGGAAGCCCAAGATAAATAGTTAACTAGTAATTGATTAAAGCGTTCCAATAGTCTATAGTAAAAGCGTTTCGTATAAATTTAGCGGCTTGAAATAATGTAACTATATCGACGACATAAAGAAACGGTTAGCTATTTAAATACATAATATTGATAATCACTTCGTAGTTAAAGTTTATATAGTCTTCAAGGCGGAATTTAAACCGTTGTAAAGCCTATAAGTAAAGCTAATATTTATGATAAAACTTTTCTACAGCTTCGAATACGTCTTTTCTTATATTTATGTAACCTATAGCGTAAAATAAACGTAAAAAACGTTTTGTAATTAGGTATTCAAATCGTCCGTGAAAATTTCGTAATTTTGGTGAAGTTAAATAAATAGCCTTAATGATACATAGTTTTGGGGAAAACCATAAGTAGTTGAACTTAAGTTCAAGCGGTATGGATACGTTATTTAAGGCATAGATAAGCTAATTGGTTTTATTCCGAACCTTAATTCCGAGTTTGTTTATATTAGTTAATAAAAGTTAAAATATTTTTTTTAAAATCCATTACGTAAAACTTTATCGTTTCAAAACGCGTATTTACAACGACCGTTCCGAATGACGTCGCCTTACCTTTATTAAATAGTACTTTTCGGTGTTTTTTTATTTGATCTAGTCAAAATTTCAGAAATTTCGCCATAAGTACGTTGAATTATCGCTTTTTGGCCGTCGAAATCTCAGTTACATTAATATCAAGTATAATTCCCTAAAACCTGGTTTTGTATTCGTTATAAAAAGTAAATTTCGATATTATATTAGCATTGAATACTTCGTTTCTATAGTCTAGGCCTATAATATAAAAAAAGAGGTATTTTATAAACCAGTAAAGATATGTTAGGCGTCTTTATTGTCGTAAGTTAATAGGTAGATATTGTTCTAATTAAAGTCGTTTTTTCTGAATATATTTTCGTAAAGTTATGCGTCGAGTCCATTCTTTATACTTTCGTATTCGGTTACGTATATTACAAAATTAGCTTTTATCCGATACTTAAAATTATATTCAGCCTAAAATTGTCATTCAATCCGAATTTACTCGTAAACAGAGTAGTTTGTAAATCAGTAGCCGATTTTGCCGAATACGATACACCGCTTTTGTAAACTTGTAAGGCTTTATGTATCTTTTCGCAAGTATTATTATAATTTCGGTACGTTTTTTTCATTTTCGAACGATTGTCTTTATCTCTTATTACTAGTATTTTCTCCTTAATGCATATACTTTAAGCGCTTGTTTTACCTCGTATAAACATTAAATTTACGGTTTAAGACGTGGTAAATTATCTCAGCAAAATTTATTTTAGTAATTTGTGTGTCGCTTTTAGTTCTATTAATTACAAATAGTAATCCGAGGCTTTTTTTGTCGGCGTATAAAGGTTTTGAATAATATTCTAAAGCTTATACAAAAGGCCTTTAAGTCTTTTTATGGTTTCAAAAGTCTAAGGTCGAAATTCGGGTTTTTATGATAAGTTTTTCTCCTTTGTATTTTGGTTCGAAAGATACTTAATACTTTCGAAACTTCGTTAATAGGATAGTAAGGATTTTCTATAAGTTTTTATCAGCGTTTTTCTATTAGGTTTTGACAGATTCCCAGTTTATTATAGTCTAATATTTATCGTAAAGTTTATAATTCATTTCCGTATTAAGGTGGAATTTCAAGCGATTTAAATACTTTGTAAATATATTTACCTATGTAAAGTGATATATATATTATTTTTAACTTTTTCAGAAAGTATACCAGGTAAAATAATATGGAATTAGGATAACTTAATATCTAACTTTTTATATATGTTAAATATTATTCGTATTTTGTTGTTAAGTACGTCATATGGCTTACCGTTATAATTATTATTCCTATCCTATAACCTGGTAAAGTTAGTTAATTTTATAAGGTCGCTTTTATCCGTAGGGAAGCGATGTAGTGCAAGATTGCGGTAAGGGTCGTAATTAATAGACATCGATCCGTACGATACGTATTAGCGTTTTACACCGTTTATAATTTCTTAAATCGGATTGTTTTCCATGTTTCGGCCGATTATCGTTTTCTGGAGCGGGTTATTCTCTACGTTTCGGCTGATTTTGTTATAGTTAATCGGGCTGTTTTTAACGCTTGGAGTATGTTTTTATCTTTACATCGGTTTCAAGTTACGTTTTAGGGGGGTTTTGTATTCGACCCTCGTTATAAACAATCTTTACGGTACTTCCTCCCCTTTTATCGATTCCTCCAGTTTTGTTTCCGTTTTTTGATAGGCGTTTAACCTTATTAAACGCCGTATTTCAACCTGTTTTAGTTTTTTATAATCCCGTTCTATAACTTTCAATAGGCGTTCCTAATAATTTTCAAGATAATGTCCCTTTATAAACTTTTTTTCTTACTTTATCGTCTATTCATTTCGGCATTTATATTAGTTAGGCCGTTATAAACAGGGATTTTACGATAAGGCTATCACTTTTACCGGGTTTATCAATACTTCAACTTAGTAATTGTTTTTATAGGATTCTTACAATTGTATTTTCCATTATTCGCTATGTATTTAGTAATCAGTTCGCAAAATCTTCCCTAAAATATTCGAATAAGTTGTTTCCTTTAATTGCGCTATTATAGTAATTGAAAATCATGTTTGTAACGTAAATATTTATCGTATAAGGGTCCAAATCCTCTACTAAAACTTCGATTTTATTATTTCAAAGGTTAAGATTTAAATGTTTAAGAATACTATTACAAAATGATGTATATGTAAAAAGGTACTTTATATATTCGTTAACTTTTGTTAGGTTTATTATTGGTGAAGATATTATGTATTCGTATAGGAAAAATTATTTATAGTTTAAAGTGGTTTGAAGTTTATGATAGATAGGTAAATACAAAGTGAATAAGGTAATTAAAGTGGTTGTAATAATACCTATTAGTGTTTGATAAGATAAATGAAATTTAAACGATAAATAGGGCGTAATTACAAACTAATTAGGCGTTTAAAATTAGGTTTGTTAACTTTTGGTAACGTTAAGTTAACTAAACGGCTAAAGAAAACTTAAATGTTATAAAAATTAAATTTAAAATATATAGGGTGAACGTGGGAAAGTAAATAGGGAAAGGGGAATATAATTGTATAGTCTGATATATAATAGTCGATCTGAATTAGTATGCTATAATAGAATTTAGTAAAGGGATCAGTTAGTTTTTTAGTTTGTAACTGACGATATTAAAATAGTCGATTTAGTTATTCATATATAACCGATCTTGGTAAGGCGATCGGTATAGATTATCGAAAATCGGATAGGTTTTAGCGAAGGGTTCCGAAAATTGGTAGCTTTTAACTTATGTAGCCTAATAATTAATAAGACGCTTTGTAAAAAGGCTTGGTTTTTCGTTTAAAACGCTGATTTAGGTTAACAATTAACGAAACGGGGTTAATTTTCTTAAAGTTACCCCGGATTTCATAGTCTTGTAACGCTTTAGGTTTCTCAGCGTTCCCGTGTAATTCCACACTCCTGTATAATTTTTATAAGGTATAGTATAAAAATACAGGCAGTTAGGACCGTTATAACATCTCGCTATAGGTATTTAACGTATATTTGTCTTTTCTTTCCTAAGCTATTTATAGTTGACCGAGTCGGTTACTAATTAATATTGGTAAGGTCTTAGGCTTAGAATATTTACGTAAATATAAGGTCTTTAAAAATTAATTAAGATAATTGGTATTATAATATAGATAGAAGATAAGTTTAAGAAAAAGTATCCAAAGGTGTACGCCACAGTTAAGGGCTTATAAATCTTCCACCCAGAGCGTATCACTCTAGAATACTCCTTTTGGGCCGATCTAAGCATTGCTGTCGGTCTGAAATAGCCATTCTAGATCGATCCATGCATGATAAACTTTGCGTCTTGCAAGAGTGCAGCCTGCAGCGTGACACGTTATCATGCACCCTATAGGAGTGTACCCTGCAATATAGTGCACTACTACTTGGCTTATGTATACTATCTATGAGGGTATATAGTAATATCTATAGTACCTGTTATAAAAGAAACGGCTTTAGTAATGTCTTTGACTAGGGATTTCATTATCACTTTCGTATTATATTACATGTTGCCAAAAACTCCTATTGTTTTGAACTGCGCCTTAAAAGAAGAATATATTTCTCTCTCTTCCGTTTTGGAGTTTCTGGGTAGTAAACGTACATTTTAGGAAATAAACTATAAGGGGTGAAGTATTATACCGTCGACTTAGATCATGCTAAAATATAATTACTTACCGTTACCGCGTAGTTAAGGTATTAGAAAAGATGTGCGCATTATAGATTTGTGAATTTGAAAGATAACTCTTTTTATAAAATTAAAATTTATATCGTTTGTCCATCGAATTCATCTACTTGTTATTACCAAATGAACAAAAATACCAACGGGTCTAAAAATAGAACGATTTAAGTTATTAAACCCATATAAACGTTTTATTCATTTGTTAACAAGTTAATGTCAATGACTATGAGACTATTTTAAACGGCGATTTCGTTATTTATTCTTTTAGAGACCTCGATTAAGGTTTCTTAAAAATGTATAAATATAAATATTATAGCTGTTTGCGTGAAAAATTTAGTTTAATATGGGAAAATTTTATCAGTTCATCAAAAAGTTTACAATAAACCCGTTAACGGTTAATCTTATTAAATTGACTATTAAATCCATAGTTGAAATCACAGAAATCCGAGGTATTATTGTCTTTAGATAACCTAACTCGGTTTTCAATCAGGAGCGGTATGGAAGTCAGGTTATTATTGTTTGTAAAATCGGTATTTCGCATAAACCGCACGTTTGCAACTCTCTTTCGAACGGAAATTTGCTTGTTGAACGTTGTAAACATTATAGTTACTATTAAACTAAACGTATTAGTAACAAATTTTAATTATCGTATTATATTTATAAGTGTAAATAATACCTTGTTATTAAACTATTTTATACACATAGTCCAATCCTAAGTGATATAGTTCTGTTTGATAAGTTTAACTTGTAAGGTTTTACTTAATCGCTTTTATTAAGCGATTAACTCATTTTATTATACGTTCAAAACTCCTTAAAGATATTCTTATAACGAGTGTTAGACGCACGAAATAAGTAATTATTCTAAAGCCCAAAAGTTTAACTTCGAGTTGTTATTAAAGAAAGATATTGTTTTAGATTATAACTGCTTGAAAATGATTAAAATGCCATTGAAAAAAAGAAATATTTATTGAGAAATATATATGAAGGAATCAAGCTAAGGATGTTGCTTACAAAGATCAGATAATATTCATAATTCTTGATTAAAAAGTAGAAAAGAATAGGGTTTTCTTACAAAGCAATTATAAGTAGTATAAAAGTGATAGCTATGTGTTTCGTAAGAATAAATAAATATAGTGTATGTTTATGAACAAAAATGAAAACAGTAACGCGTATAAACTGAGTAGTCGTATTAATATAGCAGGGCTAGCTCCCTGGTAGAAACTAAGTAAGCAGCAGCCTATTACAATCTTAAGGTAACGGTATTAATTTCAAAACCTGAATTTCGAGTGCAAATAACAAGGTGAAATATGAATGTAAGTTTTCTATTATATTTATAAATTGTTAAATCTTGAAATGTTGTCGATAATATTATGAAAAATTGAAATTTGGTATCTATATTTGCGTCTACAAATCGGTTGAGGCGTTATTCATTTTTTTAGATGTTTGTAAAAATCACGTTTTTATTAATTATAATGATACTTAAGTTATTAGAAATAAGTGATGCAGGGTTCAAAATCCTTACCATTTAGCATTTTATATATCGGCCGTTTATGAAGTATTGTAAAAAGGGTGTTAAAATACCTCTTATGTTCGTTATTTAGGTTAAGTTTTTTAAGGTTAGCGTTATATCGACGACGTATCAAGTTATAATATTAATGATATTAATAGTTAATACTACATGGATAAAGACTAATTAAATGTTGGCATTGATTGTTTTATGTTTTCTTTAAGATATCCCCTACTTTATTCATTTGACGTTATGAATTGAGAATATTTTTAATGTATGGTTCTATGATAACTATGATAAAGATGGACGTCTATTTGTAAACAATATTTGTTTAGGGTAGACATATATGTATCATTATTTATTATGATTATTTGATTATGAGAAATTAGATTATAGATACGAAAGTTTGGTAAACTTATTGGTATGTGTATTTTTGATAGGTTAGGTAAGGTTTGCTATCGCATTAGTTATCATTCGAGTGTTGAAAGGCAAGCGACTTAAGTAGTAGTTATTAGAAAGCGGTGATGATGGCTTTTCCAATTGATTATAGGCTGTTTTTAATCGAAAAACACTCCTAATTCGTGTTGCGATATGTGATTGAGGGGAAGAAAATGATTGAAGTTTAAGGGAATTGATGTGTGAAAGCTTGTTATTGTGGTACTGTTACTGCTATTGCTATTGTTGCTACTACCGTTGCTGCTGTTGTTGCTGGTAATATTTTAGCCTAGTAAGAAAAAGTTAAAAACTTCTTTTGTATTAAAAGGATTCATAACTACAGTAACCATTTCTTGGGTAGCAAATAGGATAAAAAGTAAAGTCAAACGGATTGGTATTATAGTAGTAGAAAAGTATAAGAGAAGAGAACTAAGTTTATACTATTGATCCAAATAACAATAAAAGAGTAAAACACTTGCAGATATGGTAAGTGTATAGACTAATTATAGGGCCCTATTATAATACTCCACTATAGCATAATACTTAACCTCTTTATTTTCTGAGTTTAAATATAATATAATAATATAAAATTGAATTAAAAATCCAACCGAAAATAAATATAGTTATATTAAATACGCATTTTATCATTAGTTACGTATATATATATAACAAAACATGGGATTCGGTTAACAATTAAAAGTCTTATAAATGATACAAAATAATATCCTTAATATATTGAAATGTAATTCAATATAAATAAGGAACTTATAATATATTACTACAAAATATAAAACTTTAGTATTTAATATAAATATATGACTTTAGTATAAACTCAATTCAATGTTATATACTTTGTTACTATATAGTTAGAAGCTAAGATATAACATAGAAGTTATATTTATTAATGACATTATAATAACATTTATCATCAATCTAATTGTATTAATTTAAGGATTGGTTCGTTTTGTATAAACACAGATTTAATGTATATTTAGGAGAATGATCTTGAATAACAAAATATGAACCCTTACTAGTTCTTGACCTATAACGCAATTGACTTGTTGCTTAGGGTCCCTAGTATTTTGGGGATACACAGGAATTTTTTTCCCCTCCTGTGCTGGAGTGGAGGAACAGAAGAGACACTTGACACGACAGTACTTGGTACTTGCCCCCCAAACGCGTGTGTCCCGTCAGGTTCGCGACTTCCTCGTGTCGGCGTCCGGGGCGAGGGCGGGGCTGCTGGAGACGATAATTGGCCACAGGGATGCAGGCTCGAAGCAGCGGCCAATGAGCAGCAAAAATGGGTTCCATCATGCAAGCTGTGGCAGCTTGAGAGGAGCATAAGAAGGCGGAGTGCTGCTCTGCTGGTGGGCAGTGATCCTGCTTCTCCTTACCATCTCCTACATCTGTCCTTATTGGAACTCCATGCCTAGACCAGCCAACATCAACTATCTCCAGATACAACTAGACAACTTCATTGCACTGCACTGCAGCGTGGCACATCACACCAATTACTGCTCTATGCCGGTTCCCCCCTGCGTCGTTCTGACCTGACCTGACCTGATCTGAGCAGCCTCGCAACATCGCGAGCACTCCCAGGATCCCGCCAAATCACGATCCCACGACCCCACGATCCCACCTTGACGACGGCGTCATCCTTTTCCCGGAACGAGACCTGCCATCCGTCCATTGGCGCCTCTTCGCCTTCCATTCAATCTCCCTTGCGTGAGACGCCTCTGGTCTACTGCATCTGTCTGCATTGCCCACTGTACGCGTACACGTGCGCCCTTCCAAATGTATGCTCTCTACCTCCCCAACCCCAACAGTCCCATCAATATTTCGGCATTGGACTTCTGCATCTTCCCTTGCCCTTGCACCCTACATGATCTGCTGTAGCCCGAGTTCGAGCCAGATAGCATACCATGGGAGATGTCAGTCTAACATCACATGGCAGCTAGTCAGTGAGTCGCTTGACCCTATCAGCTTCGACGGTGCTTCGCCCGTCAGAGCGGAGGCGCATACCCAACTGAGACCTCACCACTCACCTCGCGCCGATCTGGACCCTGTTTCCCCTTCTCTCTTGCCTGCTCAGCACTGCTACCTCGCTCCCACCCCCGAGTACCACAGGCCAAGCCACCTGTCACCACAGGGCGCACAGGGCGCAATTGGACTACTCTCCCACTTGCTGGTATTTCCCGGCCGTCTCAACCCCTTTGCCCCACTTTCCCCCACTTTCTATCCGTCTATTTCCTATCGATACTTTCCAACTGGTATTTCGCGGCCGTCTCGACCCTTTTCCCCCACTTCCCCCCACTTTCTATCCGTCTATTTCCTCTAGATACTTTACAGCTGGTATTTCCTGGCCCTCACAACCCCTTCCCCCATTTTCTCTGTCTACTTCCTCAATACCTCCCAACGTCCAAGTTAAGGGCTGGCTCGTCGGGGTCCCAAAACAATCCATCCCACTATTGAGCTTTACCACCGCTCGCGACTTGGCCCAATCGTAGAACCCCACAGCAGCACTGGCGACCAAACTACCTCGCTTTATTCTCGGTCAATCGCGCAGCCGCAGCGACCCAGGTTCCATCTCGCCTGCACCGCTTGCTGACGGTTCGACAGTCTAAAGCCAATTGGATTCCCATCACAGGGTCCAGCACGCGCAACGCACACAAGACAAGAATCCACCCTATCTGTCGTACACGTGGCTGTTTGTTTGGTTGTCCTGACAACCAATTCCACAACGTCCCGACACAATGACCACCTTTGTCCGCCAGCCGTTCGCGCCCCTCGATGGTGCCCGTCTGCGGAGTCTGTTCGGTGTTAAGGATGTCCAGAACTGTAGGTCCATCCCTGTCGTATCTGCGTCTTTCCCAATTGATGTCTCGAGCCCTCCGCTTAGTCCACGCCTGGTGCGACGGCTCTAACTCGAGTTGTATGCTAATCAACCGGCAGCGATCCTGATCAACACTTGGCCCAGCAAGCGCAAGGTCGCCGATTATCTCAAAGCCAACGACTTGGATAATATTGGCCCTGATCTGCTCTCCAAGCGCGCCAAGATCAGCCCTGACTTCAAGCCTCCTGCATTCCACCTCACCAAGTCGATATCTGTTCCGTCATTGGCTGGAAAGGATGGCTTGTCCCCGTCATGCTCCACCAAGACTTCCATGCCTCGCGCACGCTCCATCCTAAACCCCAAGTCGCCTGTCAAGAAGACCACCAGCAGCTTGTCCAAGACTCCCAGCGCCCCTATGTCAGCGCCTGCCGGTCGCTCACCAACTCGTGGCAACAAGCGTATTGGGATCCTCAACCGTCGTCGTGCCGGTAGGATCGACCCACCCTCCTTCAACATGTTCCCTGGAGGCTTCTCGCTGGATGCCGCTCTTAAGGGGAGCGTCCCTAGCTATGCCACCCGCCCGTCGAGGTCCAGCAAGGCCACCTCGGTCCCAACGAACAGCCTCTACGAGAGGAGCCTGAAGTCGTCGTGGTACTTCGACATCCATGAGGACACTCCGGAGCAAGAGATGACCAACCTGCTGCAGCACAGCACCTGCATGTTGGACATTAGTAGCGACGAGGAGTGCGCCAAAAAGCTGCGCCAGGAGAAAGCCGATGGCCGTGACAAGGAGAACATCCCTCCTGCGGATGACATCTCGCAGATGCCGACCCGCAGAGTTGCCACCATCGTCAGTGATGGTGGCGTGGAATACGAGAAGCCTCGCAAAGCCTTGGCTGATCTCGACGCCGAGAACTTCTACGCCGAGGGTGTGGATCCTCGTGAAACTTTCATCGTTCCCGGTGATGATGAAGATGACACTGTCGTCGATGGCGAGCAAGCACAGCAAGAAGCGAGCGGTCTGACTGAGGTCGACCTCGCCCCCGGTGTTAAGGACGAGGTCAAGCTTAGCTTGGACGGCGCTCAGCCGCCCATGACCCCTGTCAAGGCTAGCTTCGAGTCTCTGGATGGTGCAGAAGAGAGCTTTGATTTCTGGGAGAGCTCGAGTGCCAAGGAGGAGGGCGACAATGCACCAAGCCCGGTGCCGCAGTCACCTTCGTCTGTTTATGGTGACGAGGCGGAGTACTGATTGTGGTGTGTCATGGGTATGGTCGTGATTTCGCATGTGTCGGTTTCGGCGAGTTGTTCATGGTGCCAAGGCGTTTGTGTTTAACATACATTTTCACGACGATGAGCATCGCTTCTGCCGATGCGGGTAGGGTTACGGAGGGATCGGGCGGAAAACGGTTTGCTGATACAGGGCGGTTCTAGGGTATTGTGCGAAAGTAAACCGTGTGCAAGGTTCTTATGCTCACAGACGGAATAGACTGATTGTTCACAAGTGCCTCGACCAGACTGGGCCATCCCGAAGCATAGCCATGCACAATGTATGTCGTCGCTATTGTTGAGAAGCTAGAGGAAACTGGCGAGGCCGACTGTAGCCTCGGTGTGACAGTTCTCAAGCTCAGATGTCCACTAAGGTAGAGTAGCGCCCAGCTGCGCATAAGAACCTCAGCTTGATCCACTAAACTGACATAAGGGATGAAAATCTCGCACAATGTCGCCAGCTCAATCTCCGACTGTGGCCACCATACCTACGAATCACGTATGCTCAGGTTTGCTCAACACTTTCCACCACCAATCCATCAATCAGCAAATACTACTGCCCCGACTGTAGCGGTACACTTGAGCAACTCGACCCCACAGCATCCACTGGTCTACAGCAGGATGAATCCGATTGGCAAAAGTGTCTGGTCTCGACCATGGTTCCGGCCTAACCACACCGATGAGCGACAAGGCATGGCCAATCCGACCGACGGCGTGATCCCCAGCACAGATTCTGTCGCCGCGCAGCACGCCGGGTCAGCCTTGTCTCCTACCGCTGCGGACTTCACCCACAGGGACGTCCGCGGGCTTGAGTCCAGCGCTGCAGCCGTCAGGGCGGTCGACACACACGACCGCAGCGCAGCGCAGAGAGACCGTTCTTCGAATTGGCGAATGGACGTAAACAGACACCTGGGGCATCTTGCAGCCGCTCAAGCCGCTGAAGAACTTTTCCAGCCTCCTCTTCCTGGTGCTGCTGCTGCTACTGCTGCTGCTGCTGCTGCTGCTGCTGCTGCTATTGCCTCAGCAGGAGGCGACCTTCATTTAACCTATCCAACCACCCCATCCAACCTGTGGGAAGTGGCCCAGTCAATCCCCGACCTGAACTCTTCTGGCCGTGATTGGTTCCGAACGCGCGCGGCCGACGACACACGCGCAGGCCGAATGCCGCCAAAAATTGCTCGCGCCCTCTCACGACGGAACCAAGCGGAGGGTGGCGTGGAGCGCCTGCCCAAGGAGACATGCCACATCTGCTACGGGGCGCCCGCGCCGCCGCAGGCGCTGCACCGCACACGCTGCGGCCACCTGTGGTGTCCGGACTGCGTCCGCCATGCCTTCGCGGCGGCGCTGCGGTCCGCCGACGGGCCCTTCCCGCCGCCCTGCTGCAGGCCGCCGGCGCCG
>JASMMZ010000012.1:6183148-6255126 GCA_038502455.1 Anisogramma anomala | reverse complement strand
GGCCGAGGCGCGCGTGCCGCCCGCGCAGCGCGTCTACTGCCACGTGCCTGCGTGCAGCGCCTTCATCGGGCCCCACGGGGTCGCCGGCGGCGAGGCGGCGTGCCCGGCCGGGTGCGCGGCGCGCACGTGTGCCACGTGCAAGGGCGCCGCGCACGGGACGCGGCCGTGCCGCAAGGACGAGAACGAGCGGTGGATGGAGGCGCTGGTGAAGGAGAAGCGGTGGCAACGCTGTCCGGAGTGTCGGCGGGTTGTGGAGAGGGCCGCGGGCTGTCTGGATATGAGTAAGTAGTTGTCGCAACACAACACTCCCGCGTGTCCGGAGGGGGGAGGCCACACCCGTCTACCCCCTATACTGACAATGACTTTCTCCACGCCCAGCATGCAGGTGCGGTGCCGCGTTCTGCTACCTCTGCGGCAGACGGACGCCCTGCTCTTGCTACGGCCAGGGGGGCTCCTGGGTGAATGGCCCGGATCCGCGGCCGGGAAGGCCCGAGACGCGGCCGGCGTATCAGCAGTACGCCTACCCTGCACCACTCCTCTCCGTCGCCGAGCCCTCCGCGGCCAGCTGGAGGGCGGGGTCGCCGCCATACTACTACGCGGACCGCAATGACGCGCCCGTGGCGCCCCCGCGGCCGCGGCAGGCGCGCGCTGTTCCGCCCGAGGTCGTCCTGGGCACGCGCCACGGCGCGCGGCAGCCCGTCGCCGGCTGGGAAAACCGTCCTGCACAGTACCCGGATCCTCGGCCTGCAAGGCGGCGTTAGGGGCCTGCATCGTGGCCGCTGCATCCAGGTTTCTCTGGATTGGGACGCCGTACGTTTTACTAGTGACGGCTTCACGTCAGCCCACCTCCCTAAAAGGTGGTGGGAATTGACTTGCAAAACTCGAAAATAACAAGTTGTTGAGGATAGTAATATAATTTTGCCAGGTGTGGAAAAGCTGAGCGTGCCACCCGTAATATTGATGTTGACAAAGGTCAATTGACTATTTGGGGTGACAGTCTGACTAAATATACGACTGGTTGGGCGTATTGCACCTGCCACTACTATAAAACGACCGACCCTTTTCCACCACTTTTCGAGACCACAAAGGGCATTCTTTTTCTCGCCCCGGATACCAAAGTCCAAATCATGAAGAAATCCTACAACTTGTATGTACCCTTGGACTTAGCTTACCGACTTATTCTACGTTATTTAAATCACCTAAAATTGAACACCCAACTGTTGGCAGGTCTTCAAGTGGCTACGGTTGTCGATTCGAATCGTTGGTCAAAGTAACAAGTTGTATGGTATTAGAAACGAATGTGTATGTGTTTCAAGTTAGGCAAACCGCTAGCCGGTTTACACCCTAATTTGTATGGGTCCCTGCTCAGCTCGTACCTCGTATTAAATTAGGCATTCTAATTACTTATACGTAGCATACGTTAGCACGTGTACCAACACTAGCGATTTTTTATTTTATAATACTAATTGTTGGTACAACAGTCAATTGCAGTGGTGTTATGACCCAAGAACATCGGAGGGTCAGAAAACAGGCCAGTATGGGGCTAAGCCACTAAGAACCTGATGTCCAACACATCAGGTGGGGATATCTCTTATGTCAGCAACCTTAGGGCTAGGGTTACGCACTAAGGATCATTGAGATCATGTTTCGATCCAACAGATCCAGGATCATTGGGATCATGTTTCGATCCAACATGATCCAGCACTGAAGGCGTATGAAGGATTAAGGATATAAGGACACGGTCAGCACCACATAGATAGTATTTCCTTCATAGCTCTTCAGTTGTCAATCTAAGTATTCAGTCTCAGTATATTCTGAATAGCCTCACGGCTTTTGATCATTACTTGCACGGTTGCGATATTGTTCACTCAGCACCTCTGCTACCTTCTTGATAACATAAACCCTCTAACACCTTCTATATACTCACGGGTATTTAGTGTGATCATTACAAGTGGCTGCAAGTCAATTGCGTTATGTCCAATTTGAACAAAAGGTATGTATGGGCTTAACTTCGGCCCAAATAAACTAAGGTACAAATCAACTAACGATTTACCTAACTAAAAACTCGATATCTACTACTTGACCAATATAATACCACTATTACTCCGACTACCATTCGAATCGATACATGTTACAACGTTTAAAAGCCTACTAACACTAATTAGCGCTTAATGGCAAATGAAACACAAAAAAGATAGGTAAAAAAGAAACACCTTCTTCATAAACATTTTGCAATAGTGAAAGGATTTTTATAAAAATCCATTATAAACCACGTCTATTTTTACAACAACAAGTAAAGAAAAATTCTTAAATTACATCTGTTTTTATAAAAATCTAAAAATCACAAGAATATTTCCAAATTATTATGATATTTATTGGTAGGCATTTATCGTTACAATGTTGTTGATTCGAATCATAGTCGAAATAAATGGTATATTATATTCAAATTGGTAACATGTTACTTTTAAGTTTGACAAACTAGTAACCAGTCTACATAATAATATATATAGACTACTACTTGGTCTGTGCTTCACATTGAATTAAACACTCTTTATAATTAACTTGGTTGTACTACAATTAACTTGGTTGTACTACAATTAACTTGGTTGTACTACAATTAACTGCTATTCCAATACTAGCGACTTTTTGTTTTATGTCTACACGTGAGTATAACCTAATCATTAATCAAAAGTAACTACTAAAATTCCTCCTATTTTTATCAACATTACTTATACTAATCCCAATCTATTTCGTATCCAAATTATAATTTAATTAAAATCCTTCACCCTAAAATTCTAAGTATTTACTTCTTTTATTCCCATATACAAGTTTTTCGTTACAAACTTATACGTTACGAATTTTATACTTTTCGCTAATAGATTTATGTCTGTATTTTGTGTTTACTACCTTAATAGTCTTCTCAATTGTTAATCTTTTTATATTCCTTTAAGTTATATAACGACTAGTTTACGTATCACTTAATACAAACGGTGAATCTATTGCTATTTATAAAATTTTAAATGCGTTATTAAATATAGCTTCAACTATAACGTCGGTACGATTATTTTTGGCGTTAATTTACGTTAACCCGTCAATTTCTCGAATTTTATATGCCTTATTTAATACAATTAACGTTGATAGAGCTTTAGATTGTTGCAATGTTGTCGATTCGAATCGTGATTGAAGTAATAGTAATATTGTATTAGTCAAGTGGTGGATGTATTGTTTTAGGTTTGGTAGACCGCTAGCTAGTCTGTGTAGTAATTTGTATGGCCAACTGCTTGGCCCGTGCTCTAGAGTGAAGTACAGCATACTACAGTCAACTTATACCCAATGCGGTAAGTCTATAAACAATACACCTAACTTGTAATACAGTCAACTTTACTTATAGTAAAGTTGATCTACTGCATTGTATGTAATGTTATTCCAACATTGGTGGCTTTTTAGTTTGTATACGTACGTCAGTGTAACTAACTAATCTTTTCTAGTTAGCGTTAAACAGCGACCTCGTCAACTTGCTAGCCTCCTGTTAATTCCAGTTAACTCCTATATTGAACTGTACCTAATTATATACAAATTAACTCTAATTGACCTTAATTAATCCGTTGCTCTGAGGTCCGAGTTTATCAACTCCCATAAAAAGTTATTTCGCTACAGGCCTTTGCAAACCTTTACTTTAGCCGTGAAAATTAAACAGGTTTACATAATCAATTTCCTGGAAGTCTTTTAATTTGCTACTATAATCCTGGTAGTCGGCACGTAACTTAGGCTTGTTAAGTGGTTTATTAAAGTAGCTTTCGATGTATATGGTTAGACCATTGCTATCCACAAACCTTTATAAAGCCTTATTCGGCATTATCTTTGTTATAGAAATAGCCGAATTATATTTGCTATTAATCCATTGAAATTTCTTAATCTCCCGCTTTTCTTAGGCTTTATGAAGTGCTATTACGTCGATTATCAAACGTTTTTTGCTAGTGGTTTCGAGTTTCGCAAAGCATTCGAAAAAGCTTTTCGAGTCGGTACAAATTACTATCGGAATAGGAGAAATCCTTGATTGCCTGGTAATAAGGTTAAGAGTTTCTCACAATGCTATGCCTACGTTAAAGCCCACTATCATAACATAAACCTCCAAAGCTAACACGTTTAGTGTAATACTCTTACACTTAATGAAGGTTTATTAAATTAGTTTGCCAATAATACTAAATTAGTCTTCCTACCTATCTTCGTTAACGAGGGTATTTAGAAAGCCGATTTATAAAGATAGGTCTATGTTATTTACAAAGGATCCGTTCGTAAACATTAACTTAGCACTCAATAGGTTGATTAGTACTATATTAATCCCTTGGTTCAATTTCCGTATCTACCACTCCAACCTTTTATTTAACCTATCAATTTTTTCATTTGCCGGATGTTATGCTTATGCCGTGATAAAGAGGTCGTAAAAAGCTTCCGGTTGGCACAAAGTGATGATATAGCTACTATGAGCACGTTGTTCGAGGTACCGTTAAGCTTTAGCCGTATTAATTTTGTTAATTGTGGTTAAAACAATGCCCTAGCCTTTTTAGCGAAAGTTAAAGCTTGTATTAACACCAAGTATACAGATTAACGATTCATTAAAATTAATTCAACTATCCTCTGTCAATATCATCACCGGTTTGCATTTCCAAAACTTAAAGTCCTCAATCGCCTGCTACTTTAATGCTATAAATCCAGCCGTTCCAACGAATAAAGTATCATTAGTTTATATACCTACTATACTGAAGTTCCTCTTTTATGTTATTAATAAGCACAGGTTATATATTCAAAAATTTATCGCTAGTTGTAATTTAAAATGCGACTGATAAGTTAAAAACTAATGGATGACTACTTTAATCAATCCGTATAGTGGTTTAATATACTGTATTACTATCCCTAAATGGTAAATGATACGTAGTTTCTGTATCAGTTTTAGTAATACGATCCTCTATAAATACGTGACTAATTACGTGTAGGTTTGCGTTATATCACGGCTGTTAAATATAAATTTACCTTTAATCTTAGTTAATAAACTTGTTGTTAAGGCGAATATTAAGCGCTAGCTAATCTTCAAATTGTTAGTAATTACGTAAGGATATAGTCTTTGCCTTTATCGCCGTTTCCTTAAGTGATTAAACGTGACTTTTCATACAGTCGCCCCGTAATTTTGCCTTGAACTTTGTAAATTATCCTCGACTTTAAGATCGTAACTTTTGGGTTTTAAAGGTTAAAATTGGGGTTCGACATAAATTGTATAACCTCTTAAGTTAATAGGACGTTCATCTCAACCTTATCGCTTTCCTTAAAAGGTTTGTCTGAGGTCTTAATAATCCCCTACGCTCGAAACTTTAATGTCAAGTCTTCATTATCCTTTGACTCTACTTATCCAAATAGTATTGTAGATACAACCCGGTGTGTATTCCTCCTCTTTAACTTTCTTTTTTAAGGGTCGTCTACGTTGACGACATTCCATCAACTTACTGATAACGAGTGAAAAAGGTTCGTGTTAACTCGATTGCTTAACTAAACAGTCTTTATCATTGATAGCACTAATTTAAAGCTTAACTTAAGTTATTCGGAAAAATATAGAATCGTTAGCAGTTTTAATAACCACTTTAAAGTTTACGGTACTTAATATCTTATACGGGTCTTTCTATTTTCCCGGCTTCCGCCACATAAGGACTTTACTTTACAACGGCAAAACAAATACGTCGATTATTATTAGGCCGTTCCTGGTGTTGAAGGCATTATTAATCTGGCAGCGTGCCGATTACTTTTGCAATTCCCTTAAAGCTTTGTCGTAAGTCGTAATAAGTATTTAAGTACTTACCAATAACAGAGATTCAATCGTTATGAATAGATAAGCATTAAAGACAAATAGCGTTGGAATTAGGCCATTAAGGCCTATAATATCATTGAGGCCCTTTGCCGCTATTTAAAAGCGTACCTCTGGATCCGTAAAACTTTTAATTTTTAGCGTAAGGATATTGTATGCTCGGAAAAGTAAAGCGTATGCCTTTTTAACATTTCTCATGCTATCGTAGGTGTAATAATCACACTAAATACCCGTGAGTATATAGAGATGTTAGAGGGTTTATGTTATCAAGAAGGTAGCAGAGATGCTGAGTGAATAATATCGCAACCGTGCAAGTAATGATCAAAAGCCGTGAGGCTATTCAGATGTGTAGACTGAATACTTAGATTGATAACTGAAAAGCTATAAAGGAAATACTATCTATATGGTGTTGACCATATCCTTATATTCTTTATCCCTCATACCGTCTTCAGTACTATCCTGGGTTGGATCATACTAGATTGCTATGATCCTTCATGATCCATTACGTGACTTTGCTTAGTCATCGTGGCTGACATAAGAGATGTTCCCTGCCTGATGTGTTAGACTTCAGGCTTTTCAGTGGCGTAGTTGCATACTAGCCCGTTTCCTGACCTAACCGCTGTCTGAATCATGATAGTAAGCCTTTAGAGGAACCTATGTATGGATATTACTATATACCCTTATAGATAGTATGCATAGGCTAAGTGGCAATGCACTGTATTGCAAGGTGCTCTCCCATAGGGTGCACGGTAACGTGTTACACTATAGGCTGCACTCTTGCAAAATGCGAAGTGTATCATGGATGGAGCGGTCTGAAATGGCTATTCCAGGCCGCACGGCAATGTATGGAACGGTCTTGAATAGGTATTCCAGAGCGTACAGCAAAAGGGCCACTACCTAAATAGGAGCTTTATAACCTCCTATCCGTAGCGTGCACTTTCTGAAATACTCCTTCCTGATCATTTTTATTACTATAATATTAATTTAACGATTACTCCTTTACTTACCTACTTTATTTAAAAAACAGGTTTTAAACCTTACCGACATTAAGTAGTAGCCAACTAGGTTAACTACAAATAACTAAGGGAAAAAAAAAAAAACCTTAGTTAAATACCTATAACGGGATGCTGTAACAGTCCCAACTACTTATTCGTTATTACTACAACTTATGAAATTTATACGGAATTATGGAATTACGCGAGAGCGCCGATAAATCCGAAGTGTAGTAAGATTATAAAATCCAAAGTAACTTTAAAAAAAACTACTTTTAATACGATATCATTTACTAAGTTAGTACCCTGTCTATTAAAATGCCCCGTTACATTAAACGTCAATTTTGATTAATGCTTTAAACATACTCAGGTACTTGTTAAAAAGCGTTCCATTATGTATTAAGCCACCTAAGTCAAAACCACTAAATTTCGGAACCTTTTATTAAAACCCATTCGATTTGAAATCGATAATCTACACCGTTTGTAAAACACAGGAGCGGTTACGAATATAGAATTTAAACTACTTCCCTAACCTAAAAATGGTTACGAATAATTATCTGAATCGTTTACTTTATTAAAAGTGGCCACGACTTACTAATATGGACTGTTTACTTTACTAAATACCGGACCACATACTACACCTCCCCACGCCCAAATTTATTTTCCCCTTTCCCTGCATTTACCCTACCCGCCTTTTTACGTTCGCCTTATGTTTTTATTTTAAATTCTCCTGCCCTATATATATTAAGTTTAGTACTCTCGACGTTTAAGTAGTTCTATTCTGTTCAACGAGTATAACGCTGCTAAACATTAACAAATTTAATTTAAAACGCCTGACTAACCTATTGTTACGTTTTATTTGCGTTTAATTTGAAATTGATTTGTATTTATAAACATTCAAAAACTTCTTTACTTTAAATTTCCGCCTTTAAACACTTTTTTTAGGTAACGAATATATCTAACTACAACGTAAAATCACCAATATACGCTACTCCAAGCATTAATTTTACACACATAATACTTACCCAAGTATATTATGGTATACCTAGTAATTGATTTAGCAAAGGCTAACGAATATATAAGATGATTTTTTACCCATACATCGTTTCGCGGCAATATTTTAAAGCACTTGAATCTTAACCTATAAAACAAAAAAATCATAGTATTATTAAAGAATGTAAACCCATATATGGTAAACACGTATATAATGAATATAATCTTCAACTATTATAGCGGAGAAATGGAAGGACGCGACCTATTCGACGATTTTAAAAAGCACTTTATAAATTGGAAGATGGATATATAGCGTATAGTCG
Organism: Anisogramma anomala; assembly: GCA_038502455.1. Classification (NCBI taxonomy): domain Eukaryota; kingdom Fungi; phylum Ascomycota; class Sordariomycetes; order Diaporthales; family Gnomoniaceae; genus Anisogramma; species Anisogramma anomala. Next base: position 6,246,964 of record JASMMZ010000012.1, on the reverse strand, counting down.
ATGGCAATATTTCAAAAATATAACGAAAACAACTACAAAGCGAAAGTATTAATGAAACTGGTAAAAATAATAGCCGAATTACCAAAACCTTAATAGCAACGGTATTGGTAGGCCTTAGACATTGCAACGTTATCGATTCGATTGGTTGAAGTAACAGTAGTAATGCAGTAGTTAGATAGTAGATGTATTCTTCTAGGTTTGGCAGACCGCTAGCCGGTTTGAACTGTAATTTGTATGGCTAATTGCTTGGCCCGTGCCCTAGAGTGAAGTGCAACATACTGCACTCGACTTACACCCAATGCGGTAAGTCCGCACAAAGCAATACACTTGCAGTACGGTCAACTTTACTTACAGTAAAGTTGACCTATTGCACTGCATACAATACTATTCCAACACTGGCAGCTTTTTGTTTTGTGCCTGTACGTCAGCGTAGCTTGCCATCAATAAGTGCCAACCTTTGAAATGCCTCCTTCATCCACAAGCTAGACCCCTGTTAATTCCGATTAATCTGTACTAAAAACAACCTCAATTACGACCCTTTATGGCCTTTTTACCCCACACTTCCGAGACCTTCGTTCCTCAAATCCCGTATACAGGTCTTTCGCCACAGACTTACGCAAATCAAGTATACCACTACTTACGTACCTTTTGCTAGTAGTTTAAACTACTGCTATCTCTACCATTATCTTTTTTACCCTGACAGTCTTCCAATTTGTTAGGGCAACCCTATTCTTCCACGTCACGTGCCGGGTGGTCCACGTATCTCTCAATTCGTATAGTTAGCATATTGTTATCCACAAACCTTTACAAGGTGCCATTAGGTGTAGCCTTAGTCGTAACATTGATAGGATTATCTTTGCAGTTAATTTACCAGAACTTATCAATTTCACGGGCTTCGTAAACCTTCCTTAACGCTATCGCGTCTATTACCAAGCGTTTTTCATTAGTCGTGCCTAATTTTAATAGGTATTTGTAAAGGCTCTGGGAATTAATATATACTATCACAGGTATTGGTAGCAATCCTAATAATAATCCTTGATATACCATCGGTTACCATACCAATATTAAAACCTACTATTATACCATAAAATTTTAAAGCCAGCACACTCCGGGTTACACGTTAATACTTAACAGATGTCCAGTATATAAAGTTTCTGGTAATCGTAAATTGCTCTTCCGATTTATTCTTATTAACGAGTATTATAAAGAAATCGATTTACGATATAAGGTTAATATTATTGATAAATGACCCGTCCGCGAAAATTATCAACTTCGCCTTCATTAAAACCACAAAAACCATATTAATTCCTCTTTTCATATAGTTTATTTACCATTAAATCTGCTCATTTAAATTTTCACAATCTTTGTTTTACAGGTCTTATACCTGTATTATAATGAAAAGATCGTAAGATGCCTCCGGTTAACATAGCGTTGCAATGTAAGCCGCTTGTATCCTTTGTTCCGGGTATTTTTATAATATTTCCTCGTCGGTTTTATCGATAATTGCTAAGCTTACGACGTGACCCTTTTGACGTAGGCTAATATAAGTACTTTCAGCCTTAATACTATAGATAAGGATTAACAATCCATTAAAGTTAAGTTATATGCCCATAGCCAACGTTTCGATAAACTTATATTTCCAAAAACCTAACTTCTCAATAATATACTATTTTGCCACCACAAACCCAAAATTGCCAGGGAAAAAAAGGTATTGTTTATCTACATACCTACAATATTAAAGTCTTTACCTTCGGTAATTGATAAATACGGGTTAAAGGTTAAAGTCTTTATATTAAACCTGTTTTTAAAGTACGCCTGGTACGTTAGAAACCAGTAAACGCCTGCTTTAGCTAGTCCGTATAAAGGCTTAATACAATGTATCACCGTGTCGTTCGGAAACTTATCCCTTAATTTTTTTTAGCAACTCCAATAGTATAATCCGTTAAAAATCGGTGGCAGATTACATATACATTTACGTAATATCTCAGCCACTAGGTGGAAACCGGCTTTTTACATCAGTAGTTAAACTAGCCGTAATAACGATAATTAAACGTTAATTGATCTTTTGAATTATAGGCGATTGGGTGAAGATCCAATCCTTACTTTTATCACCATATCCTTCAATGATTAGCCATAACTTTTCTTACAGTCGGTCCATAATCTTACCCTTAACCTCGTAAATTATCCTCAACTTAAAGATAATAGTATCTTAGCCTTCAAATTATGTTAACGGAAAAAATTATACAACCCTATATAATAAAAGACCGTTAATCTTTACCTAATTACTTTTTTAAAGGGTTTATTCGATATATTAATAATGCCTTCAACACGTAACTCAAGGGTAAGTTCTTCGTCAAACTTCTTCTTTTAAAACACCTACGATGTTGTAAATACCTTACCGGGCCTATAATCCCCATCGCCGTTATCCTCTTTAGTAAATATCCTCCTTTTGAGTGGTTGTCCACACCACTAACGTTTTATTAGTTTGTTAATAATCGATTCGAAAAGGTTATATTAACTAATTCACTCGACTTTAAAGTTATCGACGTCAAAAATTTTATTAAATTTAAGGTATCTGAAGGTTCTTCGGTACGGCTTAACCTATATAACTCAAAAAGTTACAGGGTCATTCGCAATTTCAACTGCTATATTTAAATTAATAATACTTAAGATTTTATATTGTCTGTCTTATTTACCTGGCTCACGCTATGTAAGTACTTCACTTTAAAGATGGAGTAAAATAACGTTTATTGTTAAAGGTTCGTTCCTAGTGTTAAGGGTATCATTAACCTGATGGCGTACCGATTCTTTTTTTAGTTTCTTTTAAGTTTTGCCATATACCATAGTACGATTTTGTGTACTTAACGAGGGTAGCAACTCAGCTGTTATACTTAGATAAGCCTTAAATACTAATAAAGTTAATATAAGTCCGTTAAGGCTAATAATATCGTTAAAACCTTTTACCGTTATTTAAAGCCATACTTTTTAGCTTGTAAAGCTTTCGATTTCCAATATAAAAATATCGTAAACCTTTCGTAATAAGGTATATGTCTTTTCGACTTTATACCCTAGTAAGCTTTTACGGGAACCTATTTATACTAAATCCCTATTAATTTTACATTAACTTAAAACTTTATTGTAGTAAAGTTAATACTGGCATTGTAAACTAACACATATAATAAGCCAAATTACATGTTAATCCACAAAGTATATAGTGCCTTCCATATTTTTTTCGCCGTAATGGTTTTAAGGAACTTAACGCCGTAAAAAGCCGTAGCGGAATTTACAACGTGTAATACTAGTTTTCCGTCCAGGTAAAACACGTCCACAAAAACTTTCAAATTAAAGTCTTAATTTTTCTTTAACGTAAACTTAAACTTTAAAGAAGCTTTAGAATGTATTTGGCAGTGGTGGTAAAGACGCTTAACTGTATCTAATACTGGTAAATCCACATTTTCGTAGCAAGTTTCCTTTAAAACTTTATAAAGCCTATTAGTTTACTAGTAGTTAAACTTACGATATAATTAACGAAGTTTTGCCTTCATCAAATTTAACACCATTACTTTTAACCCTTAAAGATAAAATCAGAAATACCTTCACTTAAGTCTAAGTGGAAACCTTTTATCGGCCTTAACTTATATTAATTCGTTGGACGAAACATTAAAGTTAACGCCGAGGTTTTTTATATCTTCCAGGAAAATGAGAAAAGAGGTAGTGGAATCCAAGATGTAAAACACAATAGGGTTAATAATAATCCTAACCATCTTTGATCCCAGTAAAGATAACTCTTTTCTAGGGCTAAATCTAACCTTAACTTTACCAATATCCGTATAGTCAAGTTTCGTAGCATTATTAATATCTTTTCGTAACGCAATATATTTCGAATAAGCTCCTATTAAGTATCTTGTTAATTCCATGTTCGGTATAATCCCCTAAAATATTTGCTCCGCATAATAGTCTCGAATAATAAAAAGGTATATAAGGTTAGAGCTTTTATCATCGTAGCAGCGGTAGGGGGTTTCGCCTTTAAAGCGATATAAAAAGGCGTGGTCGGCTATATATTAAGTTGCTTCCAAGCCAGTACCGATACTAATACCAGTATTTTCGTACTAGCTAATAGCTTTCGGCTGATTTTCCTCCTTTTTAACTTCACTTCCTTTAAATTATGTAACTCGCTTCATGTAATCTTATTTAAAGGTTAAGGGGTATTACGGATATTACATCGCCTGCTTTACATTATTCTCAGCGGCTGTTTGACGTGTTAACCAGTAGCTTTATTTACCTAAAATCTAATATTTTTTAAAGTTTAAGTTAAAATTGTTTAGACGACTTCAAGACTTTATGGAAAAGGAATACCCTTTTTCGTAGGTAAAGGTTTGGACCTCTCGTTAACCATATTAGCCGGGCCTTCCGTACCATCGATTAATGTAATACGAATTAAAAAGGTCTTTTTTTTCGTTACTGAAATCCGAAGCTTAACGGTACATACCAGTTAAGCTAGAGTCTCGAAAAATGATGGTCGTTAGCGAAGAACGCAATTAGCCAAAAAAACCCTTTATAGGTGGCATTAGGGTATTGTAATACGTATTCGAACTCTTTATAACCCGTAACTACTTACCGGAACTGTTAATTTAAGGTGCTTTCGCTTGCTCCTACGTTCCCTATTACTTATTGGAAAAAAATTAGCCTATCAAACATCTAATTTAAAAGGTCCATCTTACTTTCCGACCATTTCTTATAATCTAATATGTAAAACCACTTAATAATATTCCAATTTATGTGTTATTTGGTAAGGTTAACATCGTATTAGAAGTAGCCTTTTATAACATTGTAAATTTCGCGGAGAAAGGAGCAATTCGTCAGGTACCAGAGGTAGTAATCCTCGGCTTAGCCGGTGGAGATATTGGGAAACAACGAGTAAAAACCTGGTAATTTAACTCTTATCTAGCGGTAAATGTTGAAAAATAGTAGTAACTTGATATCGAAGAGGTTATACGGCTTACCGTTATATTTTTCTTTTCCTTCCTAAATCTTAACGAACGTAATAATTTCCATATAATCCGTATTCTTTATGGGGATACGTTGAGGGGGAAGGGTGATATACTGGTTATAAAAACATTTTTCATTTAGCTAGAGAAACAACCGAGGTTATTACTGGTATTAGTAGATAAGATAATTACCTTTGGCTGAGTTTAAAGGATAAAAACCAATAGCGTGTCCACAATAAGCTTATATATAAAACCGGTTCTTTCTTAATTTGGTTGTTAAAACTAAACGTGTTAAAGAGTTTAGGGAAAGTGGGCTTAAAGGTTTTCATCGCAAGAAACTTAGCGATAATCCTTTTAGTATTAAATGTTTCAGCAAGGTTCATACTTGATTAACTAGTGAATTCAAAGTTTTATAAAATATATGTTAATTAATTCCTTACGTCTATTTATTTAAGCTTGGGCAGGTCCTTACGAACGTATGTATAGGCGATAAGGGTTACTATCGCCAGTAATTTCTTTATCCTTAACTAAGGTTTATTAAGGGTCTTTATCCGTAGCATATTCGTAAAGTAAGTTAGCTAGGTTACCTTATTTTCCTATTTTCGTAGGAAATTTTTTTTTTGAGCAAATAATTTAATCTTAATTTTCGTTTTTACTTGCCTATCCGCCTTTTTCTTTTTATCTAGGCTTTAGTTACGGAACTAGTCCTAAAAGATATTAAGGGCTATAAGTTTACGGCCGACTCTTTCGGGGTTTAAGTCGAAAACAAAGTGGCCGATTATGTTAGCTTGGTGCTTTGGGTTAAAGTCTTTAGTAGAATCAGTAAACCAGAGCTTTTCGTCATAGTTCTTCTCGAAGGTGATCCCGAAGGCAATAATTACCTTCTTTCTAACGGGATTAGTCACGGTATCAATTCTAGTGTGTTTTGAAGCCATTGTAACGATCTGATTAATATAAGGCGTGATAGGCGTGTAAAACGAGAGACTTGATGATTTTGAACGTAGTAACTCGGCGATTTGATGACGTAGTAACTTGGCGATTTAACGTAAAGTCGCGTGACGTGGATTTCTTACCACAACTTGATGTTTTCGCTCGGAACAGCGATCTTGACGATTAAATTAACGTAGAAAGTGAAAAAGAGTAATATGGAGTAGTAGGTCGTAGGTTTACCGTCAAAGTTGGTATAGGTTAAAGATTGTAGGACTTGGTCGTTTTTGCGATTTGCAGTAGTAGTATCTGTAGTAGCAATTAACTTAGCCTTTTGCCAACTTGCCGGCTTGATAATCTTCGAGACTTTTAGAGGTTAATCTTAACGCTTTCAAGAAGGATCATTGAAGATTTCTTAGTGTTTTCGAGTAGCGATACTGTCACATACTTATAGACTGTTGCGAATAACTACACAGCCTATAAGTCTTCCCTACTTGATTCCGCGAATAACTGCACAGCATATAGAGGCCTTTCGCAAGGAACTTTCCTCTACTTTTCCTAAAAAAAACAAAGCGTAACTGGAAAACAGCTTTTTTCTTCTACTTAGCCAATCTATACTTAACCTAATAAGTACTAATCAGTGTTGGTAGGCTTTAGACTTTGCAACGTTGTCGATTCAATTGTTTGAAGTAACAGTAGTAATGCATACTTAGATGGTGGATGTATTTTTTTAGGTTTGGCAGACCGCTAGCCGGTCTGAACTGTAATTTTTATGGCCAATTGCTTGGACCGTGCCCTAGAGTAAAGTGCAGCATACTGCACTCGACTTACACTCAATGCGATAAGTTTGTACAAAGTAATACACTTGCAGTACGGTCAACTTTACTTACAGTAAAGTTGACCTACTACACTGCATACAATACTATTCCAACAAACGGCCTAATTCACACAAATGCTAAAATAAACAAACGAAGAAGTGATAAACGTGAAATTTGTGAAGGGATACTGGTTAGAGAAGCGCCGGGAACGCCTACTTAAGATAGCGGGTCAGGGATAGGAAAAGCCGCCGAAAATAGAGATACGGCGCTTAACAAGACTAAACGCCCGCCGCGAGATGGAAACAAATTTATAGGAATCGACAGAAAAGGAGGGAAAATCGCAATGATTATCTATAACGAAAGTTAAATACGAACCCTCCTCGAAACGTAATTTCGAACCGAAACCGAAATAAAACCGCATTCCGATTACTGTTAACAAATAAATTAGCTACGAGAAAAGCGGTCCAAATAGCAAAAACTCCCCGCTCCAAGAATTGAAGAACGGCGCAAAACGCCAATACGTACCCTATGAATCAATACCCGTTAACCAAAACCCTTACCATAACCTCTTACCGCACCGCTTTCTCACTAATAAAGGCGATCCTATAAATCTTATAAACTTCGCCAGGCTTTAAAATACACGAAAGAATTATAACGGTAAACCATACGATATATTTGACAATAAAATACCTGTTATGTTTAATATATATAAAAGATTAGACATTAAATTCTCACAATTTTATATTATTTTATCCGGTATACTATCCGGGTAAACTCAAGAATAGTATTTATATTACGTTACGTAATTGGATATATTTGTAAAATGTTATTACCGCCTTAAATCCTACTTCGATACAGAGATCAACTACGAACTTTACGATAAGGATTAGACTTGTATGACTTGGAAATCCGTACAATTTAATAGGAAAGTGTTGATAAAAACCTATTAGAAATTCTTACCGCCTTATTAGCTAAGTTACGAAAGTTTTAGGTAGCCTTTGAACAAGAATATAAAGGGAAAAAACTATTTATCTAAGTAATGATAAAAGTATATCGCGGAAACCTGGATTTCAACCTTATACTTTTCAAACTGGAAAAGGATTTAAAAGCCTTTTGTACAAGCTTCAAAACGTCGTTTCAAACTTTTATAAACCAATGAGAGAACCTCGAATTAACATTTGTAGCCGACAAGACCAAAAGCGAGGGCCAAATTACTAAAATAAACCTCGTCAGGACCATTTACCACGTTTTAGGTCGAAGGTTTAAAGTTTACCCAAAGTAAAACGAACGCCCAAAGTATAGGTATTAAAAAGGGAACCCTAATAATGAAGAGCAGAGACAATCGTTCATAAATAGGCGAAATGTACCGCGACCACAATAATACTTACAAAAAGGTATATAAAGCTCCGCGAATCTGTAAAAGCAATGTATCGTATACAGTAAAGTCGGCTGCTAGTTTTCTAACTACCTCTTTCACGCGTAGATTCGGATTAAACGATAGTTTTAGGCCGATTATACATTTAAAAACCTGATAAAAGCCAATTTTGCAGTATATACAACTGAGTACGAAGGTATAAATAACGGCTTTAACGCCTACCTCTACTAATATACATCTGGAAAGGAAAAATTTAAAGTTAATAATGCTTATTTGTTATCCTAAAACGACGAAAACGCTCAATGCATTTTTACCGGCCTATAAGACTTTTTCTTTATGTTCATTTCAAGCCTAAACTATGTAAACGGAGTACTTAACGCCTATATAACGTCGCAGTTTACATTTTTTAACAGATACGGAAACTGGTTTCAAGGAATTATACCTAACACTAGTAAAGCCGAAATATTAACGGCCAGAAAGCGACAATTCGAAATACTTATAACAAAGTTTCCGAATTTTTAGTTGAACAGAATAGGAAATTACCGAAAGACCTTATTTAATAAAGGAAAAACCTTACCGTTTGAGACTATCGTTGTAAATAAGCGATGCGGACCGGTTAAGTTTTACGTAATAGACTTTGAAACATTATTTTTGATTTTATTAACTAATATATAAATAAGATCGGAATAAAGGTTCAGAATACGACCAATTAGTTTGTCCGTACTTCGAATAAAGTATTCATACCGCTTCAACTTAAGTTCGGCCACTTGTGGTTTTTCTCCTAAACACATATAATTAAAGCTATTTACTTAACGTAACCGGAATTACGTATTTTACACCGACGATTCGGATACCCGACTATAAAACGCCTTTTACACCTACTTTACGTTACAGATCATACGAATATGGGAAAAAACGCATTTGAAGCTATTAAAAAGATTTACTATAAATACCAATTACACTTATAGGCCTCACGCTGGTTTAAATTCCGCTTTTAGGATGATGTAAACTTCAACTACGAAGTGATTATTAATGTCATATATTTAGACTGCCAGCCGGTTCTTTACGCCATCAAAGCGAAAACATTATTTCAAGCGGCCAGGTTTACACGAAACGCTTTCGCTATAAACTGCTAGTACGTTCTAATTAACTGTTGGTATAATGTCTACCTAGTGCCCATAAATTAAATTATACACAAAGCTAATACAACCTAACACTTTACCGAATAAAGTACTAAAGTTCGGGTAACCGGTAAAGGGTGAAAATAGATTCCAGTAAAAACCTTATATAGTATTAGAAAATATAAGTAATATTACGAACCGCTTAAAACGTATACAGTATTAATTAAGGAACTAAAAGGCGTTAGTTTTAAGAAATCAATCCTCTAAATAATAGTTAACGCTGTTAATAACATCTTTGGTCTAAATAGGCTTATTCTTATGGCAAGCACATAGTAAGTCTTCGGCTTACGGCCCTAAAACTACCAGAATGGGGGTGTATAAGTTGCCATGTATAAGTTTCCAGTCTATTCGTAGCGATAATAGCGGGCTAAACGATCCCCACTTTCGTAGTTATCACTAACGGACTTACCCGCGGTCGCGGACACGATATACAACACGTAAGTTGTATCCATTTGCGACCCAGAACTACGGACCCGAGTACGTTACTCCTATACCTTACGAGTTAGAAAAGCCTCGCAGCGCACCCTGATAATACGGAACTCAAGGCGGCGGAGTAAATTCGCCTCATACTTCTTATTTAGAAAAAGGGAAGTTAAAGGTATATGTACGGGTGGATATAAAATATACGAACCTTGGTGTAGATACGCCAAGTTACGCTTACGGCGTAAAAAAGCCCCTACATATAATGTGGTCTTTACCTGCAAGGAGAGGTTAAGGTTTATAACCTTAGGAGTTCTCTTTTCCTCCCCCTAGGAACTGGGGAAGGGGGAGGGAAAGAGAAGAGAAAAGGGGGGTGATGACGACAATAGCGAAAGAAGGCGAGGCGGCGGCGGTAAGGTTTAATGGGGTGGTGGCGGCGGCGGGCGGGGTAATAGCTGTTAACGAAATTATACCCGATAAAGGCGGACTGTTAATGGTGGTAACGAAGATGGCTACTATGGCGACGGTAGCGCGTCAGCGTTCTCGAGCCAAACGACGCCTAACCATTTTGTTTTTATACGATACCTATTTAAAGGAAAGGTTAGTATATAGGTATTAGTTAAGTAACCTACCTATTAAAACAACTTGGTTTAATTAAGTGAAATAAAGGTTAAACGAGGATAGGGACTTACATTAACTTTAATTACACGCCTTTAGAGGGAAAAGAAAAAAAGTTTTGCCTAAACCGATAACAATACATTTTTTTATACTAACCCAATACTTAATAACGTAATCACTCCTACGTAATTACCACTTGTAACACCTACGGAATTACCCCTATTAAAAACTATAAAAGGCGTTATCACTAACTATATTACCACCATTTGACTGCACAAACCAGGCCCTAACTACAATCACCATCACGGTCTAACCTTAATAATTCAAACCGAGTAACAATTATTACCGCAGCTAAAACTTACTAATACGAACCTTTATAACCACATAATTACTACGAAAACTATTAATTTAAACATTTTTTAATTAATACCGCAAAAACACTATTACTACAGAACCTATTGATTTAGACCTTCGTAACCACATTTTTATTACAAATCTACGTATAAAAAATCACTACAACTATACTATTGCTACTAAATTATAAGTATATAAATAAAAAAGAAAAGACTACCTGTGCGAATATTACTATATACCCTTATAAATGATATGCATAGGCTAACTGACAATATACTACATTACAAAGTACTCTCATATAGGTTGTACAGTAACGTATTACACTATAAGATACAATCTTATAAGACTCGAAGTATATCATACATAAAGCGGTCTAAAATGAATATTCTAGGCTACATGGAAATACATAGAACGGTCAGGAATAAGTATTTCGGAATGCACGGCAAAAGGGCCACTGCTCGAATAGAAGGTTTATAACCTCCCATCCGTAGCGTGCACTCTCTGGAATACTCCTTCCTAACCATTTTTTATTACTACAATATCAATCTAACGATTACTTTTCTACTTACCTACTTTACGTAAAGAACAGGTTTTAGACCTTACCAACACTATTTATATTAAATACCCATTATTTCAACGTCTTTTTAAAACTTCGCCGTCGCAAAATTGATGCTGGTATTATAGATAACGACGTTGGGTAGGCCCAGATACGTATTAATTTATAACACCCTTAGTGTTTCCCACGTATCTTTTACTGAAAGGGACTTCAGAAACTCAATTTCGTAAAAAAAGGTAACAAAATAAACGACGTAAATAACAAGCTTATTATTAAAATAAAATACATCGATAAAAACCTCGTAATTAAAGTCTTTAGCATCTTTAAATATAAACTTAAATCTTGGAGGGGTTTAAATATACGTTTAGTAGTAGTAATAAAGCCTTTTAATAGCTTTTAAGGAAAAGTTTTCCACATTTTTATGCCTTTCGGACCTTATGAATTTATACAGCTTGTTAACGGCTGAGTGATGAAAGCGCCGGTGTAATTAACGTATCTCCGGTTCCGTCAGGTTTAACACTACTACTTTAAGGCCTTAAAGATAAAACCATAGGTGTCTTTACTTAAAGGCGAAGGAAAACATTTAGTCGTTTTTAACCAGCTCGTCGGTATTAACGTTAACGTTAACGTTGATGGTTTTTGTATCTTTTAAATAAAAAATTAAAAGGGTAAAAGGCTTAAGGATATAGAATGTAATCGATCCTACAACTGTTTAAATTACCGTTATCATTAATAACAATAGTTGTTCGATTGATTTAAAGTTAACTTTAACCTTGTTAATATCGTAACAATTGATTTCAGTAGCCGTGGTGTTTTCTCTCTACAACATTACGTACTACGAATGGCCTCCTGCTTATTACTTTATAAACCCTATATCTGGAATAATACCTTCAAACGTATGATCCGTGTAACGATCGCAAAAGTTAAATATGTATAAGGGGTTATAAGCTTAATTAAGGTAAAGGTAAAGGTTTTTACCACCTAAACAGTGTAAGAAGGCGAGGTCGAATAGTTAATAAGCTGCATCTAAAGCAATATATTTATGCCACTTAATCTACTTGGGGGTTTTATCGTTGTTAATAGGCTCTTTGTCTTAGAAATCTGAGATTTAATGTAAGTAATCCTGTTTAAAAGTAGTAGGGTACTGAATACAGTATATTAATTTCCTATTGTTTCGCCTAGGGGAGAGATAGCGAGTTAACCAACAGTCAAACTTGCTACAAATCCAATAAATCGTAATACTATTATAACTATAGTTCTTGCGGTTAGTAGGACTTCCTGGATCTTGGTACTATTAGCGCCAGCGTAGCTGCTGCTATCTTTAGTCTGGAGCTGTTAAGTGTTAAAGATGCCTATATCTATACTTGCGGTTGATGTAATTAATCATCGCACGGTCTTCTTCCTTTAAGTTAGGGAAGTTGCTAGATTAGGAGTATATACTAAGCGAGTTTGGTATACGTGTTATCACGATTGCGAGAGAAGAATATAACTGGCTAAAAAATCCTTCATAGGTAGCATTTAGGCATTATAAAGCGTATTTAAACTCGTCAACACCCGTAACTGTTATTTGTACCTGATTATGAAGTATGGCTTTGCCAACGTAGGCTTTCTCTATTATTTTCTAATATAGTATCAATCTGTTAATTATCTGGTTAAGTATATTTATCGGTATTCTCTACTTTTTCTTTTTAACTATTATTATTTCCCACTTCGTAGTAGCTCAATTTGTATGATATTGTGTAAGGTGGATGCAGTATTCTAAGTAGCTCTTTATGCCGTTATATATTTCGCAAAATGTAGTCTACTAGTATTAAAAAGGTTAGGTAATAATCCTTGATGTTTTTAATAAGGATTCCTGGGAATAATAAGTGAAAACTAGAAGAGGGAACCTCTATTCACTTATAAATGTTTAAAAAGGGTATTATTTCCGTGTTAAGGATGTTGTAGGGTTTCCCGTTATACTTCTCTGCATCGTTTTAGATTTCGGGGAAGACCGTAAGAAACTTATAGTTAATGTTAACAATTTTGATAAGTTTTAGGGGTAGGTTGCGATAGTTATTCCAATCTTTATTAGTGTTTTTCTTTCTTTTTGGTAGTTTGAGCTTTGAAACCTCCAAAAAACGGTATCGAAGGTAATTGTTAGTCGCCTGGTCCAAGGAATAAAGTCCTATGGTAAAACCTATGGTGGGCTTTCGTGTATAGGTAAACTTGCTATAGGAAGGCTTTTGGGGAACTTGGCGATTTTAATTAAAGTGCTGTGGGGTAAAAGAGACCTAAAGATTTTGAGAGACTTAATGATCTTACTTAATTGACTGGTTTAGAACGCCGAAGTTAATTTCTCTGGCCGCGTGGGTGGCCATTGCTTTATGTGCCCTGCCGCTGTTGAGAGTATACTCCACACTATCACGTAAAAGTGCTAAGCTACCAAGTAGATGAACAGTTTCCTTATCGCCAGCACAGAAAGAGGTTTAATTTAACTGGTGGTAAATGGGAGGTACTCTGAATAGAATATAAGAGTATTAAGGTTTTTTAATACCTTTTTCTTTGGGATATAAATCTTATGGGAATTTTATAAGCTGGACTATTTCGAAGAAGGTTTCTATTAGCCTGGTCGAGATTTCCTTTAGTATGTATATCTTTCAGCGCTTAAGTTTAGCCTTTAATTTGGATTTTGTCATTCTTTAAACTGTTTTCTATATATTAATTATCCAGCCGTTAAAAAACTTACAATACTTGCGGAAAACGCGGTTAGGATTTTCATTGTCGTTGCATTTAACTATGTAACAACCGATAAGGTCAATTAGGTACTTTTCCATTGAGTATTCGTCGACATCTTAACCCTAAAAGTTTTTATCGTATTGCTTAGAAAAGAAAGATACGAAAACCTTAATTGGCTTTAATAATTATTGGTAGGGTGTTATTTTTAAGATTTTGGGTTGTGTAAGGCGTGTAGGGAGAGAGACTTTGTGGTCTTAGGTGTAAGTACTTGGTGTTTCGGCGTAAAGTGATGTGGGAACTTAGCGACTTGACGACTTGGCGTAAGGCTGCGCGACGTGAATTTCTTAGCACGATTTGATATTTCTTGGTGTTTTCGTTTAAATTAGCGATTCTGGCAATTAGATTGGCGTAAGGAAAATGAAAAGAGTAAAGCAGGGGCAAAAGTTTAGTGTAAAGTGTAAGGTCGAAGGTTATTTGTTATTGTTATATAGCTGTGTGACTTGGTCGTTTTTCTTGTAGTAGTAATACCCGTACTAGTATTAACCTAGCCGTTTGGCAATTTGCCGAACTTTAAGAATTTTAACAGTTAATTGTAACGTTGTCAAAAAAGATTTGGTAAAGGTTTCTTGGTGTTTTTAATAGTGATACCGTTGTTACATTTAAGTTGCAGTAAAAACCGCCGTAATCTAGAAGTATTTTTTACTCATTTCCGTAAAAACCGCCGCAGTTTGTGGAGGTCTTTCGAAAGAATCTTTCCTTTACCTTAGCCGCCTTTAAACGTAGAGAGTAATCGTAAAATAGCTTCTTTTTCTACTTAGCCAATCTGTGCTTAAGCTAATAAGCACTGATTAGTATTGGTAGGGCTTTAGACGTTACAACGTTGTCAATTCGATTGGTCGAAGTAACAGTAGTATTGTGTGGTCAAGTGGTAGATACATTGTTCTAGGTTTGGAAGAGCGATAGCCGGTCTACGCAGTAATTTGTATAGTTAATTGCTTGGCTCGTACCCTAGTATAAAGTGGGCGCATACTGTACTTGATTTATACCAAATACATTAAGCTCACACAAAGCAATACACTCAACTTACAGTTCAGTATAGTCAACTTGACTGTAAATAAAGTTGACCTACTGCACCGCATATAGTACTATTACAACACTAAGAAAGTTTTATTAAACCTTTTTACAGATATTGAAATTAATTATTCAAAGTTTTAAAGATCGTTAAGTTGGTAAACGGCTAAGCTAATACCATTATATGTATTATTACTATAAGTTTCAAATATTAATAAAAACTAAGTCCCAAGACTTTCAATTAAAATTAATAACGATAAACAACATTTAACTCAGCTTTTTACATCATTTTCCCCCTCTTCACACCATTCTTTCTACTTCTGGTTAACTACTCCCCCCCCTTCTCCAATTTACATAACCGTTAATTGAACACATTAATACATACGTTAAGACCACTACTCCGAGTGAAAACGTTAAAAATGGATAATTTGCGCCAAAAAACCCACATCGAGCAACACTATGTTAAACTATCAGATCCCTTTACCAAAAACACCAACTTCTCACGTTTCTAAATCATCAAGTTTACGTATCAAAATAGACAAGTTCCTTCATTTAAAGTACCAAATCCCACCTAAATTGACGTTGAATTTATAGCCAAAACGATAAAATATAATTTCATCAAAAGTGAATGAAGAAAATTTAAATTTCGGATCCTGTTTTCTTACTTATTTTAACTACAGAATATGAGAAAGAGATGCTAATAAAAAGTTTTTTTGAAGAATATTTGACCAAATACATTGGTTGGTATAATCTTGAATGAAACTCTGGCAAAAACTTTCGTTGCGCCGCTTGCGTTTTTCAAAACTATTGTGTGTTCTTCAACCACTCAATAATTAACATGTGAAAGATACTTTAAAGCGGTGTAATATTCAAGTCCCCAAAACAAACCCTATTAAGGTTAATAAAAACCTTTTTCGAATTGGAAAAATTTAAGGATTGCGTTTAATTGCGTATTCCTCAATATCTATAAGGCAAAAAAGGAGAGTCAAAGACTTTCCAAAACCTTATATACGTTTTAAAGTAATACGTCCTGATTCTCAGCTTCGTTCCACATTTAACTATATTAACACAATTTTTCACGATCCAACGATAAGAAACCTATTAATTGACTCAGCAACTCAGTTCTAGTTCGAGATAACGCGGAATACGCGTTTATCAGAGGTAGAGTACGTAAAATAGCGGCTGCCAACGCAGTAAGAGGAATTGAAGTTGATGCTATCCAACAGTTAATTGAAAAAAATCGTCAAGTTTTTCAAAGCATTTCTTAAAATCGTCAAGTTCCCGGTAAAGCTTTTCACAACAGGTATGCTTATATACATAAGCCAACTATAAGTCCTACAGCAAAACTTTACCCTTTGGGCTAAGCTACTAGCAATTACTTACTTATTATATTCCTTAGGTATATCAAAAAGAAATAAAGTGTTAACTAAGGTATCCTTAATAACTTTTACGAAAATAGCGAACTTAGTGGTAAACCCCCAAAATACGTCGCTAACTTTAATTAATAAAGCCTCCTAAACGTTGAAAAATCTTTGAAACCGCTTATAAACCCCTTATTTAAAGCTTATAAACCAAAAAATCACGATTTTCATCGCGTTTAGATTGTAATAATACGCGCGAAATATCATTATAATAATATCAGAGTCGTTATTACCGCCGTCGCTTCTGAAAACATAATAAATCTCTATAACAGTTTATTCTATACTTATCAACCATTAAAAAATAAGGTAAGAGTTTTTTTTTTTATGATAATCAACTTCTAGTCTCTACATAATTTACGTCACAAAGTTACTTTCCACACTGAAAAAAAAAATACCGGGGAAAATAACTAATTAATTGAAAGTTTTACGTTTAACTCGTTAATGCTCAACGTTATCAGGCTAACCGTTGATTTTTTTAATAAAAATCGGAGGAATCTAGGGCTTCATCGTCATATTCAGGTAACTTGATACGGATTTTAACGAGAAACGACACGAAAAATACGTTAATGTTATTCGTGGGTAACGTAAAAATGATTCACTTTTAGGTAAAAGGTTTCTCTGAAAACGTAAGCATAGCAATAATGACTTCGAGTTACCGAATTTATTTATGAACATTGCCAATATATTAATGTTATATTACTATATACAAAAAACGTATTCGAAAACAACTTAATCCTACTAAACGAACTTCTGTTGTAAAATCTTAATAAACTGTTTGTATCAAATAGTAAATTTATTATATTATGTTACTAAAACGATTTAGAGTTGATACCGTATGCGTGCATCAAAAAAGTTCTCCAAAACCTAGAGGTCAAGGTTTAAATGATCGAAGAGCATAGCTTTCAATTACAACTACTTGGAAACAACTAGGACACCTTCGAGAAAAAAATATTGAAGATTATATATAAAGTAATTTAGTCAAAGTTATTGCTCTAAACGGTCGAATACTATTTATAATCTTTGATTAATGAAAATAGAAGGAAACAACCCTAATAAGGAGCTGTTATGGAGCTAGTGATAAGGAGTAGCTTGCTTACGTAGTTAATCACATAATGTAGGAATGCTCAAGAGCAGCTCGGAAACAACATAGAAGCATAGTAACCGCCAGAACTAGATCACTAGCGACTACTAGCTCAAGTACCAGCATGTAATATATATATTGAATTACATAATTACGCCTAGAATACTTTACAAGTTAATTAAGAGTATTTTATTCATTGGTAAATACAGTGAATGCGAATATATTTAGCTGCGTTATTAACGTTCATTTCGTGCAATCATTATTTTTTTCAATCTTATATTCAACTTTGCTACGATCTATAGGTTTATCTTTATCACCAACTTGGAATGATTTCATATCTATGGTTAGGGAATTGAAAACTCAGGTTTGCTTATTTTCAAAGCTAGATCCTTCGAAAGTGTATTTGAATGATAGTTACCTTTAAGTAGAGTATTATCGGTCGCGATTCCTTTACCTATTAATATAATATGTTTAAGAGCGATTCTATCGTGGCAAAATTTAAATAAATATAATGAAGAGTCATTATCCTAAGGAACGTAAATACCTCGCTTACAAACTTCGATTAAGAGTTCAATTTCAATCAAATAATAAACTATTTTTTGAAAATTCAAACTCTATTGGCTGAAAAACCCCTTAAAGTCTTAATGAATTTCGTCGGCATCAGTTTCATTGTACCAAAATTGGAATGAGCGATATGACTTATTATGTAATCAGTAAAGTATTACTTAATAAAATTACTAATATAGTTCTGTATTTTATGCTGTCGTTAAATTATCGTCGAAATGAGCTTTCTAATATTTTAGGCTTATAAATAATGTTATCTTCCGGAGATAATTTTACGAACTTGTATCATAATTACGCTATTTATATCATTTTTTGCTTTATAAAGGTAGATCTTTCATATTTTGCGTTTTGGCTACTTTAAGAATGAAGGACTTTGTATTTTTTCGTTGAAATGTTGACGATCTTGAGAATTAGGAATTTACTATTTTAGAGTTTTTTTTGTTTGATCTCTACCCTCAAGTTTTCATACAATATCAATAAATATATGTCAATAATACTGATAAAAATACCGTTAATACTTCTAAACTACTGTAAAACCCTACATAATTTGGAAGCTTGTTTTACTAATTGATATAAGAACCAACGTAGGATTCTACAAGCACTTCATAACAATCCTTTCAATATTGCAGAGTATTTATAAAAAGGTTTTTTTTTTACCTTACTTACTTATACATAGCCTTGAAGTATTAATTAGTTTTGTTAGACTTTTCGTTTTTACAGAGATAATAGATTTGGATTAATATGATTGAAGTAACTGCTGTTATTGTGGCAAAAAAAGTTGTGTGTTAGTTATAAATTCTATAAGTTGCTAACCAACTTGCTCACTGATTTATATATGCTAAAACTTGGACTCTACCGTCTGTTGAATGAGAACATCACAGTTGACATGCAGAAATTTCAGTTAATAATTGTCCCAAAAATAAACTCCTTTATTATCCGATATATAGATAACGAACTGTTCTTTACCAGCAAAAAGATTATAGATTGAAAATAATATTTGAATAACTTAACATTTCATTAAATAGTATTGGTGTTGGTAGGCCTTAGACGTTACAATGTTGTCGATTCGATTGGTCGAAGTAACAGTAGTATTACGTGGTCAGATGGTGGATGTATTATTCTAGGTTTAGCAGACTGCTTGCCGGTCTGCACTGTAATTTGTATGGCCAATTGCTTGGCCTGTGCCCTAGAGTGAAGTTCAGCGTACTGCATTCGACTTATACCCAATGCGGTAAGTCTCCACAAAGAAACACACTTAACTTGCAGTTTAGTACATTTAACTTTACTGTAAGTAAAGTTGACCTACTATACTGCATGTAATACTATTTCAACACTGGCGGCTTTTTAGTTTGTGCGCGCACGCCAGTGTGACTAACCAATCTTTTCTGGTTACCACTAAATTACCTCTTCGTCAACTGGCTAGACCCCTGTCAATTCCAGTTAACTCTCATACTGTATTGCACCCAACTGCATACAAATTGACTCCATTTAACCTCGATTGCTCAGTCGCTCAGAGGTCCGAGTTTATTAATTCCTATAAAAAGTTCTTCCGCCACAGCCCTTCATAACTTCAAGTGTGTCACTTAAACAGATTACCATTATTAATATCAATCCCCTGGAAATCTTCCAATTTGCCAACATATTCTTGTCCGCCGTCACGTGATTTAGGCTTTTCGAGCGGCCTATTTACGTAGCCCTCGATATGTATAGTCAGCTTATTACTATTTACGAATCTTTTCAGTATTTCATTTGGCGTGGCTTTTGTAATGGCATTTTTAGGATTATTTCTGACATCGATTTATCGGAACTCCTTAATTTACTTCCCTTCGTAGGCTTTACGGAATGCCATTACGTCGATCATCAGGAATTTTTCGCTGGTGGTTCCGAGCTTTAACAGGCTCTCGAAAAGACTCCTTAAATCGGTATAGATTACCACCGGGATAAAGGAAAACTTTAGCTGCCTGGTAATAAGGTTAAGGGTTTCTTATATCGTTATACCTACGTTAAAGCCCGCTATTATACCCTAGACCTTTAAAGCCAATACGCTTCGTATAATTCTCTTATACTTAATAATGGTTTAGGAAATCAGGTTACCGGTAATATTGAATCAATCTTCTCGCCTATCTTCGTTAACAGGGGTTATTAGGAAGCTAATCTGTAAAAATAATTTAGTGTTATTTGTAAAAGACCTGTTCGTAAAGATTATTAATTTGGATTTTAAAAGTTCGATTGATACCATATTAATTCCGCGGTCCAAGTTTCGTATCTGCCACTCCAACCTCTTATTTAGTCGATCAAAGTCTTTATCCGTTAGTATTTATACTTATACCGTAATAGATAAATCGTATAAAGCCTCTGGTTAATATAAAGTGGTAATATAACTACCCCGTATATATTATTCTAAGTACCATTAATCTTTAGCTTTATTAGTTTTTTCGATTATAATAAGAATAGCGCCCTAACCCTTTTAACGGAAGTTTAGGCCGGTATCAATACCAAGTATACGAATTAACAATTTATTAAAGCAAAACTAGTTGTTTTCTGTTAACGTTATAACCGGCTTACAATCTCAAAATTTAAAGTCTTCGATTGCTTATTATTCTTATATTACAAAGCTAACCGTTTTGACGAAAATTGTATTGTTAGTTTGTATACCTATTATACCAAAGTTTTCCTTTTACGTTACTAATAAGTACGGATCGTATATTAAAAACTTTATCGTTAACCGGGCTTTGAAATGCTAATAATAGGTTAAAAATTAATGGATACCTGTTTTAGTTAATATATTTAGCGGTTTAGAACACTGTATTACCGTTTCTGGTAGGTAAATGGTACAGAGTTCCTATAACAGTTCTAATAGTATAATTCGTTATAGATTCATTATTAATTGTATATAGGCTTACGTAATATTACGGCCGTTAAGTGTAAATTTACCCTTAGTCCTAACTAATAAACTTGCTATCAGGGCAACTATTAAGCGCTAACTAATTTTCTAAATCGTTAACAACTACGTAAGGATCCAGTCTTTTTCTTTATCGCCGTATGTTTCAAACTATTGGCCGTAACTTTTTATACAGCCGCCCCGTGGTTTTTCCTTTAACCTCATAAATAATCCTCTACTTAAAGATCGTAATATTTGGGTTTTAAAGGTTAAAGTTCGCTTTTAATACAAATTATACTTTATTTCGAGTTAATAAACCGTCGATTTCGACCTTATAGCTTTTTTTAAAAGGTTTACCGAAAGTTTTAATAATCTCTTATATACTAAATTTTACTATTAAATCTTCGTTATTCTTTTCTCTTTTTACTTACCTAAACAATATTGTAGATATGGCCCGATATATATTCCTTCCTTTTAAGATTCCTCTTTTCCGGGGGTTGTCCGCGCCAATGGCGTTCCATTGTCTTGTCGATAAAGGGTGGAGAAGGTTTGTATTAGCTCGGTCATTTAATCTAAGGGTCTTTATTATTAGTAACCTTAATGTAAGGCATGACCTAAGTCATTTAGAAAGACATAAGGTCTTTAGCAGTTTTAACAATCATTTTAAAGTTTATAATACTTAATATCTTATATAGCTCTTTCTATTTACCCAGATTTCGATATATGAGGACTTCATTTTATAATAGCAAAGTAAATACGTCGATTATTATAGGTTCATTTTTGGTGTTAAAGGCGTTATTAACTTGGCGACGTGCCGATTCCCTTCGTAATTCCCTTAAAGCCTTGTTATAAGCCGTAACACGTTTTTAAATATTTACCGAAGACGGAGATTTACTCGTTAGTCATGGGTACACTCTAAAGACCAATAGCGTTAGCACCAAGCTGTCAGGGCCTACAGTGTCGTTTAAGTCTTTTACTGCTATTTATAAGCGTGCTTCCGGATCCGTAAAACTTCCGATTTCCAAAGTAAGAATACTATACGTACGGCGAAGTAAAGAGTATTTTTTTTTTAACCTTTCCAATGTTTTAATAGGCTTTTATAGGTACCTGTTTATATTAGATACCTATTAACTTAACATTTTCTTAAAAACTTGTTGCTATAAAGTTAATACCAGTATCGTAAACGACGACGTTAAGTAAACCTAGATACATGTTAATCTACAATATCTTTAACGTTTTCGACGTATCTTTTGCCGAAAAGAACTTTAGAAATTTAGTTCTATAGAAAGAAGTTGCGAAGTTAATGACATAAAGAATAAGTTTGTTATTTAAGTAAAATATATTAATAAAAATCTTATAGTTTATATCCTCGTCGTTTTTTAATGTAAACTTAAATCTCCGGAGGGTTTGGGTATACGTTTGGCAATAGTGGTAAAGTCTTTTAATGGATTTTAAGGAAAAGTATATTATATCGTAATACCTTGCAAACTTTAGGACTTAATATAACCTGTTAATAGCTGTGTAATTGAAACGCCGATGTAGTTAAAGTATTTCCGGTTCCATTAGATTGAATACCATTATTTTCGGGCCTTAAAGATGAAACTATAAATACCTCTACTTAAAAGCGAGTGGAAACCTTTGGCTGTTTTTAACCAGCTCATTTACGTTAACGTATAGGTTAACGCCAAGGGTCTTTATATCCTCTAAGGAAAGTAGGAAAGAGGTAGGGGATTTAAGGATATAGAACATAATTTCTTTTACAACAGTTTAAATTACTATTATCTCTAATGACGATAGTTATTCGCCTGGCCCAAAGCCAACTTTGACCTTATCAGTATCGTAACGATTAATTTCAGTGGCTGTAGTACTCTCCCTTCGTAGTGCCACATATTACGAATAGCTTCCTGTTGAGTACTTTGCTGCCCCTGTATTTAGTATGATACCTTGAAACGTGTGGTCCATGTAGCGATTACAGAGGCTAAAGGTATGTGAGAGATTATGGGTATAGTTAGGGCAAAGATAAGGGTTTTTACCACCTAAACGGTACAGGAAGGCATAGTCGGCTAGTCACTGGGCTGCCGTACCAGGAGCAGTGTCTTCGTACTACTTGATCAACTTAGGGGAATTACCATTAACAGGCTTATCCCCCTTGAAGTTTATAACCTTATGAAGGTCTTCTCTGACACATAGATCCCTCGGCATTCAAATTCTTCTTTCAGCTTGAACTCGACAGCTTTCTGAATCTTCTTCCATATATTAATAGTCTAGTCGTCGAAGAACTCATGATACTTGCGGAAAGCACGGTTACCGCGGTTACGTTCTTCTCCACCGTTTTAGTTAACAATTTAGTAGCTAACGAAGTTGGTAAGGTGTCTTTTGGTTAAGTTTTCGTTAATACTGTCCCCTTAAAGGTAACTATTATAGTGTTTGGTGAAGATAGGTACGAGCGTTTCGATTGCCTTTTTCCTAATAGGGTTAGTGATGGCTTTAAAATAAACGTTGGTGGTAGATATTTCAAGGCTTATGTAGGACGAGGTAGGCTTGTAGGGCAAGGGACTTGGTGATTTTTTTGGACGTAGGGACTTGGTGTTTTAGCGTGAAATCGCGTGGAAACTTGGCGACTTAGTAACTTGGTGACTTGGCGATAAATCGCGCGATGTAGCTTTCTTGATATAACTTGATAATTTCGTTTAAAGTAGTGAACTTGATGATCCAAGTGACGTGGGGAGTGAAAAGAGTAAAGTAGGGCAAATGTTTGGTGTTAAAGGTAAGGTTGAAGGTCGGTAGTGGTGGTAAAGGGCGAAGGTTGTTTGTTGTAAGCCGTAGGACTTCGTCGTTTTTCTGTAGTAGTAGTACCTGTAGTAGTATTAACTTAGCTATTTGCCAACTTGTCGTTTAAAACTTTTAGCGGTTAATCTCAACGCTTTTCTTTAAGAAGGATTACTAAAGATTTCTTGGTGTTTTCAAGTAACGATACCGTCGCTTACTTCTAGATTTTCGTTAGGGACTGATGCAATCCAAAAGTCTTCTCTGTTTTCCTGCTATTGGGGACTGGCGAAGTACTAATAGAGGCCCTTCGTAAGAATCTTTCCTCTACTCTAGCCGCCGTTTGACGTAGAGCGTAACCGGAAAATAACTTCTTCTTCTACTTAGCTTATCTGTGCTTAACCTAATAGGCAAACACTGATCAGTATTGGTAGGCCTTAGACGTTGCAACGTTATCGATTCGATTGGTCGAAGTAACAATAGTATTGCGTGGTCAGATGGTGAATGTATTGTTCTAGGTTTGGCAGACCGCTAGCCGGTTTGCACTGTAATTTGTATGGCCAATTGCTTAGCTTGTGCCTTAGAGTGAAGTGCAGCATACTGCACTCGACTTACACCCAATGCGGTAAGTTTCTACAAAGCAATACACTCAACTTGCAGTTCAGTACAGTCAACTTTACTGTAAGTAAAGTTGACCTACTGCACTGCATGTAATACTATTCCAATAGTTGGGTTGATTGATAATTAGATGTTGTAGTTAAACTTTTATCAAGATTTTTTGAATACTATTTTCAACTCAAAATAACTATAAAAAAACGTTTTATAATAAACTTAATAATTCTCCATAAAACCTACAAAAACAGGGAAATCAAGGATTTTCGATAAATCGATGATAAAAATAACTCAACTAATAACATAAGAAAAGCTACACTGAATAAGCTCTCGAAATTTTTAAATCCAACAATAAACTAATTATCCGAATTAAAGTCTATGTGGATAAACCATTTGAAAAGGTTGAAACACGTAATTATAAACAGAAAGGCAAATAAAATAGCCTTAATAAACTTAAAGACTACCAGATCAATAATACTAACTTTACTAGTAAAAATAGCTGGGATTTTATATAGAGAAGTGTTAAAAAATTTACCTACGGGTTTGAAAGTAGGAGTTAATGGGAATTCTATATAAATAATATAGGAAAAAAGAGAAAACACTGTTATTGCCTATGAATTATATTATAGGACGTATTAACACTGCAAAATAAAAAGTTGCTATTATTAGGACAACTATCAATTATTATAATAATAAGTTCATTATTCAATGTCCTATTAACAAAGTGTAGGGGCCAAGCGTTAACCCATTTAAATCAAGGTGTACACTGACTAACAGTTTATACAATTAAATTTTACATGTACCGCTTTACTTTGCAATACCATTTGTTACTTCGACCACGATTCGAGTCGAGAACTCGTTGCAACGACTTAAGGCCTATAGGCAAGGCCTACCCCCAGTTGCTTTATTTATACGGGTCTATTAGTTTAATGATTCGTATAAATGTATTTATGTTACGGGCTTAAGCCTTCGTCTACTGCTTGGTCTGCCTTTCAAGGCGTTTATTTGAGCGAGACAAGTCCTTATCCATTCGAGATTAGGTCTGCGTGGCGACGCATAGGTTGAATAGAAACTCTGGTTGATAAACAAGCACGGTATAAACACTTCAAACATTTTTCTCTACATAGCCTTTAATGCAATCCTCTGCCTTAAGTATGGGGGAGATACATACAAAGCTGACAAGGCGTCTGAATCCCTTCGGTTTCCTCGTGATTTGACAAATAGTTGTGAGTAAGTGAGTGTCACCGTGGTGATGATGCTTTACACCTACATATAATAGGAAATTTGCTGCACCGGATCACTCTGTCCCTACTTGTGGCAGTTCTAGGCTACGCGAGGTACAGTGGGCGCCCCATTCCACAAGCGTAACACCACTTATGTCTGCAGGAATCACAAGTTTCGAAGTATCCACACCACCCTAGTCTTCACAAAGTAAAAATTATAAGAGTATCTCGCACGCTCGCACGGGAAGAGACTCATGGCAGCAAGAGCCTCCTCTGTCAGCGGCCCGGCGATCTATCATGATTTACTCCTGGCTGAAAGGATGATTTCGATCAGCCACCAGCCCTGTTCAGGTTGACTTTGTGTGGGGTTGCCTTCCATGATGCATCAGCTTACGGGACACCAACACCAGGTGGCGCAGGCCAACTGCCAAGTTAAGTGACCGCAGACCGCCACCGGACTCTCCGGTCTCACTCACATGGGGACTTCGTCATCCCCAGACGGTCCTAGAACTCACCAACATTCGACCACACGATATGACGAATCGTATGCGACGACACGCCCGCAGTTCTGTCATTGGGCTATCTGAGTGGGAGCTGGACATGTTTGCGGAGCACAGCCCGCCGCGCAGAATGCCAATGCCACTGCATGGCAGGCTGGGGGCTTTGTGCTGCTCGAGAATGGCTACCTGGTGACGTGAACACAGTAAGCAAGCGGTGGGCGGTTTAAGTTCCTCAGACCCATTCTTGAGAACGTCCCACTTTGCTTCTGTCTTTTCCCGAGAAAAGTCTTTCCTTTTGCACCTGTTTTCTCCTTCGTGCGCTACTGTCTTCCGATCAAGCAGGCTTTCGATTCCAAATCACATCACAATCTCCTTCCGCATGGCCATAGCAGGATCCTGCCCGAAGCAAGGCAGCGGCAAATTCTACGTCTGCCAGGGCAACACCACCGAGTTCATCGGCTGCTGCACAGTGGACCCTTGCGCCGACGGCACTGGGGTCTGTCCGTCCATCGACCTTGGCTACACGAGCTTCGACGCTGACAGCTACAGCGACATCCCGAAGCAAGCATGCGTGTCCGCCGGCGACTGGTACACATGTAGAGACACCACCACCGCGTTTATGGGCTGCTGCCTGACAAATCCATGCAAGTATGATGGATGCTTTGGCAGCAACATCACGGCTGCCGCTTTGTCGACCAACACCACCAATGCGGCGCCCTTCATGACCTCGGCCGCCCCGGCAAAGGACAACAAACCGTCGCTCTCGCCAGGCGCAATAGCTGGAATCGCGACCGGAAGTGTCGTGGGAGCGTTGATCCTGGGAATCATAACGTTCGTAGTCTGCAAGCGACACCAGAGGAGGAATGGCCGGCCGAGTGCTGGGCCGTTTGTCACGGTGGCCCACCCAGAGCCAGACGGCAGCGGCACACCTGGCCCATATGTGCCCAGCCCATATCAAGGTATGTATGTGCCCTGGGAGCCGACAGCCCACCCAGTATTGTCTGGTAGCTACGTTCTGACTTGGCCACAGATTCATCGGGCTTCGCAAGTCCCCTGCCGCAGTATGGGCCCGGCGGCGGCTTCGGTCTCGACAAGTTCGGACATGCGCAGTTCCCAGGACAGATACCACGTCAGGATCTACGCCCTTCCTCCCTCGCTCCGTCGTGGCTTTCCGGAACGACGACCGACAATCGCCACGGTCACAGTCCCCTCCCGTCTGTGAGCTCGTTGGGCAGCAGCCAAGGAGGCCTACACTTTGTTCACAGCCAACAGCGACCGTTGCAGCAACTGAATACCGTGTCTGAGATGGAGAACACACAGGTCGCCCGTTCAACGTCAGAACTTCCAGGCTCAGGCGTTGTGGGGCGGAGCTGATGAGGGTGATGTCTACGAAATAGGATACTGTACACTAAGTTAGCGTTGAATTGGAGGGTCTACGACAAGGCAATGGAGTTGACTGCCGTTCACTATGTAGATGGCAGCGCCAGGTAATCGAAGATTCATCGTCCACTACGCTGAGAAGCTTCAAGCTTCACTCGATCATCCCAAGAATCGGCTCACGCACTCCTTGCCATCTTCCACGACCTTTTCACCCGTGGTAAATTTCTTACCGGTGGCCAATTGTGTCCTCGTAATCTGAATGTGAGAATTATAATTTGCTTTCAAGACAGCTCTCCACAACTCTTGGTAGACCACAGAGGTCTTAGGCGTTCAGACGACGAGAATAGTCATGTAATATCACGCTTGTGTCGTATTTTCTTGTGAAGCATGGTTGATTCATTTTTAGCAATATTATGAAGTTTCGTCAAATGGCATTGCCAGTCACAAAATCTTTTTTATGGCGTGACTGTAGCTAATCACTAATAATAATAAAAATGATAATAAAACAAGGCCGTTGCTATGGTACTGCAATTTATGAAGAGAAATCCTCATAATGATGGTGTGTAAAATGGATTTTATAGTGGTAAAGAAAACGAATCGTAATTTAGTCCGTACTGTTGGCTGTATTACATACATACAATATCAGTTGCACTGCGTTAATGACCTCTGCCGCCACGTCATGAGAGCCATGGGCATGGCTGGCTCATGGCGTGGCCCATGGCCGGCTATAGCCACGCCATGTGGATATTTCTTCATGGCTAATCCAGCTATAACCACGCCATAAGGATTTTCCTTCATAGTCGGTCATGGCCACGCTATAAGGACTTTTTTCTATGGCCGACTACGTTATAACTACGTTAGAAAGGTTTTTTTTATAGCTTTTTTAATATATGCTATAAAGTTTTTTATTTTATTTTAGAAAAACCTTCTCATATAAATTCGAGGTTTATAACCCATATATAGTTGATCAATAGTAGGATATAACTACGCTACAAGGATTTGTTTTTAACCAGTTACGTTATAAATATTCTCTGTGGTTAATTTAATGATTATTACATTATAAATGCTTTTCTATAGTTGATTATAGTTATATTGTAAGGATTCTTTTTGTATATCTAGCTATAACCACGTTATCAGAATTTTAAATCATAATATATAACTTTGACATGGTAGTTAGACGCCTCGTAAATTACAAATTCAAGTTTTAGTGGTTATTATTTCAAATAATTACGTTATTAACTAGAGGTATGAATACTATATTTACGATTTTAAGAGATAGTGCTAGTTCATTATAAAAATAAATCAATAACATTGATAATGTATAAGTCATAGTTAATTTTTTTTCTGCATGACTAATTCACTATAATTTAATACTAAATTGTTTCTTTCTGAAATGAAGGTGTAAATAAAATTAATACAAAGTTAAACTTTTGGTATGAAATGCAACTAAACCTTCAACGTTATAATATAACTGAAGTAAGAAAAAAATGAAATATTTTAATATGATGATTGTATACTTCACATGATTCTATATATTTCTTTTTGGTTTCTAAACATTTTATATCACTAATTTATTTAAACACATTTTTTTAAAAAAAACCCATATATTCTACATAATGAAACTTTCAAGATGGATTAATCATAAAATATGTTACGTGTGTTATTGTCACCTTCACCGTTTTGAAACGTAAATAATACAAATTGTTTAAGGTAAAGCAAATTGTTAATGAAACTAAATTCATTTTAACCATCATATAATATTTCTATATTGGAATAGTAGTAATTGCAGTGTAATATGTCAACTTTACTTATAGTAAAGTTGACTATACTAACTGCAAGTTGAGTGTATTGTTTTGTGTGGGCGTACTATATTGGCTGTCAGTTAAGTACAGTACGCGCCCACTTCATACTAGGGTACGAACTAAGCAATAAACCATACAAATTACTGTGTAGACTGGCGAGTGGTCTAGTGAACCTAAAACAATACATCCACCATCTGACCACGCAATACTACTATTACTTTGACTAATCGAATCGATAACGTTATAATGTGTAAAGCTCTACCAATACTAATTAGTACGTATTAGATTAAGCACAAATTAACCAAGTAGAAGAAGAGCTACTTTCTAATTACATTATACGTTATCGTTAGGGTAGAGGAAAGATTCTAACGAAGGTCCTTTACTATTGTATCAGTCTCTACAGCAGTACGTAAAAAAGACCTTTGGGCTACGCCAGTCTTTACGGTAGACTAAAAGTAGCAATGGTATTGCTATTGAAAAAACCAAAAAATCTTTACTAGAAATCCTTTTTGAAAAGAGTTAAGATTAACCACTAAAAATTTTAAACAAAAAGTTGGTAAACAGCTAAGTTAGTACTACTACGGGTACTACTATTGCAAAAACGATGAATTTCTATGGCCAAATAACGAACGATCTTCGATCTTACCTTTTATATCAAACTTTTACCCAAATACC
This sequence comes from Anisogramma anomala, assembly GCA_038502455.1. NCBI lineage: Eukaryota > Fungi > Ascomycota > Sordariomycetes > Diaporthales > Gnomoniaceae > Anisogramma > Anisogramma anomala. The sequence goes on along the minus strand of JASMMZ010000012.1, from coordinate 6,217,033 downwards.
AAGTTTATTACCCTTTACTTTACTCTTTTCACTTCCTTTACGCCAATTCAATCGCCATATCTGCTGCCCTATGCGAAAACACTAAAAATCACTAAGTCGCGCCGAAAAAAAAAAAAAAAAAAAAAAAAAAAAAAAAAAAAAAAAAAAAAAAAAAAAAAAAAAAAAAAAAAAAAAAAAAAAAAAAAAAAAAAAAAAAAAAAAAAAAAAAAAAAAAAAAAAAAAAAAAAAAAAAAAAAAAAAAAAAAAAAAAAAAAAAAAAAAGCCATGCTACGCGACTTCACATTGAATCGCCAAATCTTTACAACATAAGTTACCAAGTTTTATATAAGCCAAAACCTCAGAATAACACCTACCCCAAAACTCTAGAAAGGGATTAAAACCTTCTAATCCCTCCTTTTAAAGTAATACGATAAAGATTATTAGGGGCTAAATTTCGATGAAAACTCAAACAAACAATACCTATTCAACTTCGTCAACCACTTCATCGTCGAGTAAAACGGCGGCGAAAAACTGAACTGCGGCGACAATACTTTTCGCAAATACCATAGATTCTTCGAAGAATGGATTATTAACATATGGAAAAAGATCTCAAAAGGTATCAAATCCAAATTAAAAGAGGAACCTTAATGATTAGTAATCTAGATACTAAAGGAAAGCTTTACCAAACTAGCAAAGACCTTTTTCAAGTTAGCTTAACGTAAGGAACAACCTTAAAACTTACGATTTAAAGGAAAGCGTATTAAGAAACTTCAACGCTCTTATATAAATTCAAAAGGACCCCCTAACCCCCAATTAAGTTAAGCCCATTTACGAGTTAATTATGAAAAACGTATTGATTTACTCAATAATCTAACACCACCACGTAATAACGCGAAGTATGGTTTTAACAAAGGCAAGGTATATAAAGTAACGGCCATCAACGCGGCAAAACAAATTAAAGTTGGTGCTTTATACCATTTTATTAAATAAAACCGTCAGGTTCCTCAAAAACTTCAAGTATATATTACCCCCCAACCCTTTTATTTAAATCGCTAAACCCCTGAAAAACCCTTTTACGGCTGGTTCATCTATACACACCAACTAATTACAGGTCATATCATAGGAGTTTACTCCTCGAGTTAGGCGACTGGCAATTACCCTTAATATAGTAGCTCGAAGGCTTCAAAACTTTAACTGCTAGGAAATACTAATAAAAATTAAAATGATTATTGCAACCTACCCCCAAACCCTTTCAAAATAATTATTATAAATTACAAGGTTTTTATAGATTTCGCCAAAAATATAAAACGATATAAAAATTATAAAGGAAAGCTTTATAACCTCCTCAACATGAAGATAATACCATTTTTAAACATTTATAAGTAGAGAGAGGTTCCTCCTTCTGATTTTCACTTATTATTCCCCGAAATAATTACAAGGCACGTTAAAGACTATTACCTAACCTTTATAATCTAAGAAACCACTTTCTGCAAAGTTTACTATGGTATAAGAAGCTATTTCGAATATGACTTCCACCTTACTCAATACTATACAAATTAAGCCACTAAGAGGTAAATTACGATAATAACAAAAAAAGATAAAACACTAATATACGTGCTCAATCAGATACTTAACAAGTTAATATTATACTGAAAGGTAATGAGAAAAGGCTATGTTGGCGAAGCCACACTTCGCGAGTAGGTACGAGAAGATATTACGAGCATTAACGAGTTTAAAAACGTTTTATAACGCTCAAATGCTACTTATAAACGAATTTTTCAATAATTATGTTCCTCGCTCGTAACCTTAATAACATATATACCATACTCATTTAATATATACTCCTAAGCTGGCGACTTTCGTAACATAAATGAAGAAAAACATACGGTAATTAATTACGTTGACCGTAAATACGGTTATAAACGCTCCTAATACCTAAGATCTGACCTAATGAACTTAGATTGAAAATAATAGCTATGTTTACACTAATGAAGTTTAAACTCAAAAGGACTTATAAAATGTAAGAATTAACGTTATAATAATAACAAAAGATATTAAATTAATAGCCAATTGAACTATTACGTAACATGTTAACCCCTTGCCGAACGTAACAATAAAAAGGTAATATACCACATTTTATACCCTACTACTTTCCAACAAAACTACTTAGATCGTATCACAAACTTTGAGTGCGACAAGGTAATTAACGATAATAATACCCTTAAACAAATTAAGTGACATTAAAATACTACTCCTAACGCAACTTAATAATTAGCTGATTATACCCGTTTATATAGTTTAAGCTATAAGAACTTTTACCTTTACCTTAACCAAACCCCTAACCCTTTATATGCTTTTAAACGTTGCGATTATTACATGGATTACACGATTTAAGTTATTATGCCAGACATAAGGAAAACAAGGTACTCAATAGGAGATTATTTGTAATAAGTATTGTTATGAAGGGAAAATATTACGACTACTAAAATCAATCGTTACGATTCTGTTATGGACTTAGGTCATATGCCATTGAGTCTATAGGTTACGTGATTGTGTACGTAATGGGATATGCAATACCTGGTCTGGGTTTGGTCCAGACGCGGACTGGGCGCAATCCATATACGGCACGTAAGAGGGCACATAACGGGTTAGGCACTGGCCAAACCTATAAGTCTTATACAAAAAGCTACTATAGCCTCTTTTGGTCTTCCGGCTATACCTTAATGGTAAACCCCAATTATTATTTACTTACCTTATTATCGTAGGTCGGATTATAATATATTATTAAGGGGTTTTTCATATTTTCGACGAAATATTAATTATCATAAACAAATTGATAGGAAATATTAATAATTTTATGTTATACTTTAGCGTTATCGGAAAAGATAAGCTGTCGGCAAATACTTTATCCCCTACCTTGATAAATATATTTTCTACCCCTTTGAAGTTGACTTGAACTGTTGATATTACTATATACCCTTATAGATTGTATACATAGACCAAATAGCAGTGCACTGTATTTCAGGGTGCACGGTAACGTGTCACGCTGCAGGCTGCACTCTTGCAAGACGCAAAGTGCATCATGTATGAGTCGGTCTTGAATGGCTATTTCAGACCGACGGTAATGTGTAGATCGGTTTGAAAGGAGTATTCTAGAGTGATACACTCTGGGCGAGGGCTTATAAGCCCTCACCTATAGCGTACACCTCTGGATATTTCTTCTTAACTTATTAAAATCTTACTAATACTAATGAGTAGCCAACTCGATCGACCATAAACAGCTTAAGGAAGAAAAGACAAACACAAGTTAAATACCTATAGCGGGATGTTATAACGGTCTCAACTATTTATACTTTAACACTTCGTTTTTATAAGAATTACTCGCCGACGTATACAAAGATTGTAAAAACTAAGTAACTTAAAAATGAAAACTTTAATATGATATCATTAACCCTTATTTAACGCTTTATCTGTTAAAAACACCATTACGCTACTGTTAACCCTTATTTAGCGTTTTGATGTACCCGCTCACTTTTTGAAGAGCGTCCTATCATGTACCAGGTTACATAAACCAAAAACCACCAAGTTTTGGAACCCTTCATTAGGATCCATCTGATTTTTTTTTTACGAACCACTTATTTTAGAAAACTACAATCGGTTACACATAAATAAACAACTTGACCGCCCCACTAAGATCGGTTATACTCCAAGTAACCAACCAACTCCCTTTATTAAGTTTTGTTACGGCACGTTAATACGGACAGACTACTGTACCCCGAAGTACACAACAATTAGACATTTACCTTATATTGCCAAATTTCCCATATCCTCCCTATTTCGTTTTAAGTTTTGTCCACGTTCACCTTATATTTTTTCAATTTAGTATCTATAAAGTCCTAAATTTTCCTAACCGCTTAACTAGTATAATACTACTAATGCTAACAAAACTCATTTGAAACAATTAAATGATTTATAATTACACCATATTTATATATCGTTTGAAATTTATTCGTATTAACAAGCTTTAATAAACATTATTACGACCGTTTCAATGAATTCATTAGCTTTATATTCGCCAAACTACCCCAATCTTTAATCATACCCAAATATATTACGAAATCACCACACTTTCGCGCATAGATCAAACGCCCCAATATAATCGTAGCTATGGCCCCAAATACAATAACACTAAAGAAAGCTAACGTTTCCTTTAATATATTAGTTAAACCTAGAGGAATTAAAAAAACACCATACTATAGAAAATCGACTTGCGCTTTTGAGATAACACTATCGATTTACTAGTTAAGGAATTAAAGCCCTATATCGTAAATACATATGTCTTAACCGCTATATACCTTTAATAGAGGGAATAAATCTAAAGCTCTAACTTATTAGACGGATTATATAATAATTTCTCGGTTTAGACGTTAGAAATATAGTAAAGGGTAAATCTTACTATTACTAAAGTTTTACGAATCCAATTATAAACCAAAGAAATTAATACCTTGGGGGTAAGAATAGGCGCTTTATCAAGACCTTATTCGAAATAGTATAATTTACCGATATACCAGACTAAAAGGATTAAGATTTGTATCTTACAGACTTTATAAAAAGGTATTACCTTATGGAGCCAAAAAAAACTAGTATTAAAACGAAGAGGACTACATGTAAAACGGCATAATTCTATGCCTTAAGCTAAAAACAAGAACTACGAGGAAGAAAAACGCTTACGATTCTTATTTACTAGACAAATACAATATATCCCTATACCGGCTTATATCGTAACGTAAAACCAAATACTAAACCACCTCCTAAACATAGAAAATAACACAACCAACTAAAATAGAGTTGGTAGAAACGTGAAAAATAACCCGACCATCTATAACGGAGTCGACCGAAATATATAAAATAAACCGACCAGCTATAGTAAAGTTGGCTGAAACGGAAAAAAACAACCCGCCCCAGAAATCGACAATCAGCCGAAGTATAAAAAACAACCCGACCTAGGATATAATAAGCAACGTAAAACGCTAATACGTACTATACGAACCAATATATTTTAACTACAACCCTTACCGAGACTTTCTACCATATTTTTTTTCCCACAGATAAAAACGATTTTGCGAAGTTAACCAATTTTATTAAGTAATGAAATAGGGATGATAATTATAACGATGAACCAAACGATGTATTAAATAATAAGATACGCGTTAAACTTGAGATATATAAAAAACTAAATATTAAACTATTATAATTTTGCGTTATGTTACCTAGTATACTTTCCGGATAAGTTAAGGAATAGTATATATACTACCTTATATAAGTAAATATATTCGTGAATCATTATAATCGCCTTAAATTCCACTTTAACATTGAGATTAACTACAAGTTATACAATGAGAATTAAACTAAAATGACGTGGAAATCTGTAAAAAAACAATAGGAAAATGTCGATAAAAATTCATAGGAAATCCTTATCACCTTATTAATAAAGTTCCGAAAGTATTGAATAGATTTCGGACTTAAATATAAAGGCGAAAAACTATTTATTTAAGTAATAATGAAAACTTGCCATAAAAACTCGGATTTCAACTTTATACTTTTTAAATTAAGAAAGGATTTGAAAGATTTCAATATAAGCTTTAAAATATCGTTCGAAACATTTATACGCCGATAAGTAAGCCTTGAATTAATATTTGTAATTAATAATATTAAAAGCGAAATCCGAATTACCAAAAAAAACTTTACCAAAATAATCCACTATATTGTAAGACAGAAATTTAAGGTTTACCCGAGAAAAAATAATGATTTAAAATACATATATTAAAGAGGAAATCCTGAAGGTAAAAGATAGGGACGTTTGTTCGAAAATGAAAGAAATATATCAAAACCATAATAATACCTACGAAAAGATATACGATGCCTTATAAATTTACAAAAGCAGTATATCATATACGGTAAAGTCGGTTACTGGTATATAAACAACCTCGCTTACACGTATATTCAAATTAAACGTGAATTTTAAGCCGAATGTAATTTTGAAAATCGGATTAAAGCCAACTTTACAAAATACGTAGCTCAATACGAAGGTATAAATAACGAACTCGATATATACCCTTACGAAAATACATTTTAAAGAAAAGACTGTAAATAAAATAATACCTACTTATTAGCCTACAACGATAAAAACGCCTAATGTATCTTTACCGGCTTATAAAATACCTCATTTTTATATATTATAGGCCTATATTACGTAAACGAAGTATTCAACGCTAATATAATGTCATAATTTACCCTTTTTAACAAATACAAAACCATATTTCAAGGCATTATACCTAATATTAATGTAACCGAGATTTCGACAGCCGAAACGATAATTCGATATACTTACAACAAAATTTCTGAAGTTTCAGCTAAACCAAATAAAAAAACACCGAAAGGTCCTATTTAGTAAAGATAAAACGACGTCGTTCGGAACGGTCATTGTAAATACGCGTTTCGAACCGATTAACTTTTACGCAATGGATTTTCAAACGCTATTTTTACTTTTATTAACTAATATAAGTAAGTTTGAAATTAAGGTCCGAAATACAATCAATTAACTTATCCGCGTTTTGAATAATATATCTGCATTGCTTAAACTTAAATTCGGCTATTTATAATTCTTCCCGAAAATGCATATAATTAAAGCTACTTAATTAACTTAGCTAAAATTACAAGCTTCACACCGACAATTTGAACACCTAATTATAAAACGCCTTTTACGTTTGCTTTAAGTCGCAGGCTACGCAAATATAGGGGAAAACGTACTCAAAGCTATCGAAAAGTTCTGCTATAAATGTCAGCTTCATTTATAGGCCTTATAACATTTTAAATTCTACCTTCAAAACGATATAAACTTTAACTATAAAGTAATTATTTAATATTATATACCTAAATAATTAACCGATTCTTTATATCATTAATATGGTTATATTATTTCAAGCCGTTAAGTTTACATGCAACGTTTTTACTTTAAACTATTGAGACGTTGTAACTAATTATTCGTTAAAAGTTTACCTCAGGTTTTCAATTAAATCACGTACGAAGCCGACACAGTTTTCAATTTTACCGAATAACGTATGAAATCTTGGAAAACCGGTAACTAATACAAACAAATCCTATTAAAAACTATATGAGGTATTAGGAAATGTAAACAAATTATAAACCACTAAAAACAATGTATATAGTATTGGCAAAAAAACTAAAAGGTATTGATTTTAAAAAATCCATCCTTTAAATAACGTTTAATGCTGTTAATAATACTTTTAACTCAAATAAGCTTATTGTTATGACCCAACATCTGCAGGGCGCACCAGCGGCGGCCCCGCAGCAGATAACGAAGGAAATCGGTTGGACACAGCCTCTCGGCAGGCACCAGGGATCCACAACAGACACACCGTACACAAGGGTTAGGGTCAGCATGGTGTGAGACTCGATGGACTCGGTATCGAGCCAGTCGAGCCTACACTGAAGACGTATGAAGGCGCGGATATATAAGGACACTTTCATTACCAAGATAGATAGTATTTCCTTCATAGCTCTTCAGTTGTCAATCTAAGTATTCAGTCTACCCTGAATAGCCTCACGGCTTCTGATCATCACTCGCACGAACACAGTCTTGATATTGCACCTTTTGTTACCTCTGCTACCTTACTGTTAACATAAACCCTCTGACACCTTCTACATACTCACGGGTATTTAGTGTGATCATTACATCAATCTAAGTATTCAGTCTACCCTGAATAGCCTCACGGCTTCTGATCATCACTCGCACGAATACAGTCTTGATATTGCACCTTTTGTTACCTCTGCTACCTTACTGCTAACATAAACCCTCTGGACACCTTCTACATACTCACGGGTATTTAGTGTGATCATTATACTTATCCTTACGTTCATTATCTTTAATACCTACCCGAAAATCAATATAACTTTTGACCTATTATTATCTATGATATAAAAGACTAATACTATAAATAAAGCTATAATGGTCTTACGTTTACTACGAATAAAAAATAATGTATCCAGAGCGTTAGTCACAAGGAATAACCTATGTAAAACCAGCGTATTAGACCTATTATTACAATTAGAATTTTTAGTTTGAAAAACGAAAGATAGATAAACTGGCCCTTAAAAGATTAACGGATTTAGGAGCCATGACGTACTTGTAAACTTATTGAACGAAACGACTTCGTTTCGTTGAACAATAATACAGAAATATAAAGAAAAGGTAAAAAGAAACGGCCTGAAAGCGTAAAACGAGTAAAACCGCTTACAAAATATCACCTAGGACGACAAATTTAAACCAACCTTAGCTTTAACCTTATTCCTAAAACGCGAATCTAACCTGACTACGTTAAATGAAATCGGCCTATTTATACCAAACTCGCTAAAGCCTCGACGCCGAAAACAACCCCTTGGCTTTAAAATTTAAAAACGCCTCAGGAACTTTATTACGGACTTCTTTATTACGTAAAAGCAAATAACAAACTATAAACTTAGCCTAAGGCTCCACTGCGAAAATATTATTACCATCTCAAATGCCCTATTTGTATAATTTACCCAAATAGAAATCTTAACCATTATTAAATAAAGCGTATTTCTCTTTAAACGCTTTAACCTAGCGGTTTAAGACTTTTATAAAATCTTTTTAACCCGCCTTATTTACAAAATTGGAGATAAAACCGAAACGTTTTATAAAAAGACTCGCCTAGTTATAAAATGTTAGAATAATAAAGATAAAAATGATATTGTAACTTAATCACTTATATTACAACAGGTTAATTATCCTCTAATTTTCATATTTGTGGTTTCCCTTAAGAATTCATATAATTTACATATTAAATTTTGCGATATAACGAAAACTTACACCTAATTCAAAAAATGGTGAAAACGACGGATTTACATCGATATACCCAAAAACCTTAGGTATCATTACCCACCTAAAACGATTTTACGTATTTTAAAATCATTTTACGGCTTAGTCAAAGCTAGTATTTATTAGTACAACACTTATTAAAGGTACTATAAAAAACAGTTCGGAATAACCAACTTTACTTTCGACCCGTGCCTTCTAGTATTAATAGCCCGCTTAAAAGGCTTTATATTGACGGATATATAAATAAACTATACTTCAACTTTATATAATTCCTCGTTTTCCGTGTTAAGAAAAAGGAAACTTTAAAAATCTGGCTTAAAAGCAAAATCTAAAACGTTTCTAACAAAAAATAACGTAATCTACTTTAATAATATTACGATTATCTTTCGAAACGGCACTTTAATCAATATATAAAAGGGGCAGTAAAGAAAAATTACCCTCGTTACGTTAAATAACGTAAAACGAGCCGATGAATATAAATATTAACGTATGTGCGATGTTTAAGTTACCTTTATAACATAATTAAAAGTAACATTTCACCTTTTAATCGCTGTATGATACCAAACCAAGTTAACGAACGATATATATAAAGTATTGAACAAACTTTTTTCGTAATAAATATATAATTTAAAACGCGACTTGTAATTTATATTATTGAATATACGTATTATAAAGCGAATTATTTTTACTAACAGATTTTTCGTTAATAATAGCGATTGAAACTAATAAATCGGTTTCGTCCTGGTTTTCGGTAACTAAACACTGGCCCGAAACGGTTTTACGCTTCGAGAAAATATAATTTATTAAAACTTTACCAAATGTAAAAGGGTTACGCGAAACTTTCTAGCTTTAAAAATTTATACCATAATTAAAGGCTTCGATTCGGGTATTACTATAACGATAATGGTCCGAATAATTATTTTTAACATTAATTTATACCCTAATTTTTTATTGTATATATTAACTCTTTTTTTTTTTACGAATACCTAGTCAAATTAGGTATTATAAACTAGAAAAACATTTAATAATCGATATTATAGCTTTACGCGAGTCGTATAAACTCCGTAAAATCGAGGAAATAACATAAATTAACGGAAAATCCAACTTAATAGATACGATAACCAAAATTACACCGAACGGAATATTAAAAATACTTATATCGATAAGTACATTATTTATTAGGGTTGTTAACAAGGTTTTACGACCTTAATAAATTAATTAATCATTAAATCGGCTCGTTTTTTACCGATCGCGTATTTTACCTTTATTAGATATAATTATTCGTACCGATTTTCGTTTTATTTTACCCTTTATTTAATTTTATAGTATCTCGTTAATTCTGGAATATTACCTTTTTTTGGTTTACATTTTATATTAGGTTTAATACTTTTAATATTTGTGTAGAAAAAGTTGTAAAATTACTATATAATGTATTACATTTTGGTCGGATACGCTGGCCCAGTCGAAAAGTTATTTATTTACTATTAAAGGGAAAGGGCGACGTCTTCGTATCCTTACTATCCCTTTCGTTTCATTTCCCCTTTATATTAATATTATTGTTATTACCGTTCACGATATTATTAACTATAACGAGACTATAACCCTATACCTTATTAGTTATATTTTTAGGTAAAAGTATAAGGGATGGAGTACCCTTTTCGCAACGACGTGCGCTAACGTCGTTAAACTCGCTTATATAATATATATGTAGACCTCATTTTTAAGTGAAGACGGCGATTAGTATTTCTCTAGTCCGCCGGTTAACTTTTATTACTAATTAACATCGGTTTGTTTTAATCATTTACAGCGATTTTTTTTCTAATCGCTTTAAATAAGTGTTTTTATTAAATAATATTTTTACGGCTCGATTGGAATTTAGCAAAGATTTGGCGGGCAGGTAATACGGCTTCGGCTTACAGCCCTAAAATTACTGGAACGGAGGCATACGAGTTATTAATCCGTTTGTAACGATAGTAACATGCCAAACGACTTTAATTTTCGTAGTAATCGCCAATAAATTTACCCGCGGTCGCAAACGCGATACACGATACGTAAGACGTATCTATTAACGGCTTAAAGTTACAGACCTGGATACATCGTTTTAATACTTAATATGTTTAAAAAAACCTTATAACATACCTTAACGATACGAAGATGTCAATGGTGGAGGAAATTCGCCATGTATTTCTTATTTACTAAAAAGGGGGTCAAAATGTATAAACGGGAAAACTAAAATATACATACTTTAACGTAATTACGCTAGGTTACGTTTATAGCGTAAAAAGGTTTTCACGGGCAGTAGGGTTTTTACTCGTGGAAAGAGAATGATGTTTATAACCTTAGGAAACCCTTACTCTTCCCCTTAGGAGCTTGGAAAAGGGGAAGAAAAAGGGGGTGAAGGGGGCGTAACGACGGTGGGAAAAGCAGCGGCGAAAGGGGTAACGGCAAAAGGGCTTAGCGGTATAGCGGTAAGCAAAGTAACGGAGACTGGCGACGTAATGGCGATAAAGAAGATTTCGCCCGACGAAGGCGGATTATTATTATTAGTGGTAGTAATGGTAAACGTAACAGTAGCTATAGCAGCGGAGGTGGCAGTGGCGGCGGCGCGTTGCCACTCACGCGTTAAACGACGCCTTATAGTACGGTTTTAACGCGGCATTCATTCGGGAAAATAGGTTAGTATATATATGAATCAAGTAACCTATATATTAAAGCGGCTTGATTAAATTAAATAAGTTAAAAGTTCAATTAAAATAGGGACTTATATTGGTTCAAATTACACGCCTTTAAAAAAAGAAAAAAAAAAGGAAGTCTTACTTAAAACGATAACGATTTATCTTTTTATATTAATCTATTATATAATTACGCAAATACCCCTACGTAATTACCCTTACGTAATTACCACCGTATAATTACCCCTATTAAAAATAATCAAAAACGCTATTATTAACTATATCGTTTTTATTTCACTATACGAATTAGACCCAAATTAAAATTATTACCTCGGCTAAAATTTATTAATTTTAACCGAACTTATTAATTTGGACATTTTACTATTGATACGATAAATAACACTATTACTACGGAAACTAATTATTTAGATCTCCTACAATTAATACGGCAACAACTCTATTATTATGGAAGCTGCTAATTCGGACCTATTACAATTAATATTATATATAACACTATTACTATTAGGCTATAGGTACAAATTATAGAAGGAAAAAAGAAAAGATTACCTGTATGGATATTACTATATACCCTTATAAATAGTATATATAAACTAAATAACAGTATATTGTATTATAGGGTACACTCTTACAAAGTGTATAGTAATGTGTCATGTTACAGGCTACACTTTTGTAAAACGTAAAGTGTATTATGTATAGATCGTTCTGAAATGCTTATTTCAAACCGACGGAAATACGTGGATCGGTTTGGAAGGAGTATTTCAGAGTGATACGCTTTAGGCGAAAGCTTATAAGCCTTCACCTGTAGCGTACACCTCTGGATGCTTCTTCTTAACTTATTAACATCTTACTTTATACTACAACTACTAATCATTCTGATTACTCTTAAAAGACCTTATGTTAATATGAAGATTATAGGCTTGAGATCTTACTGACATGAACCGATATATCTCGTTTATAGGATATTATAAGTTACATCGCTTCTATTATAAAGTAAATATACTAACCAGGTTAATAAATTTTTGTTTTCTACCTTACATTTGATTTAGCTTAAGTCGTAACTAAAATAAAATAATCTAAAATCGATTTAATGTTAACTTGTATTGGTTTTCTAACGTTTTAGGGTAGGCGAAAACAATATAATTCACCATAATTCAACGGATTTGCTTATATATTGGTGGCAACATGCCCAACGATCGAATTTATTATAAAGGAAGATAAAATACGAATTAGAACAGATCAGTACACGTTTTTGTACATATAGGGTTATTATACGTCGGCAATAAAGTACGTTATTACGGTGCATTATGATGTCAATAGATATAAAGATATGTACTATGTAAATAAGTTTTTAAACTATTTTAAGAATGTTTTTTATGACCCTCATCGCGCGGATGAAACTTTAGTTGAGTTGAAGGAATTGCATTAAGCGATAAAAACCTATGGGTACTATTTTTTATGAGGTTTGAAATATTATTAACTTAAAGCGGCGAATTAAATTAGCTTTCAGCCGTAAAATATAATGAGGCACATTTTCGCGTATCTCTATGCATTAGCGACAAATTTATTATAGTAAGCGTAAGCTGGGTAGATTATATAATAATCTTAACAAAGTATTATAAGGTTGCAGATGAATTAGAATTGTTAAACTTGAAACGACGTTTTATTCAACAATTATTGGGACCTGTATAGGTATAACAGCCGAATAAAAATATAATTATAACGGGAATTTATATCTTTCAGGTGTCTTTATTAAAGGGTTGCGGTAATTACGGCTAATTATATTAACAAACCCGTTCAATATAGGTTTAGAACTAAGGACATAAGGCAAAGTAAATAACGGTAAAAGAACACCGGGTTGGGAAAATTACAGGGTATTACTTACGTTGTGGTTCAATGGACTATTATTAACGTAGTTACCGACTTCGTCTGATATTGCCTCCGAAGTAGGTATATACGGTCTAAGTTGAAAATGTAAATAAAATTTTCCTACTAATGACGACAGAGAAAGTTTAACTCTTAAATATAATTTCGTTTAAAAATTACTTAACTTTAATGTTGTAATTACAAAATCAAGTTAAAAGGAATTTATCTTAATTAAAACAAGTATAAATAAAGATTTATTTCTCATCTTCATATTCTTAATAGTATTTATTTTTTTAAATATTGAAGTTGATTTCAGATATTAGTACCATTACATTATAAGTAAGGATTTGGTATAACGGTTAACAATGAAATTAATTCGTTTATTATATTTTCGGAATTTGGGTACGATATTAAGGTTACGGAAGAATACGTATATTAGCTAAATAGCCGAATTTCATATGAATATCAATAAATAGTCGAGTCCGATATTAATATATGTTATTTCTGGAATAACGCGGGATATAAGTTTTGAGATACTTTAAGTATAATATTAACAGGTAATCCTTAATGTTAACGGTAATCGTTTAATAATTTATAATTAAAGAGGATTAGTTATTAATACTATAACAATACACCTTAGGTTAGGGGATATACAAGGAGTTATAAGATCAGTTTTTTATTAATTTAGTAATCCATCTTTAACGGATAGCACAATTTACGGGGGATTATTCATGATCAACTTTTATTATAAGCTTTGGCAAGATAACGCGGATTTTGTAAATGAAGGCACCGACTATTATAGAAAAGGAAAAAGATTAATTAATTTTTTTATTAAAATTAGTAAAGTTACGCGATTATATAATGAGGATAAGGCTGTAACATTACCATTATATAAGAAAAAAATCGATTATTATATTTACATTGAATCAAACGAAGATAATTCTTTACCAAAACGACTATAAGGATTATTATGGTCGATATTACAAGATTAACTTTTCGAATTCAAACGCTAAAATACGAAATTTGTAAATAAGGTTTAGATTTAGGCGAGTTTTTCATCGGCTATGGTACCAGTATTACTAATTTTTAAATAGGAAGGAGAATAACGGTTTCATATCAATTAACGTGTATTAAATAAAATTACTAAATAGGATCGTTTTCTCTTACCTTTAATTAAGGAAAAATCATACGAGTTATCGAAATTAACCTAAATTACGAAGTTAAATATTTAAACGGCGTTTTACCGTATTCGGGTTATACCCGGATAGGAAAAATTAGAGTCATTTCGTAAACGTTTCGGGTTATTCAAATGGTTGGTTATTTCCTTTGGGTTAACAAAAACATCGGCGACGTTTGAATGGTATATTAATTATGTAATGGCAAATGTTTTGAATAATTTCATTATAACTTTCCTGAACGACTTTTTGGTTTTTTTTCCGGTACCAAATAAGAATTTATAGCAAAAATGTGCGTGGTTTTAAAACGCCTTTGTAATAATAAATTAAACTTAAACTTAAAAACCTGTAACTTCTTAGTTAAAAAGAGAAAGTATTTGAGTTTTATCGTAACGATTAATTTCGGTATTGAGGTTAACCTCAAAAAAGTTCAGATAATACGCGAATGCAAGTTTTTACGTATTATTTGAAAAGTTCAAAGTTTTTTAGATCCTATGAACTTTCATCGGGATTTTATTAGTAATTTATCTGATTTAATTAATCATCTCGTTCGATTAACGAAATGATCAATTCGTTAGGCTTAGATAAAAAAGGAAAAATATATATTTTAAACGTTAAAAATTCCTTTATTATAGCCGCAATTTTGGTACACTAGGACCCGAATCGGCTAACGGTAGTGAAAATCGATTATTTGGAAACGGCGGTAGAAGTATGTTTATAGTAAAGGGACAAAGATAATATTTTAAATCCAATAACTTATTATTTTACACGATGAATTGACGCGAAGAATAATTACATCATTTACGACAAAAAGGTTTTCACAGTGGTATTTTGTTTAAAGTCGTGGTTTTCGAAATTACATAATGTTCGTAATCTATTTAAGATTTCAACGAATTATAAAAGATTGGAATATTTATCCTTACCACGTTTGATTTCGGAACGCGAGGTTAAATAGTTCGAAATTGTTTCACTTTTCCAATGTTACTTGCGATACCAACCTATAACCTAAAACGTCTGCCTAAATATACTAATCCGCAAATTTTGAAACAAACCTGAAGTTAAAGAACGCCACTTACAAGTCTTTTAGCTTATTTTTATTGTTACGCTAAATATAACAGTAATAAACTTATATATTATGAGAACGTATATTGCGGCTGAATATAGAAAAATATGTAATAAAATGGAAACCTGCTTATTCAATTATGATAATATACGTTTCGGGAAAAATTCGGAGAATTTTGAGGTATTCATATTAACGGGATTGTTCCGGGCTCAGCATGCGCCCGGATCGTTAACCGGAATAATGCCGGGGGATACTGAGACGCCGGTGGTTGTAATATCGTTACGAGCGCAGCCCATGTTAAACTCATTAACTTCATTAACGTCGAATTATTACATTATTTTCGGGTTGGATACCCTAGCGAAATTGTGAAACTAAAAAGTAATAAACGAGTTATTATATAAAATTCGCTTATTAACGGTTTCCGAAAACGTTAAACGCTTTCCGACCGAGCTAAGATGTTCGGTATAAATTAAGAATTATAAAATTCATTTACGGGGTACGTTATGCTACCGTAATTGATTATAATTTTCCAATTACAAATTATTAACAACGAAAATCTTATAATGAATTGACGATTCACCTATTATAGATTATCCGGATAAAAACGTTTTATTTCAACTTTTTTAATAGAATTACTATTGAAAGGAAATAATCATAAATATTCGATACTTACATTGAATATATACGTAATATAATGTTATAAACCCTTATTGTATATTATCATAAGGCCTTTTTCAACCACTTTTTATTTTGAATCAGTATTGGTTTTATATTTCCGTTGACTTTATAATCAACTTACTAGCTATTGATAACGGTCTTTAATATTTTTTTCATTTTTACCGAACAACTTTCCAAGTTTAACTTACTTAAGGTTATATAGTTTATGATTACCGATACGTATATTAAGTGTTTTTGGAATATATAATAAAAATTTCATAAATTTTCAATTTTTATTATAAGAAACTACAGTTTGAATTAGGTTAACATATTTCAAACAACTTTGATTTGTTTAATAGAAGTTAAATAAATTTCATTTATAAAGTATCAATTATGAATAAATAAAGATATAAGACGTTTAAATTAGGAAATTTCAAAATACTTACGAATCGTTGTCAACTTTTTATAATAGAGTTAGGTATTACATTTACCCGTTTGTTAATATTTATTAAACAACCAGAAGTAAACGGTTATCGGGTTCAACATAAACTGACTTGTTAGTAGGTACGAAATATTCCTCATCCCTAAGTTAAATAAGGATACAAAGTCGTCAATAAGTCCGGTGAAATATATCGTTACGTTTTTGTATATTTATGCGAAGATACGAAGTTAACTTAAGCGGCTATGATATATATTTACTAATAAATGAAAATAACGGCGAACTGTCGATAACGTCCCGCAAAACAGTATAAGGTAGGTGATTAGGTTTTATCTAACTTACGTAATATTAAAACCAACCTCCCGAATAAAAAATTCGATTAGTTATACAATTAATACTGGGTTGTTAATATTTCGAACCTATCAAATATCGTTTTAAATATTCCGGAAAACACCTTATGTTTTACGTAAATTTAATTAAACAGGCGGTTATAGAACCCTTTCTCTTATATGTTATATTTAATACTTACCTGAAACTAATTTTCGTTGTTAAAAATCCAGGAAAAGATATATATGAGAAATTTAAGGTTAAAATTTTTTAAGGCTAAAACGTGTCGAGGTGCTATTTGTTATATATTAATTGAATTGAAAGGCCGTAATAATCCAGAGTAGGAATTACTCGAAAACTTCCAATATAATATAACTTTGGACATGTTTGAAACAGAATAAGGGGACGCTTAAGTTTATAATGGCCTGGTATTTCGACGTCAACATCTGGTATATACTAAACAATTTACGTTAGGAGAATCTCTTTTACCTAGGAAATAATAAAGTATTTATAAAAAAAGGCAGGAACTTGTTACTATTATAATATAATACTATAGGTAAGGTCAGGTATACGTTACCTGGTTTCCTCGGATAAGTATCTGACCTTGAAACGGATTTTTATTACGATCTATTGAATTCTACCTACTTGTTATTATTATCTTTATTAAGGTTTTATAAATAATAGCGCCTTTAATATTAAAAACCTTATTATAACAAGTTTTAAATATTTCAAAAGGCGGGTAAAAGCGGGCGACACGGGGTGGAGTAGATGTTAATTAACGCTAACGAAAAAAGTTAGTAAAAGGCGGGGCGGACGTTAGGTAATATAATCGATAACAGGTAACGTTGAACGGAATAAATAATAGAGGAAGCCGAAGATAGCATTTGGCGTGGGGCGGGGTGGGGAAAACTACCTTTGAAACGAAATGCCAGAAATTATAACACATTAATTTATACCTGGGCGATGTGGTTAACCCGGATACAATTATCAGCCCGCTTTTGATCAGCCCAATTAGCTCGTTTTTAATTGAGGTTAACGAATAAAATACGGGAAAAAAGGAAATTTTTATGGTTAGGCTTTACACTTCATTTATTACAATTTATAAACCATAACTTATATTAATTATAAGAGATATAACTTATGTAGCTATATTATTTTAACTATTTAGGCCAAACTTACAAGAGATTATACGACATGTATTAAAAAAACCGGCGTAAAACATTACGTATTGATGTATGGTTAATCGAAAGAGTTTTGTTACGGTAAATAGGCGAAACCGTAAAAGGAGATAGGAAAATCCTAAAACATAACGGGCTCGGAAGGAGAAAATGACAGGGACGTATAATAAAAGGGGTAATAATTTGTATTACCGAAACGATAAGGACTTTTTGAATTCAAGTAACATTTCGAAGCAAAGTAAGTTAGTTAACTAATTCAGAAAATATGAAAGTAAAAACGGATTTATAAACCACAAAATCTTTTTACACTTTATAAATAGAGGACAAAATATAACCTCCGTTTTTAATAGTTATAACTAATTACTGTAACAGGGCGCGTAAACCAGACGAGGTGGTAAATAAACTTATCTTTTAAATATATTATAAAACGAAGTCTATTTATGATTAAGATTTTTAGAATGTTCATTTCCTAAATTTATTTTTTTATAAACTGTCCAATATCTATGGAAACATTACCTACCATAAATATAAACGCAGATAAAATGAATTCCGGAATTAGGGAGACGATTAATATAAAATATATAAACGATTTTTTCTTATAAAAAAAGAAGTTCGTTTTTATCTTTATTATCATTAAAAACAATTAAGTCGTTTATAACGCGAGGAGATTGTAAAAGATAATTAGCAATGAGGTATTTGTATATAATAGGACTATATATTTTAGGAGGCGATTAATCGTTTTTATTAAAAGCGTTTACAGTAATATAACTTATATTAAGTTTTTTTTAAATATTAGTTTTATCGATGAAGGAAAGTTTAATAAGTTATGAAACATGGATAAGTAATTAAAGGCTAAAAGGGAAGTCTTGAATATATAGCTATAATAAGGTTATTATAAAAGGTACGGTATAATAGGAGATATTAAATAGAAGTTAACGAAGTAAAAGGGGAAAAAGAAGGTTTTAAGGGCTACAATAAAGGTTGTATTCATAGTTATAAGCGAATTAGAATCGGTAGGGGTTATACGTTATATA
Organism: Anisogramma anomala; assembly: GCA_038502455.1. Classification (NCBI taxonomy): domain Eukaryota; kingdom Fungi; phylum Ascomycota; class Sordariomycetes; order Diaporthales; family Gnomoniaceae; genus Anisogramma; species Anisogramma anomala. The sequence goes on along the minus strand of JASMMZ010000012.1, from coordinate 6,197,705 downwards.
GTATATTAAATCGCGCGTTATACGCTATCGGCGATAAAATAGATATATTATACAGTATGTTAAAGGGTGTGTTATATAATACCGGTAGTAAAAGCGATATATTATATAGTATATTAAGAGGCGCATTATATGGCGCCGGCGACTTTGGGTTAAACCATCCATTTCGTTATACGAAGCGTTAAAAGATATGTTACTGGCCCACGCTCGGCTCGCGCTTGGCTCATGTATTAGACGTATACGGCTCGCGTCATACCTTTAATTAGCAAAATATCGCGGCCTTCATAACGTTTAGAGAAAATGGGGGTATGTTATAAACTTAAGCTATTAGTCATTAAGTTTATAGGTTACGTAACTACACACGTAACGGGATATATAGTACCCGGTTCGGGTTCGGTCCGGGCACGGACTGGGTGTAGTCCGCATACGGTACGTAAAAAGGTATGTAACGGACTGGGCACTGGCCATACTAATAGATCCTGCACGAACGGCTACTATATCCTCTTTTAGTTTTCCGCCTATACCTCAACAGTGAACCCTAATTGGCACTTACTTGGCTCACCATTGTAGGTTGGACTATAACAGATGCTGATATAGCTAAATTTAACTTCGAACTAAGCAAGTAACTATCATTACTAGGGATAACGGTAATTGAAACTGTTATTAAATCGTTTAAGTTTTACATACATAAGTCACTTACTCCTTTCCATTTTACTTAAAAATATAAAGACTTTCGGCATTAACGTTGACATTAACGTTAACAAGCTAGTTAAAAACATTCAAAGGTTTTCTCTCACCTTGAAATGAGGACACTTATAATTTTATCTTTAAGGCTCAAAGGTAGTGGTATTAAACTTAACGAATCCAAATATACGTTAAGTACATCAGCTTTTTAACCATTTAACTGTTAACAGGTTATATAAAGGCCCAAAGTTTGCAAAGCATAAAAATGTGAAATACTTCGCTTTAAAAGCCATCAAGAAGCTCTGTTACCATTACTAAATATATACACAAACCCCTTGAAAATTTAAATTTACACTTAAAAACGACAAGAATTTCAACTATAAGATGTTTATTGATGTATTTTACTTGAACAATAAGTCTATTTTCCACGTCGTTAATTATGTAACCTCTTTTTATAGGGATAAGGTTTTAAAGCTACTATTGGTAAAAGATACGTATAAAAAGTTAATGATATTATAAATTGACACGTATTTAGACTCACTTAACAACATTGTCTACGATGTTAATACCAACTGTATGGCGGCAAAGTTTCAAAAAAATGTTGAAATAATGGGAATCCAATGTAAATAGGTACCTATAAAGGCCTAATAAAGTATTGGAAATATTAAAAAGGCATACTTATTACTATGCCAAGCGTATAATATCCTTACGTTGAAGATCGGAAGCTTTGCAGATTTAGAGTTACGCCTTTAAATGGCGGTAAAGGATATAAACTATATTATAGACCCTAACGGCCTAGTGTCAATGCTATTGGTCTTTGAAACGTATCTACGTCCAACGAGTAAATCTTTTCTATTAACAAGTACCTAAAATCGAGTTATAACCTACGAAAAAAACATTAAAGAAACTACGAAGGGAATTGACACCCCGCTAGGTTAACGACGTCCTTAATATTAGGAAAGATTTTACAATAATCAACGTACTTGCTTTGCTGTTATATAGTAAAGTCTTTGTGTAGCGGAAGCTGAATGAATAGGAAGGCTTATATAAAACCTTAAGTATCGTAAATTCTAAAGTAGTTGTTAAAACTGTTAACGGTCCCATAACTTTCTAAATTACCTAATTTAAACTTTACATTAGGGTAACCAATGATAAAGACCTTTAAGTTAAACGATCGAATTAACACGAACTTCTGTTACTTATAATCGATAAAATAATAAAACGCCGCTGACATGAACGACCCCTAAGGAAGAAAAATGTTAAAAAGAAGAAATATTCATCGGGCTGCATTTGAAATACTGATTGAGTAAGCAGAGAAAAAATATAACGAAGACTTAATATTAAAGCTTCAAATATAAGGTACTATTAAGACCTCTGAAAAACCTTTTAAGGAAAACAATAATGTCAAGATTAATAGTTTACTAACTCGAGGAATTATACAATTTGTACCGAAAACCGAATTCAGCCTCCAAAACCTAAATATCACGATCTTCAAGTCGAGGATTATCTACAAGGCTAAGGGTAAAACTACGGCGCAGCTATATGAAAAGTTATGTTTAATTACTTATAAATACGGAAATAAAAACAAAACCTTAAACTTGACGTATTCTCCAACGATTTGAAAAAGAAGTTAACGTTTAGTAATATCTTGAACAACAAGTTTATTAACCAAAAACAAAAGAAAATTTATACTTAATAGTTGAAATATAACGTAAGTATAATTACAATTAATAACTAATTTATAACGGATTATATTACGAAAATTTCCATAGGAAATATGTAATATTTACCCTTCGGAGACGGTAATACTATATATTAAGCTATTATACAGAAGAGCTCAAATCAGCGTCTATTAATTCCTAACATATTAATCACACTTCAATTTACAACTAGACATAAAGTCCATAATATACAATTCGTATTTACTGGTAACGTAAAATAAATTCGGCTTTTTAATTATATAAATTAACGATATCATTTTCGGTAAAACGGATGGCTTCATAGTATCGAAATAATAGGAAATTTAGGACTCCAAGTTCTAAAATTACAAACGGTTACGACGTTGACAAAAGGCAGTCAATTTAATTTTACCAGATCCTCAATCAGTATACTTAGTATTAATATTGGCCTCAGTTTCCGCCAAAGGGGTTAAGGCGTTAATTTGACCATAATAGACAAAATTGATGTAGTTAAGACTTAACGGTACCTGACATAACATATTGTGGCAGTTATATCGCTACCTTATGATAATTGGAAGTCTTCTACGACTCATTTATTACTATATAAACACAAAACCCAATAAATAAAAACTTTAACCGGCTAAATGAAAGACTTAAGTAACAAATGCAAAAACTAAATCGAGGGATTAATATAGTTCCGATTAACTTGTCGAGAGCTAAATTAATAATTTTGACGATTATATCTTCAGTAAATAATGACGACTTATTCTTATAAATCAACTTTTTAATAACCCTTATCAATAAATATAAGCGAGAGGATTAGTTTAATATTATTGGTAGTCTAATCCATTGAACATTTATTAAATATAAAACGATTACATGAAACATATTATCTTTAAAAGTTTACGATATAATGATGACCTTTAATATAGGTATGATACTATGAGAAACTCTTAACATTATTACTAGGCAGCAAAAAAATCCTCCTATTCCGGTAGTAATTTATACCGACTTGAGGAGCCTATTTGAATGCCTTTCGAAACTCGGAACTATTAGTGAAAAACGCCTAATAATAGATGTAATGGTACTTCACGAAGCCTAAAAAGGAAAGGAGATTAATGAGTTCCGGTAGATTAACGGAAAAGACAATCCTGATAACGTTATAATAAAAGCATCGCTGAACAAGTTTCTTAAAAGGTTTTTAAATAGCAACAAACTAACTATACATATCGAGAGCTACCTTAATAGGCTGCCCGGAAAATCTAAATCATGTGGCAACAGTTAGGAATATGCTAATAAACTAGAAAACTGACAGGAGACTAATGATAGCAACTTATTTGATTGGCACGGTTAAAATCAAAGGTTTATATAAGTTTGTGGGGGAAAATTTTTTTGTGGGAGTCGATGAAGTCGAACTTTTAAGCCATGGGATAATCAAGAGCAAATTTTATCAATTTGAGTAAAAATAGGTGCAATTTGATGTGGAAATTAACTGGAATTAATAGGGGTCTAGCTAGTTAAAGAGGTAGCAATTCAACGGCTATCAGGAGAAGATTAGTCGACTACACTAACGTGCATGTACAAACTAAAAAGCTGCTAATATTAAAAAAATAGTAATTGCAATTACATAGGTCAACTTTACTTACAGTAAAGTTAACTATACTAACTATAAGTTAAGTATATTGTTTTGTGTAAGTCCAATATACTAGTTGTAAGTCAAGTACAGTATGCGCTCACTTCACACTAGGGTATGTAACAAGCAATTGACCATACAAATTACTGTGCAGACAGGCTAGCGGTCTGCAAAACCTAGAAAAATACATCTATCATCTAACTACGCAATACTACTGTTACTTCAACCAATCGAATCGACAACATTGCAACATCTAAAGCCCTACCAACAAGTATAATATAAAGATTTTACTCGGTTACTGATTATAGTTCTTTAGACGTTACCACAATTTCGATTGAAATAGTGGTCGAAGTAACAGTAGTATTGTGTAGTCAAGTAATAAATAAATTATTTTTAGTTTTGCCGACCGCTAGCCCATCTGAACACTAATTTGTAGGGGCTATTCCTTGGCCCATGCCTCATATTAAAATAGGTCATTTACTATAATTGACTTACAGTTAGTATAGTTAGCTTTGATTGTACTGCACTTAAATACTTTTTTAATATTAACGGTTTATTATTTTTGTAGTATTAGTACTAGTGGCAGTGTAATGATCACACTAAATACCTGTGAGTAAATAGAAGGTATCAGGGGGTTTATGTTAGCAGTAAGGCAGCAGAGGTAACAAAGGTGCAATATCAAGAAGATGTTTATTCGTGCTGTAGAGTAATTACTAGCCATTAGGCTATTCAGGTGTGTAGACTGAATACTTAGATTTACAACTGAAGAGCTATGAAGGAAATACTGTCTATGTGGTGATGACCGTATCCTTATATATCCGTGCCTTCATACCGTCTTCAGTACTGGATCGTTTGGATCACTGCACTGATCCCATTGATCTAATGCTGCCTCACCTTGGATCAGTAACTGATTCATACTGATCCATTACGTGACTTACTTAGTCACCTTGCTTACATAAGAGATGTTCCCCGCCTGATGTGTTGGACTATAGGCTCTCTGTGGCTCAGTTGCATGCTGGCCTGTTTCCTGATCCAACCGTTGTCTGGGTTATAACAGGCAGTACGTTCTGTCAGAAAACCTTTCAGCTACGAAAATCATTGCTTGTGTTTCCCTATTACAATTTATATAGTTGCTTCACTTTTTATTACTTGTAATCCCACTAATAAATGCTATATCACTTGTATACTCCAATATCTTGATATATATAACTATATACCCAAATTAATTATATAAGTTTAATAATTCTGTATTAATAATGACCTAGGCCCCTTAATAATTTTCTGATTTAATGAAGGATATATTCTTATTTATATTTAGCTTCATGTAATTTATTATTAGGTTGTTTTTTAGTAGCCTTCAATGAGGAAAACTAATATATTACTGTTAACAAAACATTCCAGGGCTTTATTTAGTATTACATTTGTTATAGCGTTAGTCGGATTATTATTGTTATCTATTTAATCAATTTTTTTAATTTCTATACTTTCGTAAGCTTCTTGATGAGTTATTACATCGATTATTAGACTTTTTTTTATCAATTATATTTAGTTATAGAAGTAAAAAAACCAAAACTTTTGAATGTTAAAATGAATTTATAATGTTTACAACTACCATTAATTAGGTATTGTAAAGGGTAAATCTCAAATGTAATGGTTTAGTATTTAATTGTAGTAAAAAATGTAACAAAAAAGGTTTAAGTTTAGCTAAACAGATAAGAAATACTAAGTATATACAATACGGAGAAACTACTTACAATATTTTTAAGTAGCATTCTCATAGTTAGTTGCGCTTACCTCTCAAGCTAGTATAACACGTGAGGTTTTTAGTAATATATGGTTCTTTTTTAATAGAATTACTAGGGTTTTTATTTAACCGATAAATAAATTTGAGAATTCTCTATAGAAATATTAATTCAGTTCTCCCTATTGTTCAATGCAGTGGCGAGTTAATGTAGCTGGATAGAAGAGTTTGAGGGATTTATTTGAGCTTGATTTTGAGCAAGACAGTTGGAACAATATTGTCTGCTATTTTTAGCAGGTCAATTGCAGGGCAGTCAGTCAACTTTACTTACAGTAAAGTCGACTATACTGACTGCAAGTCTGTTGATTGTGGAGTGCCCGATTCAGACTAGGCTACGGGCCAAGCAATTTACCATACAAATTACTGTGCAGACCGGCTAGAGGTTTGCCATACCTAAAACAATACAATTCACCATTTGACAATGCAATACTACTATTACTTCGACCAATCGAATCGATAACGTTGCAACATCTAAAGCCCTACCAATAAGGACTTTATAATCGTATATAGGGGCGTTAAAAAGCATTATCGCTAGCGATACCTTTACCTTTATGTTTACGTATCCATTAAGGGTTTTCATTTATGGTGTATTCGTAAAGTACTTTTGCTAGGTTACCTTCCTTTTCTAGTTTTTCTGGCAGTGAAATCCTCTGTTTATATATGTTAATACTTATTTTTACCTTTACCAATTTTTTTATTTTATTTCACATATCCAAAGACTAGTTCCTAGAAAACTTAATGAAGTTATAAAGAGCTTCAATGCTATAATCTTGTTCATTAAGATTTTCGTCCAGGATAAAATAACCGATGTAATTAGTTAGTTGCTATATAGTAAAAGTTTCGTTGTTCTTTGTTTGCTATAAATCGTTGTCAAAGTATTTAACGAACGTAAATATAATGTTTTTGATTGTTTTTTCCTATCGAAGTTGGTAACGATATTAATCTTATTGTTCTTAATAACTATCTTAAGATTTATTTACATACTTAATCAACGATTTTCAACGCAAAGAAAATGTAATGTGCAAGATATATGTTTAGTTGTTTGGTATTTATTGTTTTAACTTAGCGGTTTTCAGTAGTAACTTAGTCGTTTATCAACTTTAAAGGTCTTGACAATTTAGTGATCGCTTTTTAATTGAAAGATCTTTAAGATTTTTGATGGTTATTCTCAATGATAAAGTTTTGAGATAGGATTAATAAAGATATCTCGGTAGTTTAAAATACCATCGCCACTTTTAAGCTACCACGAACAATTGCACAATTTATAAAAGCACTTTATAGTAATATTTCTACTATCTTATATAATCATAAAATGTAATAACCGAAAAGTAACTTTTTCTTCTACTTAGTTTATCTATGCTTAATCTAATAAACACTAATTAGTATTGGTACACCTTTACCGTTGTAACGTAGTTGATTCGAATCGCAGTCGAAATAACTGGTGTATTGCGTTAAAAGTGGTGATGTATTACTTCCAAGTTGGCAGACCGCTAGCCAGTCAGCACACTAGTTTATATAGGCAACTGCTTGGCCCGTGCCCCACATTGAAATGGGCACTCCACTGCAGTTGACTTGCAGTCAATACAGCCAACTTACAGTCAGTACAGTCAACTTGACTGTACTGCAATTGGCTGCTATTCCAACAAAAGTCCTATATTTCTTGAAACCCTTTTCATCACACCATGTCAATCCGAAATCATACTATATCATCCTTCGGCATCTGGACTAGATGAAGGTGCCAAATTTTACAAGACTTCAAGGTACGGGTAACTCAATGGTAGGGGTTGGACAGTATGATGAAATGAAAGCTAAAGAATGAGTCATCCAACACAATCTTCATGGCGTAGCTACAGTAGTATTACTAGCAATGAAAAAACAAACCTCATGGCGTAGTTTATAGCGTGGTATAGCCGGCTAGAAAACGTCGGTCATGGCTATCATGGTATGTATGGCTTTGCTTCTTGTTTTCAAACCAAGCAAGCACCTTGATAATGGGAGGACGAATCAAAAGTACGTACGGAGATGATCCTGCAGCCAGCCTACAGGGGAGGAGAACAAGGACATCGAAAAGCAAGGACAGTGAAAATTGAAATTGTCGTGATCATTGAACTTGTTGTATGTTAGTGTAACAACATCCATGGGAAATTAGTAAAGTACACACCAAAGTCAGCGGCAGCAGATAATGACATCCCTCCCAGGCCTGTTTGCATCTTGAAGATTCAACACCGCGTTCCGAGCGGGGTTACCAGTCTCGGCGCCGTTCCGATTCCCTTACTTGCTAGGCTTGAGCTGAGGCTTGAGTATACTCCCACTTTTTGTGACCCAAGGACGGAAAGTCTGAAAGCCTCATCAGATGGCGAGAGAGAAAAATCACCCTGGATCACATTTCCGTTAATCTTAGCAACAGGAAAAAAACATTGGGAAAGACACAAAGATGAAGTCCTGGAGTTCAGCTCTGAAGTTCAGCTCTGAGAACATCATGCAGAACGGAGTTCTTCCTTTCACATACCCACGGACGTATGACCTCATGCAGACGTAAAATTCGTGTCAAAATGCTATCCGCACATGAGTTGCACCTTATAGTAAGAGGACTGCTCATAGCTTTTCATCTCGACTCCTCCCACTTGCTCAGGTGTCCACTTGCGGCGTACAGTCTGTCAGTTTCTGAACAACTCCTGGCGACGCAAGCACACCAGCATGGGGCCTTTTGAGTTGCCAAGCTCACACCACTCATCCATCGTTGATTTATTGTTTCCATCCTTTGGCCTTTCCCTTCATTCTTCCCCGTGGGTTTCAATTATCACACCCCGTGCCTCATTCACATCTCAAACATCATGATTCTTGTGTCCGGAACGTTGGGTTCAAACACATAGCTTGCAACCCCTCCCTTACCCCAACGCCGGTCGACCAAGATGACCGAACCCACGCAGTGCAAATATTCGAATGAGCATGGCTCCTAACGCCGACGATGGCCCCCCGATGGTCCACAATTCTCTGTCCTGCGCCCTAGTACCCAAACGCAACCTATGGTTCATGATCAAGCGCCGAGTGAGCATCTAGTATTATCGGTGAGAGCACAGACACTCTTGAACACCCAAGAAGGAGGCCACCAATGCCACAGCAAGAAGCTGTGACTGACACAGTATTCTGCTTCCACGGCTCCGACTCAACGTCCTTCCTCAGTCACCCGCGAATCCGATGGCCCATCAACAATTCAATGTCGGAACATCCAGCCCCAGGCCTTTTTTTGAGAAATGATCTGGTCACTCGGTGGGAAGGGGGAATTGGACAGCTAGTCCTCTTCCACATAATGCTCGCCGGATTCTTGGTCAGGCCGGGTTGCCGACGCCTGTCCGCGGGCTCCCAAGCTGGGCAGCTCGACAGGGCTATCCCCACCACGAAGCTGAGGGTCGATGGTGGTTGGGGTCAACGGCGGCGGCAAGCTCGCGGTCTGGGTACTGCTCACTAGACCGACGGAACTGCAGGGTACGCGGCTGGCAGCAGTATTGGCGAGAAGATCGATGGTTGAGCTACGCCCTGATGCGGTCCGCATCACAGACTCTCCGCTCACCGAAATGTTATCATGCTCACGAGGCGAGTGGTTCGCGGAATTCCTTGCACCCCGAAAAGGGGTCTGCCCCAGCGTGCTTCCGGCATTGAGCAGGTCAGAAACAGCAGGCCCATCCACAGGAGAGTCAACACTCTCTGATTTGAAGCCCGTGGATATGCTGCTGTCTTGGGGCTCATATGCGGGGTTTGGGTGGTGTGTCATACTCAAGCGAGGTGCCATTCCCAAGACTATGCCAGGGGTCGTAGTAAAAGGACGAGACTGGTTGTGGAAAGTTGGCACATTGCCCACAAGATCCGCGGCCGAATTGCTAAGCCATTGGGTGATGCTGGGATCAGCACAGTGGGAGTGTTTCAGCAACTCATTTTTGAGTTCAATGCGTTGTTCTGTCAGCTCTCTCTCCTGCTCCCTTAGAGAGTCGTTCCTTTCTTGCAATGCCCTCTTTATTTCTTCCTGCTGCTTTTGGTAGAGCTTCTTTTTCACGCGGCATTTGGCGGCGGCTTCGCGATTCTTGGCCTTCCGGACCTTGTCGGGATCGAGACCCTCATCTCCTTCTTTGCTCGCCTGCGATGTTCCCTTCTTGCTCTTGTTGGATCTGGGCGGGGCGCTTGAGTTGTGCGACGAATCTTGGCGCGGGCTACTTGCATACCTGTTTTCCGACTGTCTCTTGCGCTTGTTGGAATTGGGCATCGTAGACCCACTGGCAGCTGCGTTGTTCTGCGACACTGGGTGTGGTATTGGGCTAAACGAGGTGGGTAGTGTCATGGCTTGGTTGACAAGTGTCTGTGGGGCTCGGTGTTCCTTGGCCTGGACTGATTCGGGGCTCGAGCTCCATTTACCTTCCATTGGTTGCATATTTCCCCATCGCAAGGCTGGGTCATGTATGTATGTCACGGAGTTGTCCAGGTATGAAGGTTGGATGGAGTGTGAGGCTGGGTCTGCTGACACAAGGTTTGGGTCGAGCATTCCGTTGGTGTCATAATCAAAATTTGAGAGGGATTGGTCGATGTTGTCCATGGAGTCTATGTTGTCCATGTCGAAGGTGTGGTGGTAACTGGACTGATCGACACTGGCCATGTCAAAAGCGTCCCAGAAGGTATCTGGCGTTGCCATGGTCATATGTACACTCCTAGCCGTGTACTTTGGGTGATAGCTCGACCGGACACGAGCGAGGCAGAGAAAATAATGTTGACAGAGTATGGATTGGTGAGATAGTCTGCGGGCTGTGTGCTATGGCGAGCATGAGAGTCTAGAGTTGAGACAGGGTGCCCACGCGGGGCGCTAGTAGAGGTTCGTTGCGAGAGCTCTCGACTAGGTTCTCCGTTGGGTTGCAGGACCTGGGCAAAGCTGGTTGAGAGCACACAAGAGCTGTTGAAACAGAGCGCCAAGTTAAGGACAATGGGAACGATGCGGACGATGCGGACGATGCGAGGCTGCTGCGGAGGGAAATGAGACGTGACGGAGCTGGTGTTGACTTGTTTACGGTTGTCAGACACTGACTATATGCGAGAAGTCTCAGCGGTGGTCGATGTGTTGGGCTTGGAAAGCCTCAGACCTGGAGAAGCGGGCCTTAGCTCGATGCTGGCCGCACAGCAGGTTTGGTCCACCGACGAAAATGAGACAGATGCGGGCAAGTGAAGCTGCCGCTTCCTGTTGCCGAATGAAACTGGCACGAGCCGAGAATCTCATATCAAAAAGAAGGATGCAGTTGGAAAGACGGAGGATGCAGCTGAGCTGGAGGATCTTGTTGGTAGGAAGTTGCAGCTTCAAGCAGCAAGCTTGCAGGCTGCCAATCTCAATCCTCACGTTGAAGATGGCCAATGACTGCGCAGAAACAATTCTTTATTCCTTGGCCAAGGCGAGAAAAACAAGAAATGGGAAGGTTCCACGTAGGCAGATATAGTGAGTGTACTGTACGTGAAAGAAGAGAGAGCTTCCGTTCTGTGTACCAGGGCTTGTGATGTGAGCAACAGAGGGAAGTCAAATGGAACAAAAGAACTGATCTTGGCACGGGACTCGTGACCTTTCTGGCCACGACTTTCTATGGCGGGCAGAAGCACACCGATGGCAACAGTTGTTGGATGCAGTTCCTTATTTTGTTGGTGGCGGACTTGGAACGGTGCAACTGTAGCACAAGGCAGCTCCTGCCAACATTTCATTTTGTTGCCTCCCTTCGGGCCGTTTTCTCCTCTGCTCCTATCCCAGGGCAGCAGCAGGGGCCTGCGGAGCTGGGTATGTACCCACGGTACCGAACAAGCCATGTCAGTCACCGTGGTGCAAGCACTCTACCGCTCAGCACTCGATCATTCATTCAATTGCAATGTGCAGTTGTTGTAACAATGAAACCCAACTTTATATGCCACCTGTCATCTGAAAGTTTAGTTAGTTCCTGCTGAACCTTATAATGATGCCAGGCGAAGCCTAAGTTCCTACGGTAGGCAGTTGTGTTACATTGGTAGTGACAAGGGTCCAGATGGGATTTAGTTGGAAATGCCGTCTTAGCCTTCGAAACTCCACTGTGACGCATACCAGACGTATCTTTGCCTATGTAGAAGTTATATTGGAGGTCGAGGTTAGGGTCTGTACTATGGTGGTATGGGTAATAGAAACCGTCCATGTCATGTGCATATGATCCGTGCACCCACCTTGACAAAGATGCATTTCATCCCTGTCGGTACCTGACAAGGTCCTTTTTTAATCATTACGGTACCACAGTAAGCAGTCCACCGCGCTTTCTGCATTCAGTGGTAGTTACTGTCACCATTGCCTAAAGTGTGTGCTGGGTTCAGAGAAAACTTGGCCCAAAGCCCTCGGCACACGGCCAACCGTGGCCAATCAAGAGACCTGACTGATCACAAAGAGCCTGGGCAGCAATCAGAAGACAATGAAACAGACGGAAAACAAGACCGCATCGAACCTACGAAGTATTGACATTTCACAGTCGATCCTGTATTGCGGGCGGCAAGAACGTGGATCATAACATTCTGTGGCCCGAACCCGGTACAGATCTGTTAGGCCCCACCCCGGACCCTAATCTACATACTACTATTACTACTAAGTACTAGCTCGTATCGGCCATCTCACGACGTCACCAAAACTCGTCTGCCAAGTTAAACAACGCTGCCCCTCAACGCGCCAACAGCCAAAGCTTCTCGTGCTGCCGATATTCGCTCTCCTTCCCAAAGATGGACTCCCAATCCACCCCCCGCGTGACCGCGCCCTTCCTTGACCGCTACGTCGGCCGCAATGTCACCATCATCGGGCGCGTCGACCAGCTGCGCGGCGAGGAGGCCACCATTGACGCCGACGGCCGCATCAAGGCCTACCTGAATCGTGTACGTTGTGCTCATCGCCTGCACACATCTTCTCCCCATCTTGTTCCCTTGTGGGAATTCTCGTGATTCTCGCGTCACCGCATGCACTGCATGAGGGTCTCTACGGAGTGGGCCGGCCCGGGACCCTATCTCTGTCAGGAGAGGGGCCGGCCGATGGGGGGCTTTGTCTGCGACCTTTCCGATCGTACGCGTCTGATTTCCTGCTCTTGCTTTCATCGACAGCCGTGGTCCTGCCCTGCTGGTTCTTTGTGAGCCTGGTGAACTACGTGGGGCACAATGCGTACATGTTGGGCGGCTGGCTGACCGTGGGACCGTCTTCAGGAAGCGCATCTTACCCCTAGCCGTGCCGCCCAGATTATTGGCAAGGTCAACCCGGATCTCACCATCAGAGTCCTCAGTGCCATTGATCTTGGCTCGAATGTCGGCAAGTACTCCTGATTCCGTGGACCCATCGTCCAGTTCTTGTGTTTCCGTTCGTTACCTTCCAGCACCAGTGTGCATTTGCTCAGGCCAAGTGGCCTTCCTTGTACACCATGCTAACTGACCCTACCTCCCAGATTTCAAACTTTGCGAGCAAGTCGTCGAGCTCCAGCAGCGCTACAAGTACCTCTTCGACCACGAAACTGGCGGCAACTGACGACGCGCGCACAGCAGGCGCTGCCGCAGCTCTGTGTCGATAATATGGCCATCTGACTCTGTCTCACAATGCCACGTGGAGGAATTGCATGGAGGGCAAGAGCAGCAAGCTACAACGACCGGCCAGGCATCCGAGGAGGAGGAACAGTTTGAGGGCGATGATCTGGCCGACGCGATGAGCAGGCTTGACCTCTCGTCCTTGCCGACAACAACACCCATTGCACAGAGGTGGAACATCGAGCCTGCGCTTACGCCTAGCTACCCAACTCTGGCATCACCGAGTTACCAACCCCTCAGCAGCATCAGAGGAAGTTCTTGGGAGAGATTTGAGACACCAACAAACACTGCACCGGTCTACACCGCAACGGGAGGGGCACCTTGTCATGGCAGCATGGAAACTGCCAAGTATCGGCATAATACTCAAGGAGACGATGACGAGTCTGATGGCCTGACATCGGGCCTGCTGAACGCCATCTTTGGAGGCATCATAAAATGGGAGGGCGGTACAGGGTCTGCACACCTGGCTATGGACGAGGCGGGTCGCTGGAGGGTGGTCCGATTGTGACCCCACCGGAGAGGCCTTCTTACCAATTTTCCGCATGATTGAAACTCAATTCGAAAGCTGGTGTGCATTCTGCCTGCGCTCGAATGCGTGTGATCTGTCGAATGTGTAGGTGACATTGCCACCTCCCAAGAGGGCCTTGTAAAGTGAAGCCCAGTGCTAGCAGTCGAATTCAGATGACGCACACGTTGCCGGGAACTGAAAGCCCACACAGGACCCTCGCCACGCTGTCGGCCGTCGGCTATAGCGGCGAGCTAAGGACGAGCTAAGGACGAGCTAAGGACGAACTCTGGCTATTCCGTACGAAGCTGGTCATGGGTTAGGGTCAGTGCCGAGGTGAAACCTCCCGCCTGCATAGTCTTTTGGTTTAGCTGCAGGAGTTGCCAAGCTGTGGTTGCGTCAACGGGTGCCCTGATGGTCGGCTCAGGAGAGCATGCTCAAGCCAATCGCTCCCGCACTGGTTGACATGCGGATGCCACCGACGTGAAGCTGTTGCACATTGCCACTCGGCCCGGTGGCGACGTCTCCGGCAAGCAATATCCCGTGAGGCTGTCTGGCGATTGATTGGCTCTTGCTTGATGCAGTCGAATCCCGGAGACAAGCCGGTGGAAGAGGAAAACTCGATGCGCCCGCGCCACGAAACGGAGGCCTCCGGATATCAT